>CM055125.1:317104456-317541111 GCA_029206835.1 Rana muscosa | reverse complement strand
TGCTGATAGGAGGAGAAAGCAGAGTGACCAATAGAAAAGCTCATAAGTCTGCTTTTTCTTTCACTGTCAAGACAAGGGGTGAAGCAGGGACCTGAAAGTGAAAGTGAAACTGCAGCAGAGAAAGATCAGATCCCCTTCCCTGCCAGACAGGGCTGTGCTGTGTGGCAGAGCCGTGTAAATCTCAAGACTGGATTGGGCTGTGTGTCTATAGTTTAGCTTTAACAGTCAACTATGTGCATGGCAACAAATTATAGTAACTGCCAATTTACCATACCGAGCCTTATATTGATGAATGGCTCACCTCGTGCGGGGGGTACGTATCTCTCCAGGACGGTGACATACAACTGAAGGGTGAGCTGCGGCGTGGAGCCGAGAAAAGCTTGGATTACAGCGGTACGCTTGAAGGCGTTCCGATGCGTGGCCATTCTCCGCAAAGTGTGTCCCACCTCCCGTTCTTCTTCTTCAAACACCCCCCAGCTGCGGTGATGCTTTTTTCGGGAGATGCTCACGTAGGGTTCCTCCTCACGGCCCATCTGACAGTAGACCATTAAAGCCTCCACACATCTAGGGGGCGAAAGAATAAAAACATTTCTGCATTAGCAAAAGTGAGGTAAATGTGCAATAAATAGTGAATAAAAATGTATAAACCACATATAAATATAGAGCACACTTTTGGTCACAGACTTCCTCAGGAGCATCCACCCCCCTGGGAAGTCTGTGTACGCATGCCCCATCAGTGTAATGACGTCACTGTACTCATGACCTACCCTACACATTATGTCATGGACTTCCTCAGGAGTATCCACCCTGAGGAAGTCTGTGTGCACACATCCCATCGGCATAATGCCATCCCTGTACTCATGCCCTATCCTACGCGTTGTGTCACGGACTTCCTCTGGAGCATCTCGGCCTCTAATCGAGTCGATGTGCATGCATCCCATCAGTGTAATGACATCACCATACTCATGCCCCTCCCTACACATTGTGTCACAGACTTCCACAGAAGTATCCCCCCTAAGAAGTCTGTGTGCACACATCCCATCGGCCTAATGCCACCCTGTACTCATGACCCACCCTATAAAAGTTTATTTGCGGACTTCCTCAGGAGCATCTGGCCCTGAGGAATCTGTGCGCATGTATCCTGTCAGGGTAATGACGACAACATCTGTGGCCCTGCCATACCCGTTTCGTCAATGACCCCCTCAGGGGACAGATGCTCCTGAAAAAAGCCTCAGATGAAAAGGCATAGGGTGGGACCATGTGCTTGGTGAAGTCTGCACACTCCGGCGGAGGGCGGGTGTAGAGGGTGAGCTCTAGGACCCGGTGGAGGGCGGGTGTAGAAGGTGAGCTCTAGGACCCGGCGGAGGGCGGGTGTAGAGGGCTGGGATGTAGTTGCACATGCGTGGTGTGTGTTTTGTGTTAGTTGGGCATACTGGAGTGTAGTGCAACAGCAGTAGCTGGCTTGAAGCCATAATCCACTTTGTCATGGGTGAGTGTGTGCTCCCAGGGCGGCTTCCCCTCCTGCCCGCGCCCCCCTTTGTCCTGGCCCTGGGTAGAAGATCTGGGCCCATAGAGAGGAGTATAATACCTCTTTTTATGGCGTTTTTCTAGTCTCTTTAGCATAAAAAAGAAAAAAAAGAAGAACTGAACATTTGTTCATTCTTTCAATGCAGATGTTTTGTTAATCCACGTTCATGGAGGAGGCCACAGAGACATGTCATTTATCAGAAGACTGTTATTAGCATATCAGCCTATCATGACTCATCATTTCAGTTCAGCATGTAACGGTCACTTCATTTCTTGATCCTTTAAAAACATTTGTGACAGCTCCGAATTCTAAGGTTTTGATATGTTCTAGGGAAGGGGGAGGGGCTTCATTTGTTCTTTACCTTCAATAAAGATTTATCATAAGCAGAGGTAAAAATAAAAATAATAATATGTATACAATAGTGTTCCAATTATTATTTTTCTAATTTTCCCAATAAGGGGATCTCCGATAATGTGCAGGTTTGATACATATGCTAGTGAAATGCGATCAATAAACAAAGGAAAATATTTCTAGGAATTTTCCAGGACTGTGCTCCTAAAGCTGAAGTTTAACCCGCTTAAATCTTGTCTTGTGTCCCCCCCAACACGCTAAACCTTTCCATTTTTATTACATTCCTATATTTAAGTCTCTGTGCTTCTCTATACAATGCAAGCAGATCCTGTCTGGTGGGAGGGGCCAGCAGGAGCTGTACATCTTTTGGGAGGAGTTATGCAAATCATTGGAGGCTGGTGGTATATTTTTTGGAGGGTGGCATACAATGCACCCACAGCCACCCCCACACATGCAAACCACCTCTCTACCTCCCCACACACGCAAACCTCCTCTCTGTCTGTTACACCCGACGCAGACCTCTCTCTTTCTCCACAACCACGCAGACCTCCTCTCTGACTGTCACCCCCCCCCCCCCACCTCCCCTACGCAGACCTCTCTTTCTCCACAACCACGCAGACCTCCTCTCTGACTGTCACCCCCCCCCCCCCTCCCCTACGCAGACCTCTCTTTCTCCTGACCCATGCAAACCTCCTCTCTGACTGTCACCCCCCCCCCCACCTCCCCTACGCAGACCTCTCTTTCTCCACAACCACGCAGACCTCCTCTCTGACTGTCACCCCCCCCCCCCCACCTCCCCTACGCAGACCTCTCTTTCTCCTGACCCATGCAGACCTCCTCTCTGACTGTCACCCCCCCCCCCCACCTCCCCTACGCAGACCTCTCTTTCTCCACAACCACGCAGACCTCCTCTCTGACTGTCACCCCCCCCCCCCTCCCCTACGCAGACCTCTCTTTCTCCACAACCACGCAGACCTCCTCTCTGACTGTCACCCCCCCCCCCCACCTCCCCTACGCAGACCTCTCTTTCTCCTGACCCACGCAGACCTCCTCTCTGACTGTCACCCCCCCCCCCTCCCCTACGCAGACCTCTCTTTCTCCACAACCACGCAGACCTCCTCTCTGACTGTCACCCCCCCCCCACCTCCCCTACGCAGACCTCTCTTTCTCCACAACCACGCAGACCTCCTCTCTGACTGTCACCCCCCCCCCCCCCCACCCTCCCCTACGCAGACCTCTCTTTCTCCTGACCCATGCAGACCTCCTCTCTGACTGTCACCCCCCCCCCCACCTCCCCTACGCAGACCTCTCTTTCTCCACAACCACGCAGACCTCCTCTCTGACTGTCACCCCCCCCCCCTCCCCTACGCAGACCTCTCTTTCTCCACAACCACGCAGACCTCCTCTCTGACTGTCACCCCCCCCCCCCCACCTCCCCTACGCAGACCTCTCTTTCTCCTGACCCATGCAGACCTCCTCTCTGACTGTCACCCCCCCCCCCTCCCCTACGCAGACCTCTCTTTCTCCTGACCCATGCAGACCTCCTCTCTGTCACCCCCCCCCCCCCCTCCCCTACGCAGACCTCTCTTTCTCCACAACCACGCAGACCTCCTCTCTGACTCTCACCCCCCCCCCACCTCCCCTACGCAGACCTCTCTTTCTCCACAACCACGCAGACCTCCTCTCTGACTGTCACCCCCCCCCCCCCACCTCCCCTACGCAGACCTCTCTTTCTCCTGACCCATGCAGACCTCCTCTCTGACTGTCACCCCCCCCCCCACCTCCCCTACGCAGACCTCTCTTTCTCCACAACCACGCAGACCTCCTCTCTGACTGTCACCCCCCCCCCTCCCCTACGCAGACCTCTCTTTCTCCACAACCACGCAGACCTCCTCTCTGACTGTCACCCCCCCCCCACCTCCCCTACGCAGACCTCTCTTTCTCCTGACCCATGCAGACCTCCTCTCTGACTGTCACCCCCCCCCCCCCACCTCCCCTACGCAGACCTCTCTTTCTCCACAACCACGCAGACCTCCTCTCTGACTGTCACCCCCCCCCCCCCCTCCCCTACGCAGACCTCTCTTTCTCCACAACCACGCAGACCTCCTCTCTGACTGTCACCCCCCCCCCTCCCCTACGCAGACCTCTCTTTCTCCTGACCCATGCAGACCTCCTCTCTGTCACCCCCCCCCCTCCCCTACGCAGACCTCTCTTTCTCCACAACCACGCAGACCTCCTCTCTGACTGTCACCCCCCCCCCCCCCCTCCCCTACGCAGACCTCTCTTTCTCCACAACCACGCAGACCTCCTCTCTGACTGTCACCCCCCCCCCCCCACCTCCCCTACGCAGACCTCTCTTTCTCCACAACCACGCAGACCTCCTCTCTGACTGTCACCCCCCCCCCTCCCCTACGCAGACCTCTCTTTCTCCACAACCACGCAGACCTCCTCTCTGACTGTCACCCCCCCCCCTCCCCTACGCAGACCTCTCTTTCTCCACAACCACGCAGACCTCCTCTCTGACTGTCACCCCCCCCCCCCTCCCCTACGCAGACCTCTCTTTCTCCACAACCACGCAGACCTCCTCTCTGACTGTCACCCCCCCCCTCCCCTACGCAGACCTCTCTTTCTCCTGACCCATGCAGACCTCCTCTCTGACTGTCACCCCCCCCCTCCCCTACGCAGACCTCTCTTTCTCCTGACCCACGCAGACCTCCTCTCTGTCACCCCCCCCCCCCCTCCCCTACGCAGACCTCTCTTTCTCCACAACCACGCAGACCTCCTCTCTGACTGTCACCCCCCCCCCCACCTCCCCTACGCAGACCTCTCTTTCTCCACAACCACGCAGACCTCCTCTCTGACTGTCACCCCCCCCCCCCTCCCCTACGCAGACCTCTCTTTCTCCACAACCACGCAGACCTCCTCTCTGACTGTCACCCCCCCCCCCTCCCCTACGCAGACCTCTCTTTCTCCTGACCCATGCAGACCTCCTCTCTGTCACCCCCCCCCCTCCCCTACGCAGACCTCTCTTTCTCCACAACCACGCAGACCTCCTCTCTGACTGTCACCCCCCCCCCCCACCTCCCCTACGCAGACCTCTCTTTCTCCTGACCCATGCAGACCTCCTCTCTGACTGTCACCCCCCCCCCCACCTCCCCTACGCAGACCTCTCTTTCTCCACAACCACGCAGACCTCCTCTCTGACTGTCACCCCCCCCCTCCCCTACGCAGACCTCTCTTTCTCCACAACCACGCAGACCTCCTCTCTGACTGTCACCCCCCCCCCCACCTCCCCTACGCAGACCTCTCTTTCTCCTGACCCATGCAGACCTCCTCTCTGACTGTCACCCCCCCCCCCCACCTCCCCTACGCAGACCTCTCTTTCTCCACAACCACGCAGACCTCCTCTCTGACTGTCACCCCCCCCCCCCTCCCCTACGCAGACCTCTCTTTCTCCACAACCACGCAGACCTCCTCTCTGACTGTCACCCCCCCCCCTCCCCTACGCAGACCTCTCTTTCTCCTGACCCATGCAGACCTCCTCTCTGTCACCCCCCCCCCTCCCCTACGCAGACCTCTCTTTCTCCACAACCACGCAGACCTCCTCTCTGACTGTCACCCCCCCCCCCTCCCCTATGCAGACCTCTCTTTCTCCTGACCCATGCAGACCTCCTCTCTGTCACCCCCCCCCCTCCCCTACGCAGACCTCTCTTTCTCCACAACCACGCAGACCTCCTCTCTGACTGTCACCCCCCCCCCCCCTCCCCTACGCAGACCTCTCTTTCTCCACAACCACGCAGACCTCCTCTCTGACTGTCACCCCCCCCCCCCACCTCCCCTACGCAGACCTCTCTTTCTCCACAACCACGCAGACCTCCTCTCTGACTGTCACCCCCCCCCTCCCCTACGCAGACCTCTCTTTCTCCACAACCACGCAGACCTCCTCTCTGACTGTCACCCCCCCCCCCTCCCCTACGCAGACCTCTCTTTCTCCACAACCACGCAGACCTCCTCTCTGACTGTCACCCCCCCCCCCTCCCCTACGCAGACCTCTCTTTCTCCACAACCACGCAGACCTCCTCTCTGACTGTCACCCCCCCCCTCCCCTACGCAGACCTCTCTTTCTCCTGACCCATGCAGACCTCCTCTCTGACTGTCACCCCCCCCCCTCCCCTACGCAGACCTCTCTTTCTCCTGACCCACGCAGACCTCCTCTCTGTCACCCCCCCCCCCCTCCCCTACGCAGACCTCTCTTTCTCCACAACCACGCAGACCTCCTCTCTGACTGTCACCCCCCCCCCACCTCCCCTACGCAGACCTCTCTTTCTCCACAACCACGCAGACCTCCTCTCTGACTGTCACCCCCCCCCCACCTCCCCTACGCAGACCTCTTTCTCCTGACCCATGCAGACCTCCTCTCTGACTGTCACCCCCCCCCCACCTCCCCTAACGCAGACCTCTCTTTCTCCACAACCACGCAGACCTCCTCTCTGACTGTCACCCCCCCCCCCCCCTCCCCTACGCAGACCTCTCTTTCTCCACAACCACGCAGACCTCCTCTCTGACTGTCACCCCCCCCCCCCCCCACCTCCCCTACGCAGACCTCTCTTTCTCCTGACCCATGCAGACCTCCTCTCTGACTGTCACCCCCCCCCCCACCTCCCCTACGCAGACCTCTCTTTCTCCACAACCACGCAGACCTCCTCTCTGACTGTCACCCCCCCCCCTCCCCTACGCAGACCTCTCTTTCTCCACAACCCACGCAGACCTCCTCTCTGACTGTCACCCCCCCCCCCTCCCCTACGCAGACCTCTCTTTCTCCTGACCCATGCAGACCTCCTCTCTGTCACTCCCCCCCCTCCCACATGCAGACCTCCTCTCTGTCACCCCCCCCCCCCCCCACGCAGACCTCTCTTTCTCCTGACCCATGCAGACCTCCTCTCTGTCACCCCCCCCCCTCCCCTACGCAGACCTCTCTTTCTCCTGACCCATGCAGACCTCCTCTCTGTCACCCCCCCCCCCCCACATGCAGACCTCCTCTCTGACTGTCACCCCCCCCTCCCCTACGCAGACCTCTCTTTCTCCTGACCCAAGCAGACCTCCTCTCTGTCACCCCCCCCCCCCACATGCAGACCTCCTCTCTGACTGTCACCCCCCCCCTCCCCTACGCAGACCTCTCTTTCTCCTGACCCAAGCAGACCTCCTCTCTGTCACCCCCCCCCCCCCCACATGCAGACCTCCTCTCTGACTGTCACCCCCCCCCCCTCCCCTACGCAGACCTCTCTTTCTCCTGACCCATGCAGACCTCCTCTCTGACTGTCACCCCCCCCCACCTCCCCTACGCAGACCTCTCTTTCTCCACAACCACGCAGACCTCCTCTCTGACTGTCACCCCCCCCCCCCTCCCCTACGCAGACCTCTCTTTCCTCCACAACCACGCAGACCTCCTCTCTGACTGTCACCCCCCCCCCCCTCCCCTACGCAGACCTCTCTTTCTCCACAACCACGCAGACCTCCTCTCTGACTGTCACCCCCCCCCCTCCCCTACGCAGACCTCTCTTTCTCCACAACCACGCAGACCTCCTCTCTGACTGTCACCCCCCCCCCCCCTCCCCTACGCAGACCTCTCTTTCTCCACAACCACGCAGACCTCCTCTCTGACTGTCACCCCCCCCCTCCCCTACGCAGACCTCTCTTTCTCCTGACCCATGCAGACCTCCTCTCTGTCACCCCCCCCCCCACATGCAGACCTCCTCTCTGACTGTCACCCCCCCCCCTCCCCTACGCAGACCTCTCTTTCTCCTGACCCATGCAGACCTCCTCTCTGTCACTCCCCCCCCCCTCCCACATGCAGACCTCCTCTCTGTCACCCCCCCCCCCCCCACGCAGACCTCTCTTTCTCCTGACCCATTGCAGACCTCCTCTCTGTCACCCCCCCCCCCCCTCCCCTACGCAGACCTCTCTTTCTCCTGACCCATGCAGACCTCCTCTCTGTCACTCCCCCCCTCCCACATGCAGACCTCCTCTCTGTCACCCCCCCCACGCAGACCTCTCTTTCTCCTGACCCATGCAGACCTCCTCTCTGTCACCCCCCCCCCCACATGCAGACCTCCTCTCTGACTGTCACCCCCCCCCCTCCCCTACGCAGACCTCTCTTTCTCCTGACCCAAGCAGACCTCCTCTCTGTCACCCCCCCCCCCCCCACATGCAGACCTCCTCTCTGACTGTCACCCCCCCCCCTCCCCTACGCAGACCTCTCTTTCTCCTGACCCATGCAGACCTCCTATCTGTCACCCCCCCCTCCCACATGCAGACCTCCTCTCTGTCACCCCCCCCCCACGCAGACCTCCTCTCTGTCACCCCCCCCCCTCCCCTACGCAGACCTCTGTTTCTCCTGACCCATGCAGACCTCCTCTCTGTCACCCCCCCCCCCCCCCTCCCCTACGCAGACCTCTCTTTCTCCACAACCACGCAGACCTCCTCTCTGTCACCCCCCCCCCCTCCCCTACGCAGACCTCTCTTTCTCCACAACCACGCAGACCTCCTCTCTGACTGTCACCCCCCCCCCCCACCTCCCCTACGCAGACCTCTCTTTCTCCTGACCCATGCAGACCTCCTCTCTGACTGTCACCCCCCCCCCCCACCTCCCCTACGCAGACCTCTCTTTCTCCACAACCACGCAGACCTCCTCTCTGACTGTCACCCCCCCCCCTCCCCTACGCAGACCTCTCTTTCTCCACAACCACGCAGACCTCCTCTCTGACTGTCACCCCCCCCCCCCTCCCCTACGCAGACCTCTCTTTCTCCACAACCACGCAGACCTCCTCTCTGACTGTCACCCCCCCCCTCCCCTACGCAGACCTCTCTTTCTCCTGACCCATGCAGACCTCCTCTCTGTCACCCCCCCCCCACATGCAGACCTCCTCTCTGACTGTCACCCCCCCCCTCCCCTACGCAGACCTCTCTTTCTCCTGACCCATGCAGACCTCCTCTCTGTCACCCCCCCCTCCCACATGCAGACCTCCTCTCTGTCACCCCCCCCCCCCACGCAGACCTCTCTTTCTCCTGACCCATGCAGACCTCCTCTCTGTCACCCCCCCCCCCCTCCCCTACGCAGACCTCTCTTTCTCCTGACCCATGCAGACCTCCTCTCTGTCACCCCCCCCCCCCCACATGCAGACCTCCTCTCTGACTGTCACCCCCCCCTCCCCTACGCAGACCTCTCTTTCTCCTGACCCATGCAGACCTCCTCTCTGTCACCCCCCCCCCCCACATGCAGACCTCCTCTCTGACTGTCACCCCCCCCCCTCCCCTACGCAGACCTCTCTTTCTCCTGACCCATGCAGACCTCCTCTCTGTCACCCCCCCCTCCCACATGCAGACCTCCTCTCTGACTGTCACCCCCCCCCCCCCCTCCCCTACGCAGACCTCTCTTTCTCCTGACCCATGCAAACCTCCTCTCTGTCACCCCCCCCTCCCACGCAGACCACCTCTCTGACTGTCACCACCCCCCCTCCCCTACACAGACCTCTCTTTCTCCTGACCCATGCAAACCTCCTCTCTGTCACCCCCCCTCCCACATGCAGACCTCCTCTCTGACTGTGACCCCCCCCTCCCCTACGCAGACCTCTCTTTCTCCTGACCCATGCAAACCTCCTCTCTGTCACCCCCCCCCCCCCACATGCAGACCTCCTCTCTGACTGTCACCACCCCCCCTCCCCTACGCAGACCTCTCTTTCTCCACAACCACGCAGACCTCCTCTCTGTCACCCCCCCCCCCCCCCCACATGCAGACCTCCTCTCTGACTGTCACCCCCCCCCCTCCCCTACGCAGACCTCTCTTTCTCCTGACCCATGCAAACCTCCTCTCTGTCACCCCCCCCCCCCTCCCACATGCAGACCTCCTCTCTGACTGTCACCCCCCCCCTCCCCTACGCAGACCTCTCTCTCTTTCTCCTGACCCATGCAAACCTCCTCTCTGTCACCCCCCCCTCCCACATGCAGACCTCCTCTCTGACTGTCACCCCCCCCCTCCCCTACGCAGACCTCTCTCTCTTTCTCCTGACCCATGCAAACCTCCTCTCTGTCACCACCCCCCCCCTCCCCTACGCAGACCTCTCTTTCTCCTGACCCATGCAAACCTCCTCTCTGTCACCCCCCCCCCCCCTCCCACATGCAGACCTCCTCTCTCTGACTGTCACCCCCCCCCCCCCTCCCCTACGCAGACCTCTCTTTCTCCTGACCCATGCAGACCTCCTCTCTGTCACCCCCCCCCCCCACATGCAGACCTCCTCTCTGACTGTCACCCCCCCCCTCCCCTACGCAGACCTCTCTTTCTCCTGACCCATGCAAACCTCCTCTCTGTCACCCCCCCCCCCCCACATGCAGACCTCCTCTCTGACTGTCACCCCCCCCTCCCCTACGCAGACCTCTCTTTCTCCTGACCCATGCAGACCTCCTCTCTGTCACCCCCCCCCCCACATGCAGACCTCCTCTCTGACTGTCACCCCCCCCTCCCCTACGCAGACCTCTCTTTCTCCTGACCCATGCAAACCTCCTCTCTGTCACCCCCCCCCCCCACATGCAGACCTCCTCTCTGACTGTCACCCCCCCCCTCCCCTACGCAGACCTCTCTTTCTCCTGACCCATGCAAACCTCCTCTCTGTCACCCCCCCCCCCCACATGCAGACCTCCTCTCTTTCACCCCCCCCCCCACATGCAGACCTCCTCTCTGACTGTCACCCCCCCCCTCCCCTACGCAGACCTCTCTTTCTCCTGACCCATGCAGACCTCCTCTCTGTCACCCCCCCCCCCACATGCAGACCTCCTCTCTGACTGTCACCCCCCCTCCCCTACGCAGACCTCTCTTTCTCCTGACCCATGCAAACCTCCTCTCTGTCACCCCCCCCCCCCACATGCAGACCTCCTCTCTGACTGTCACCCCCCCCTCCCCTACGCAGACCTCTCTTTCTCCTGACCCATGCAGACCTCCTCTCTGTCACCCCCCCCCCCCCACATGCAGACCTCCTCTCTGACTGTCACCCCCCCTCCCCTACGCAGACCTCTCTTTCTCCTGACCCATGCAAACCTCCTCTCTGTCACCCCCCCCCCCCCCCCCACATGCAGACCTCCTCTCTGACTGTCACCCCCCCCCCTCCCCTACGCAGACCTCTCTTTCTCCTGACCCATGCAAACCTCCTCTCTGTCACCCCCCCCCCACATGCAGACCTCCTCTCTGACTGTCACCCCCCCCCCCCCCTCCCCTACGCAGACCTCTCTTTCTCCTGACCCATGCAGACCTCCTCTCTGTCACCCCCCCCCCCCACATGCAGACCTCCTCTCTGACTGTCACCCCCCCCCCCTCCCCTACGCAGACCTCTCCTTCTCCTGACCCATGCAGACCTCCTCTCTGTCACCCCCGCCCCCCACATGCAGACCTCCTCTCTGACTGTCACCCCTCCCCCCTCCCCTACGCAGACCTCTCTTTCTCCTGACCCATGCAGACCTCCTCTCTGTCACCCCCCCCCCCCACGCAGACCTCCTCTCTGACTGTCACCCCCCCCCCCCCTCCCACGCAGACCACCTCTCTTTCTCTCTGTCACCCCTCCCCACGCAGCCCACCTCTCTGTCACCCCCCCCCCCACACGCAGACTTCTCTTTCTCCACAACCATGCAGACCTCCTCTCTGACTGTCACCCCCCCCTCCCCTACGCAGACCTCTCTTTCTCCTGACCCATGCAGACCTCCTCTCTGTCACCTCCCCCCCCCCACATGCAGACCACCTCTCTTTCTCTCTGTCACCCCCCCCCCCCACGCAGACCTCTTTCTCCTGACCCATGCAGACCTCCTCTCTGTCAGCCCCCCTCCCACGCAGACCACCTCTCTTTCTCTCTGTCACCCCTCCCCACGCAGCCCACCTCTCTGTCACCCCCCCCCCCCCCCCCCACACGCAGACTTCTCTTTCTCCACAACCACGCAGACCTCCTCTCTGACTATCACCCCCCCCTCCCCTACGCAGACCTCTCTTTCTCCTGACCCATGCAGACCACCTCTCTTTCTCTCTGTCACCCCACCCACGCAGACCTCCTTCTGTCACCCCACCCACGCAGACCTTCTTCTCTGTCACCACCCCCCCCCCCCCCCCCTCACGCAGACCTCTCTTTCTCCACAACCACGTAGACCTCTCTTTCTATCACCCCCCCCCATGCAGACCTCCTCTGTCCCCCCCCACCCACGCAGACCCCCCTCTCTGTCACCCCCACCTCTCTTTCTCCACACCCACGCAGACCCCCCTCTCTGTCACCCCCACCTCTCTTTCTCCACACCCACGCAGACCCCCCTCTCTGTCACCCCCACCTCTCTTTCTCCACACCCACGCAGACCCCCCTCTCTGTCACCCCCCACCTCTCTTTCTCCACACCCACGCAGACCCCCCTCTCTGTCACCCCCACCTCTCTTTCTCCACACCCACGCAGACCCCCCTCTCTGTCACCCCCCACCTCTCTTTCTCCACACCCACGCAGACCCCCCTCTCTGTCACCCCCACCTCTCTTTCTCCACACCCACGCAGACCCCCCTCTCTGTCACCCCCACCTCTCTTTCTCCACACCCACGCAGACCCCCCTCTCTGTCACCCCCACCTCTCTTTCTCCACACCCACGCAGACCCCCCTCTCTGTCACCCCCACCTCTCTTTCTCCACACCCACGCAGACCCCCCTCTCTGTCACCCCCACCTCTCTTTCTCCACACCCACGCAGACCCCCCTCTCTGTCACCCCCACCTCTCTTTCTCCACACCCACGCAGACCCCCCTCTCTGTCACCCCCACCTCTCTTTCTCCACACCCACGCAGACCCCCCTCTCTGTCACCCCCACCTCTCTTTCTCCACACCCACGCAGACCCCCCTCTCTGTCACCCCCACCTCTCTTTCTCCACACCCACGCAGACCCCCCTCTCTGTCACCCCCACCTCTCTTTCTCCACACCCACGCAGACCCCCCTCTCTGTCACCCCCACCTCTCTTTCTCCACACCCACGCAGACCCCCCTCTCTGTCACCCCCACCTCTCTTTCTCCACACCCACGCAGACCCCCCTCTCTGTCACCCCCACCTCTCTTTCTCCACACCCACGCAGACCCCCCTCTCTGTCACCCCCACCTCTCTTTCTCCACACCCACGCAGACCCCCCTCTCTGTCACCCCCACCTCTCTTTCTCCACACCCACGCAGACCCCCCTCTCTGTCACCCCCACCTCTCTTTCTCCACACCCACGCAGACCCCCCTCTCTGTCACCCCCACCTCTCTTTCTCCACACCCACGCAGACCCCCCTCTCTGTCACCCCCACCTCTCTTTCTCCACACCCACGCAGACCCCCCCCTCTGTCACCCCCACCTCTCTTTCTCCACACCCACGCAGACCCCCCCCTCTGTCACCCCCACCTCTCTTTCTCCACACCCACGCAGACCCCCCCCTCTGTCACCCCCCACCTCTCTTTCTCCACACCCACGCAGACCCCCCCCCTCTGTCACCCCCACCTCTCTTTCTCCACACCCACGCAGACCCCCCCCTCTGTCACCCCCACCTCTCTTTCTCCACACCCACGCAGACCCCCCCCTCTGTCACCCCCACCTCTCTTTCTCCACACCCACGCAGACCCCCCCCTCTGTCACCCCCACCTCTCTTTCTCCACACCCACGCAGACCCCCCCCCTCTGTCACCCCCACCTCTCTTTCTCCACACCCACGCAGACCCCCCCCTCTGTCACCCCCACCTCTCTTTCTCCACACCCACGCAGACCCCCCCCTCTGTCACCCCCACCTCTCTTTCTCCACACCCACGCAGACCCCCCCCTCTGTCACCCCCACCTCTCTTTCTCCACACCCACGCAGACCCCCCCCTCTGTCACCCCCACCTCTCTTTCTCCACACCCACGCAGACCCCCCCCTCTGTCACCCCCCACCTCTCTTTCTCCACACCCACGCAGACCCCCCCCTCTGTCACCCCCACCTCTCTTTCTCCACACCCACGCAGACCCCCCCCTCTGTCACCCCCACCTCTCTTTCTCCACACCCACGCAGACCCCCCCCTCTGTCACCCCCACCTCTCTTTCTCCACACCCACGCAGACCCCCCCCTCTGTCACCCCCACCTCTCTTTCTCCACACCCACGCAGACCCCCCCCTCTGTCACCCCCACCTCTCTTTCTCCACACCCACGCAGACCCCCCCCTCTGTCACCCCCACCTCTCTTTCTCCACACCCACGCAGACCCCCCCCTCTGTCACCCCCACCTCTCTTTCTCCACACCCACGCAGACCCCCCCCTCTGTCACCCCCACCTCTCTTTCTCCACACCCACGCAGACCCCCCCCTCTGTCACCCCCACCTCTCTTTCTCCACACCCACGCAGACCCCCCCCTCTGTCACCCCCACCTCTCTTTCTCCACACCCACGCAGACCCCCCCCTCTGTCACCCCCCACCTCTCTTTCTCCACACCCACGCAGACCCCCCCCTCTGTCACCCCCACCTCTCTTTCTCCACACCCACGCAGACCCCCCCCTCTGTCACCCCCCACCTCTCTTTCTCCACACCCACGCAGACCCCCCCCTCTGTCACCCCCACCTCTCTTTCTCCACACCCACGCAGACCCCCCTCTCTGTCACCCCCACCCACCCACCTCTCTGTCACCCCCACCTCTCTTTCTCCACACCCACGCAGACCCCCCTCTCTGTCACCCCCACCCACCCACCTCTCTTTCTCCACACCCACGCAGACCCCCTCTCTTTCTCCACACCCATTCAGACCTCTTCTCTGTCACCCCACCCCCACCATGCAGACCTCTTCTCCGTCTTTCCACCCACACTGACCTGTCACCCCCACCCCCCCCATGCAGACCTCTCTTTCTCCACACCCACGCAGACCACCTCTCTGTCACCCCACCCACCTCTCCTCTCTGTCACCCCACCCACCTCTCTTTCTCCACACCCACGCAGACCCCCCTCTCTGTCACCCCACCCACGCAGACCTCCTCTCTTTCTCCACAACCACGTAGACCTCTCTTTCTGTCACCCAACCCACGCAGACCTCCTCTCTGTCACCCCCCCCATGCAGACCTCCTCTCTGTCACCCCCACCCACGCAGACCCCCTCTTTTTCTCCACACCCACACAGACCCCCTCTCTTTCTCCACACCCACGCAGACCTCCTCTCTGTCACCCCCCACCCCCACCATGCAGACCTCTTCTCTGTCTTTCCACCCACACTGACCTGTCTCCCCCACCCCCCCATGCAGACCTCTCTTTCTCCACACCCACGCAGACCACCTCTCTGTCACCCATCCCACGCAGACCACCTCTCTTTCTCCACACCTTCCCTCTTTTTCCACACAGACCACCTCTTTTGCGCCCAACCCACCTCTCTTTCTCCACACCCATGCAGACCTCTTCTCTGTCACCCAACCCAATGCAGACCTCCTCTCTGTCTCTCGCTCCGCCCACTCACCCCCCCCCTGTCCATTCCCCGCGGTACCTGATGACGGGCCCCAGCTGTAACAGGTGCATGAGCAGTACGAGGGGGCGGTCCCGGCCCAGGTCCCGGTGGATGAAGGTCAGGGTGAGTTGGACCATGATGGAGGGGATCAGCATGAAGACGATGGTCAGAGCCATCCACACCCCGTCCTCTGAGCGCCCGTACCCCGCCGCCATCCAGCAGGCGGCCGCCGTCTCCCCACAGAAGAGGAAGGTGGAGAGGAGGATGGAGACCGGAGGTCTGCTACGGGACCGGACCGACACAAAGTCCTCCCCGGGGGGAGACCGACCGGCCTCATACACGTCCTCCATAATCAGAGAGATAAGATTACACACCCGGCCATGAGAGGACACCGGGAGAGCCCCGATCTCTCATTCCCCGGACACCGAGGAATCCCGGGAGCCGCCCGCCTCCTCCTCCTCCCAATACGTCTACAGATCCTCCGCTGATGTGTGAGAGCAGGTGTGTCCCGCCCTCCGCCGGGTCCTAGTGCTCACCCGCTACACCCGCCCTCCGCCGGGTCCTAGAGCTCACCCGCTACACCCGCCCTCCGCCGGGTCCTAGAGCTCACCCTCTGCACCCAACCTCCGCCGGGTCCTAGTGCTCACCCGTAACACCCGCCCTCCGCCGGGTCCTAGTGCTCACCCGCTACACCCGCCCTCCGCCGGGTCCTAGAGCTCACCCGCTACACCCGCCCTCCGCCGGGTCCTAGAGCTCACCCTCTACACCCGCCCTCCGCCGGGTCCTAGTGCTCACCCTCTACACCCGCCCTCTGCCGGGTCCTAGAGCTCACCCGCTACACCCGCCCTCCGCCGGGTCCTAGTGCTCACCCTCTACACCCGCCCTCTGCCGGGTCCTAGAGCTCACCCACTACACCCGCCCTCCGCCGGGTCCTAGAGCTCACCCGCTACACCCGCCCACCGCCGGGTCCTAGAGCTCACCCTCTACACCCGCCCTCCGCCGGGTCCTAGTGCTCACCCTCTACACCCGCCCTCCGCCGGGTCCTAGAGCTCACCCTCTACACCCGCCCTCCGCCGACTCCTAGAGCTCACCCTCTACACCCGCCCTCTGCCGGGTCCTAGAGCTCACCCTCTACACCCGCCCTCCGCCGGGTCCTAGAGCTCACCCTCTACACCCGCCCTCCGCCGGGTCCTAGAGCTCACCCGCTACATCCGCCCTCCGCCGGGTCCTAGAGCTCACCCGCTACACCCGCCCTCCGCCGGGTCCTAGTGCTCACCCTCTACACCCACCCTCCGCCGGGTCCTAGAGCTCACCCTCTACACAATCCCTCCGCCGGGTCCTAGAGCTCACCCTCTACACCCGCCCTCCGCAGGGTCCTAGAGCTCACCCTCTACACCCGCCCTCCGCTGGGTCCTAGTGCTCACCCGCTACACCCGCCCTCCGCCGGGTCCTAGAGCTCACCCGCTACACCCGCCCTCCGCCGGGTCCTAGAGCTCACCCTCTACACCCGCCCTCCGCCGGGTCCTAGTGCTCACCCTCTACACCCGCCCTCTGCCGGGTCCTAGAGCTCACCCGCTACACCCGCCCTCCGCCGGGTCCTAGTGCTCACCCTCTACACCCGCCCTCTGCCGGGTCCTAGAGCTCACCCACTACACCCGCCCTCCGCCGGGTCCTAGAGCTCACCCGCTACACCCGCCCACCGCCGGGTCCTAGAGCTCACCCTCTACACCCGCCCTCCGCCGGGTCCTAGTACTCACCCTCTACACCCGCCCTCCGCCGGGTCCTAGAGCTCACCCTCTACACCCGCCCTCCGCCGACTCCTAGAGCTCACCCTCTACACCCGCCCTCTGCCGGGTCCTAGAGCTCACCCTCTACACCCGCCCTCCGCCGGGTCCTAGAGCTCACCCTCTACACCCGCCCTCCGCCGGGTCCTAGAGCTCACCCGCTACATCCGCCCTCCGCCGGGTCCTAGAGCTCACCCGCTACACCCGCCCTCCGCCGGGTCCTAGTGCTCACCCTCTACACCCACCCTCCGCCGGGTCCTAGAGCTCACCCTCTACACAATCCCTCCGCCGGGTCCTAGAGCTCACCCTCTACACCCGCCCTCCGCAGGGTCCTAGAGCTCACCCTCTACACCCGCCCTCCGCTGGGTCCTAGTGCTCACCCTCTACACCCGCCCTCCGCCGGGTCCTAGAGCTCACCCTCTACACCCGCCCTCCGCCGGGTCCTAGAGCTCACCCGCTACACCCGCCCTCCGCCGGGTCCTAGTGCTCACCCGCTACACCCGCCCTCCGCCGGGTCCTAGAGCTCACCCGCTACACCCGCCCTCCGCCGGGTCCTAGTGCTCACCCGCTACACCCGCCCTCTGCCGGGTCCTAGAACTCACCCTCTACACCCGCCCTCCGCTGGGTCCTAGTGCTCACCCTCTACACCCGCCCTCTGCCGGGTCCTAGAGCTCACCCTCTACACCCGCCCTCCGCCGGGTCCTAGAGCTCACCCGCTACACCCGCCCTCCGCTGGGTCCTAGTGCTCACACGCTACACCCGCCCTCCGCCGGGTCCTAGAGCTCACCCGCTACACCCGCCCTCCGCCGGGTCCTAGAGCTCACCCTCTACACCCGCCCTCCGCCGGGTCCTAGAGCTCACCCTCTACACCCGCCCTCCGCCGGGTCCTAGAGCTCACCCGCTACACCCGCCCTCCGCCGGGTCCTAGTGCTCACCCGCTACACCCGCCCTCCGCCGGGTCCTAGAGCTCACCCGCTACACCCGCCCTCCGTCGGGTCCTAGAGCTCACCCGCTACACCCGCCCTCCGCCGGGTCCTAGAGCTCACCCTCTGCACCCAACCTCCGCCGGGTCCTAGTGCTCACCCGCTACACCCGCCCTCCGCCGGGTCCTAGTGCTCACCCACTATACCCGCCCTCCGCCGGGTCCTAGAGCTCACCCGCTACACCCGCCCTCCGCCGGGTCCTAGTGCTCACCCGCTACACCCGCCCTCCGCCGGGTCCTGGTGCTCACCCACTACACCCGCCCTCCGCCGGGTCCTAGAGCTCACCCGCTACACCCGCCCTCCGCCGGGTCCTAGAGCTCACCCTCTACACCCGCCCTCTGCCGGGTCCTAGAGCTCACCCGCTACACCCGCCCTCCGCCGGGTCCTAGAGCTCACCCTCTACACCCGCCCTCCGCCGGGTCCTAGTGCTCACCCTCTACACCCGCCCTCTGCCGGGTCCTAGAGCTCACCCGCTACACCCGCCCTCCGCGGGTCCTAGAGCTCACCCGCTACACCCGCCCACCGCCGGGTCCTAGAGCTCACCCTCTACACCCGCCCTCCGCCGGGTCCTAGTGCTCACCCTCTACACCCGCCCTCCGCCGGGTCCTAGAGCTCACCCTCTACACCCGCCCTCCGCCGACTCCTAGAGCTCACCCTCTACACCCGCCCTCTGCCGGGTCCTAGAGCTCACCCTCTACACCCGCCCTCCGCCGGGTCCTAGAGCTCACCCTCTACACCCGCCCTCCGCCGGGTCCTAGAGCTCACCCGCTACATCCGCCCTCCGCCGGGTCCTAGAGCTCACCCGCTACACCCGCCCTCCGCCGGGTCCTAGTGCTCACCCTCTACACCCACCCTCCGCCGGGTCCTAGAGCTCACCCTCTACACAATCCCTCCGCCGGGTCCTAGAGCTCACCCTCTACACCCGCCCTCCGCAGGGTCCTAGAGCTCACCCTCTACACCCGCCCTCCGCTGGGTCCTAGTGCTCACCCTCTACACCCGCCCTCCGCCGGGTCCTAGAGCTCACCCTCTACACCCGCCCTCCGCCGGGTCCTAGAGCTCACCCGCTACACCCGCCCTCCGCCGGGTCCTAGTGCTCACCCGCTACACCCGCCCTCCGCCGGGTCCTAGAGCTCACCCGCTACACCCGCCCTCCGCCGGGTCCTAGAACTCACCCTCTACACCCGCCCTCCGCCGGGTCCTAGTGCTCACCCTCTACACCCGCCCTCCGCCGGGTCCTAGAGCTCACCCTCTACACCCGCCCTCCGCCGGGTCCTAGAGCTCACCCGCTACACCCGCCCTCCGCCGGGTCCTAGTGCTCACACGCTACACCCGCCCTCCGCCGGGTCCTAGAGCTCACCCGCTACACCCGCCCTCCGCCGGGTCCTAGAGCTCACCCTCTACACCCGCCCTCCGCCGGGTCCTAGAGCTCACCCTCTACACCCGCCCTCCGCCGGGTCCTAGTGCTCACCCTCTACACCCGCCCTCTGCCGGGTCCTAGAGCTCACCCGCTACACCCGCCCTCCGCCGGGTCCTAGTGCTCACCCTCTACACCCGCCCTCTGCCGGGTCCTAGAGCTCACCCACTACACCCGCCCTCCGCCGGGTCCTAGAGCTCACCCGCTACACCCGCCCACCGCCGGGTCCTAGAGCTCACCCTCTACACCCGCCCTCCACCGGGTCCTAGTGCTCACCCTCTACACCCGCCCTCCGCCGGGTCCTAGAGCTCACCCTCTACACCCGCCCTCCGCCGACTCCTAGAGCTCACCCTCTACACCCGCCCTCTGCCGGGTCCTAGAGCTCACCCTCTACACCCGCCCTCCGCCGGGTCCTAGAGCTCACCCTCTACACCCGCCCTCCGCCGGGTCCTAGAGCTCACCCGCTACATCCGCCCTCCGCCGGGTCCTAGAGCTCACCCGCTACACCCGCCCTCCGCCGGGTCCTAGTGCTCACCCTCTACACCCACCCTCCGCCGGGTCCTAGAGCTCACCCGCTACACCCGCCCTCCGCCGGGTCCTAGTGCTCACCCACTACACCCGCCCTCCGCCGGGTCCTAGAGCTCACCCGCTACACCCGCCCTCCGCCGGGTCCTAGTGCTCACCCGCTACACCCGCCCTCCGCCGGGTCCTAGTGCTCACCCACTACACCCGCCCTCCGCCGGGTCCTAGAGCTCACCCGCTACATCCGCCCTCCGCCGGGTCCTAGAGCTCACCCTCTACACCCGCCCTCTGCCGGGTCCTAGAGCTCACCCGCTACACCCGCCCTCCGCCGGGTCCTAGAGCTCACCCTCTACACCCGCCCTCCGCCGGGTCCTAGTGCTCACCCTCTACACCCGCCCTCTGCCGGGTCCTAGAGCTCACCCGCTACACCCGCCCTCCGCCGGGTCCTAGAGCTCACCCGCTACACCCGCCCACCGCCGGGTCCTAGAGCTCACCCTCTACACCCGCCCTCCGCCGGGTCCTAGTGCTCACCCTCTACACCCGCCCTCCGCTGGGTCCTAGAGCTCACCCTCTACACCCGCCCTCCGCCGACTCCTAGAGCTCACCCTCTACACCCGCCCTCTGCCGGGTCCTAGAGCTCACCCTCTACACCCGCCCTCCGCCGGGTCCTAGAGCTCACCCTCTACACCCGCCCTCCGCTGGGTCCTAGAGCTCACCCGCTACATCCGCCCTCCGCCGGGTCCTAGAGCTCACCCGCTACACCCGCCCTCCGCCGGGTCCTAGTGCTCACCCTCTACACCCACCCTCCGCCGGGTCCTAGAGCTCACCCTCTACACAATCCCTCCGCCGGGTCCTAGAGCTCACCCTCTACACCCGCCCTCCGCAGGGTCCTAGAGCTCACCCTCTACACCCGCCCTCCGCTGGGTCCTAGTGCTCACCCTCTACACCCGCCCTCCGCCGGGTCCTAGAGCTCACCCTCTACACCTGCCCTCCGCCGGGTCCTAGAGCTCACCCGCTACACCCGCCCTCCGCCGGGTCCTAGTGCTCACCCGCTACACCCGCCCTCCGCCGGGTCTTAGAGCTCACCCGCTACACCCGCCCTCCGCCGGGTCCTAGAACTCACCCTCTACACCCGCCCTCCGCTGGGTCCTAGTGCTCACCCTCTACACCCGCCCTCCGCCGGGTCCTAGAGCTCACCCTCTACACCCGCCCTCCGCCGGGTCCTAGAGCTCACCCGCTACACCCGCCCTCCGCCGGGTCCTAGTGCTCACACGCTACACCCGCCCTCCGCCGGGTCCTAGAGCTCACCCGCTACACCCGCCCTCCGCCGGGTCCTAGAGCTCACCCTCTACACCCGCCCTCCGCCGGGTCCTAGAGCTCACCCTCTACACCCGCCCTCCGCCGGGTCCTAGAGCTCACCCGCTACACCCGCCCTCCGCCGGGTCCTAGAGCTCACCCTCTACACCCGCCCTCCGCCGACTCCTAGAGCTCACCCTCTACACCCGCCCTCCGCCGGGTCCTAGAGCTCACCCTCTACACCCGCCCTCCGCCGGGTCCTAGAGCTCACCCGCTACATCCGCCCTCCGCCGGGTCCTAGTGCTCACCCTCTACACCCGCCCTCCGCTGGGTCCTAGTGCTCACCCTCTACACCCGCCCTCCGCCGGGTCCTAGAGCTCACCCGCTACACCCGCCCTCCGCCGGGTCCTAGTGCTCACCCGCTACACCCGCCCTCCGCCGGGTCCTAGAGCTCACCCGCTACACCCGCCCTCCGCCGGGTCCTAGAGCTCACCCTCTACACCCGCCCTCCGCCGGGTCCTAGAGCTCACCCTCTACACCCGCCCTCCGCCGGGTCCTAGAGCTCACCCGCTACACCCGCCCTCCGCCGGGTCCTAGAGCTCACCCGCTACACCCGCCCACCGCCGGGTCCTAGAGCTCACCCTCTACACCCGCCCTCCGCCGACTCCTAGAGCTCACCCTCTACACCCGCCCTCCGCCGGGTCCTAGAGCTCACCCTCTACACCCGCCCTCTGCCGGGTCCTAGAGCTCACCCGCTACACCCGCCCTCCGCCGGGTCCTAGAGCTCACCCGCCCTCCGCCGGGTCCTAGTGCTCACCCGCTACACCCGCCCTCCGCCGGGTCCTAGAGCTCACCCTCTACACCCGCCCTCCGCCGACTCCTAGAGCTCACCCTCTACACCCGCCCTCCGCCGGGTCCTAGAGCTCACCCTCTACACCCGCCCTCCGCCGGGTCCTAGAGCTCACCCGCTACATCCGCCCTCTGCCGGGTCCTAGTGCTCAACCTCTACACCCGCCCTCCGCTGGGTCCTAGTGCTCACCCTCTACACCCGCCCTCCGCTGGGTCCTAGTGCTCACCCTCTACACCCGCCCTCCGCCGGGTCCTAGAGCTCACCTGCTACACCCGCCCTCCGCCGGGTCCTAGTGCTCACCCGCTACACCCACCCTCCGCCGGGTCCTAGAGCTCACCCGCTACACCCGCCCCCTGCCGGGTCCTAGAGCTCACCCTCTACACCCGCCCTCCGCCGGGTCCTAGAGCTCACCCTCTACACCCGCCCTCTGTCGGGTCCTAGAGCTCATCCGCTACACCCGCCCTCCGCCGGGTCCTAGAGCTCACCCGCTACATCCGCTCTCCGCCAGGGCCTAGTGCTCACCCTCTACACCCGCCCTCCGCTGGGTCCTAGTGCTCACCCTCTACACCCGCCCTCCGCTGGGTCCTAGTGCTCACCCTCTATACCCGCCCTCCACCGGGTCCTAGAGCTCACCTGCTACACCCGCCCTCCGCCGGGTCCTAGAGCTCACCCGCTACACCCGCCCTCCGCCGGGTCCTAGAGTTTACCCACTACACCCGCCCTCCGCCGGGTCCTAGTGCTCACCCGCTACACTCGCCCTCCGCCGGGTCCTAGAGCTCACCCTCTACACCCGCCCTCCGCCGACTCCTAGAGCTCACCCTCTACACCCGCCCTCCGCCGGGTCCTAGAGCTCACCCGCTACATCCGCCCTCCGCCAGGGCCTAGTGCTCACCCTCTACACCCGCCCTCCGCTGGGTCCTAGTGCTCACCCTCTACACCCGCCCTCCGCTGGGTCCTAGTGCTCACCCTCTATACCCGCCCTCCACCGGGTCCTAGAGCTCACCTGCTACACCCGCCCTCCGCCGGGTCCTAGAGCTCACCCGCTACAACCGCCCTCCGCCGGGTCCTAGAGCTCACCCGCTACACCCGCCCTCCGCCGGGTCCTAGAGCTCTCACGCTACACCCGCCCACCGCCGGGTCCTAGAGCTCACCCGCCCACCGCCGGGTCCTAGAGCTCACCCGCCCACCGCTGGGTCCTAGAGCTCACCCGCTACACCCGCCCTCTGCCAGGTCCTAGGGCTTACCCGCTACACCCGCCCACCGCCGGGTCCTAGAGCTCCCCCGCTACAGCCGCCCTCCGCCGGGTCCAAGAGCTCCTCCGCTACACCCGCCCACCGCCGGGTCCTGTGTCCTCCTATTGTACCGCCTCAATTCTATCCTCCTCCTCAACTGTCTTTCTCCAGTTCCCTCTGGCTCCTCTTCTCAACTCTAACTCCTGAATTCCCATCTTCTTCCTCAACTGTCCTTCTCCAGTTCCCCAGCTCTTCTTCTCAACCGTCACTCCTGAATTCTCCTGTCTCCCTCTTCAACTGTCATTCTCCATTTCCCAGGCTTCTCTTCTCATCTGTCACTCCTGAATTCTCCTTTCTCCCTCCTCAACTGTCCTTCTCAAGTTCCCCAGCTCCTCTTCTCAACTGTCACTCCTCAGCTATCCTCCTCAGTTCCTGTGTCCTCCTCTTCTATTGTACCTTCTTGTTTTGTCCTCATCCTAAACTGTCCTTCTCCATTTCCTGGCTCCTCGACTCAACTGTCACTCCTGAATTTTCCTGCCTCCCTTCTCAACTGCCAGTCTCTACTTCCTGGCTCTTCGTCTCAACTGTCACTCCTCAGCTATCCCCAGTTCCTGTGTCCTCCTATTGTACCGTCTCAATTCTATCCTCATCCTCAACTGCCAGTCTCCAGTTCCCTGGCTCCCCTTCTCAACTGTCACTCCTCAGCTATCTTCAGTTCCTGTGTCCTGCTATTGTACCTTCTCAATTCTATCCTCATCCTCAACTGCCAGTCTCCAGTTCCCTGGCTCCCCTTCTCAACTGTCACTCCTCAGCTATCCTCAGTTTCTGTGTCCTCCCTTGTACCTCCTCAATTCTATCTTCCTCTTTAACTGTCCTTCTCCAGTTCCCTGGCTCCTCTTCTCAACTGTCACTCCTCAGTTCCTGTGTCCTCCTATTGTTGCTCCTCAGTTCTGTCCTCCTCGTCAATTGTCCCCTCTTAGTTCTCCTGTCCCCCTTTTCAACTGTCCTTCAGTTCTCCTGGTCCTATCCTCACTGGTCCCTTTTCGGCTCCTCTGGCCCCTTCCTCAACTATCCTCCTTCATTTCACCTGTCCCCTTCCTCATTTGTCCCTATTTAATTCCCCTCTCCCCTGCTCTACTGTCTTTCAGTTCCCCAACACCTTCCTTCAACTGTCCCTCTTCAGTTATCCTGTACTCTTCCTCAGTTGTCAGCTTCAGGCATGGGCCTCCTGGAGCAGAGAACCGGGGGGGGGAGGGCACGAATTGAGAAGCGGGGGGTTGCCATCCGGGCCCTTGGGGACCTCTGGGCCCCTTACAAAAAAAAGTGGGGGTTGCCATCCGGGCCCCTGGGGACCTCCGGACTTCTGCGCCCCTTACAAAAAAAAATGTAAATTAAAAAAAAAAAAAAAAAAAGGGGGGGGTTGCCATCTGGGTCCCTTACAAAAAAAAAAAATTTTTATAAAAAAATAAAAAGGGGGGTTGCCATCCGGGGCCCTGGGGACCTCCGGGCCCCTTACAAAAAAAAAACAAAAAAGTAAAAAAACAAAACAAAACAAAAATAAACAATTAAATAAATAAATAAAAAAGGTGGGGTAGCCACCCGGGCCCCTTACAGGTGTACTGCCTGTACCCCCCTGATGGCGGCCCTGTCAGTTGTCCTTTCCTAGTTCTCTGGCTCCCCTTCTCAACTGTCACTCCTCAGCTATCCTCCTCAGTTCCTGTGTCCTCCTCTTCTATTGTACCTCCTTGTTCTGTCCACCTCCTAAACTGTCCTTCTCCATTTCCTGGCTTCTCGTCTCAACTGTCACTCCTCAGCTATCCTCCTCAGTTCCTGTGTCCTCCTTGTCTATTGTACCTCCTTGTTCTGTCCTCCTCCTAAACTGTCTTTATCCATTTCCTGGCTCCTCGTCTCAACTGTCACTCCTAGTTCTCTGGCTCCCCTTCTCAACTGTCACTCCTCAGCTATCCTCCTCAGTTCCTGTGTCCTCCTCTTCTATTGTACCTCCTTGTTCTGTCCTCCTCCTAAACTGTCCTTCTCCATTTCCTGGCTCCTTGTCTCAACTGTCACTCCTCAGCTATCTTCCTCAGTTCCTGTGTCCTCCTTGTCTATTGTACCTCCTCAATTTTGTCCTCCTCCTCCTCAACTGTCCCCTTTGAGTTCTCCTGTCCCTCCTCAATTGTCCTTCTCCAGTTTTCTTGCTCCCCTCTTTAATTGTCACTTTCTTAGATCTCCTGCCCACCCCTTTTTCAACTTTCTTTTTAGCTCTCCTGGTTCTATCCCCACTTGTCCCTCTTATGCCTTGTACACACAATAGGAATTTCCGATGAAAAAAGTCAGACGGAGTCCGTCTGACTTTTTTCATCGGAAATTCCGACCGTGTGAGGGCCCCATCGGAGAAATTCCGATGAATTCCATCGGAAATTTTCAAATAGAACCTGTTCTATTTTTTTTCCGATTAAATTCCGTCGGAATTCCGATGGGAGTTTGGTCGGAAAAAGGTCCAATCGTGTGTACAGGGCATTACTCTTTGATACCCTTGTCCACTCCCCCCCTCCCTTCAACCATCCCTCACCTGTTCCCCTGCCCCCTTATCTTTCTTCTTAACTGTTCCCCCATCTGCTATTCACTCCTCAGCTGTTACTCCACTGTTCCCCATCCTCCCTATTTCCCAAGACATCCGCTCCTATTTTTCCTTGAAGGTCTCTCAACATTTCCCCCAACCCACATTTGCTCCCCAATTCTCCTTTTAGTTTCCATGCCCTCCACTATCTTCCTTCAGATCTCATGTCCCCGTTTCTTTCTCAAAAGTCCCGCTCCCTTTTCAGTTTTCTATGTCCGCCAATTTTCTCCTCAACATTCTCTTTCATTACCCTTGCCCCTTTTTCCTCAGAAGATCTCTCTTCAGTTTCCCTGACCCCCATTTGCTTCTCAAATGTAACTTTTCAGTTCCCTTGTCCCCTATTTCCTCCTTAAAGTATGGGATGGGTTAAATAACTAGTACATATCACATTAGTCACATATCAGCTAACCTTTTTTTCCTACCTCTTTTAGTTTTTACAGCATGTGCACATGAACTTTCCTTCAGCTGTCAAAAACGGTCCATTTTCAGTTTGAAAAGTTTCAGGGGGGTGTAAACATCTTCACCAACACACCCCCTGCCTCTGTCCCCCCTCCCCTAAGAGACGTGTCTGTGCTGATAGATAGGGAGGGGGAGGAGAGAGAAGGGAGGGGGGAGCAGCTATGCTCTGTGAAGTCTCAGAAACAAGCAGAGGAAGGAGAGAGGACATCAGTCAAGCAAAATGACAGGAAAGGGGGTGGATCCAGACCATTGTCTGGATGAGGCTGTATGAAAGACTGTAGAACCTCCCACAGGTATTTATCTCGATTTTAACAGAATGTGGGCACTTCTGAGAGGGCTGGAAAGGTTTATAGATATCAGCAGCTCACATAGAATAGATGTAAGCAAAAAAAAAGGAAACCCATACTTCTCTTTTAAATAAAGTTTAGTTCCCATGTTCCCCTTTTGCCCCTTCAATTTACCTGTACCATTACCTCCTTAACTATCCCTCTTCAGGTTCCACGTCCCCCTTTTCCTCCTCAAAGGTTCCTCTTCAGTTTCCCAGTCCCCCACTATCTCCTCAACCACCTCTTACCATCGCCTCAACTGTCCCTTTTCAGTTCCCATGTCCCTCTTTCCTCCACAAAGGTCTTTCTTCAGTTTCCATTTACCCCTTCACTTCCTTAACCATCCCTCTTCAAGTCCCTTGTTACTCAAATCCTCCACAACTGTCCTTCAGATCTCACGATGTCCCCCTTTTTCCTTCTCAAAGGTCCCAATTCAGTTTCTCATGTCCCCTATTTTCTCCTTAACTGTCTTTTTAGATTCCCTTGCTTCCTTTTCCTCAGAAGATGCCTCTTCAGTTTCCCTGACCCGAATTTGCTCCTCAACTGTCCCTGTTCAGTTCACATGTTCCCTATTTTCTCCTCAAGTGTTGTTTAGTTACCATGTTTTCCTTTTTGCTCCCTAAAGGTCCCTCTTCATGTTAGCTATCCTCCATTACCTCCTCAAATGTCCCTTTTTAATTCCCATGTCCCTAATTTCCTCCTCAAGCATTTTTTAGTTCCCATGTTCCCCTTATGCTCCCCAAAAGGTCCCTCTTCAATTTACCTATCCTCCATTATTTCCTCAACTGTCCCTCTTTGGGTCTCGTGTCCCCTCTTTCTTCCTCAAAGGTTCCTCCTCAGTTTCTCTGTCCCTTAACTATCTCCTCAACCACCCCCCACTATCTCTTCAACTGTCCCTCTTCAGTTCCCATGTCCCTCCTTTTCTCCACAAAGGTCTTTCTTCAGTTTCCATGTACCCCTTTACCTTCTCAACTGTCCTTCAGATCTCATGTCCCCCTTTTCCTTCTCAAAGGTCCCTCTTCAGTTTCCCTTGCCCCCTATTTTCTCCTCAACTGTCTCTTTAGTTCCCCCTCCCCCTTTTCATCAGAAGATCCCTCTTGAGTTTCTCAGACCCCTATTTGCTCCTCAACTGTCCCCGTTGAGTTCCCATGTCCCCTATTTCTTCCTCAAGTGTTGTTTAGTTCCCATGTCTCCCTTTTGTTCCCCAAAGGTCCCTCTTCAATTTACCTGTCCCCCACATGGAACCCACAAGGAGAGACACGCACTCCATACGGAATCTCAGATTCTATGCTAAGTGTCCCCAATGAGAGTTTTTTTCATCCTTGTGGTCACCTTCTCTACAAATTAGACTCTTTGGTCTTTTCATGCCTCCTATGATTGCCTGAAGTCCGATGTTCTGTCTTATGGTGTTTAATTGACCCTCAAATAATTATCTATTGCAATACACTCTGAAAAGGCTCTGATATTTACTGGACAGCATCCCCTGAGGAAGCCCCATTATAGGGCAAAACATGTTGGGAACCACACCATCAAGCTGTCCCTGTTGAGTTCCCATTTTCCTCTATTTCTTCCTCAAGTGTTGTTCAGTTCCCATGTTTTCCCTTTGTTCCCGGAAGGTCCCTCTTCAATTTACCTGTCCCCCACGTGGAACCCACAAGGAGAGACACACACTCCATACGGAATCTCAGATTCTATGCTGAGTGTCCCCAATAAAAGATTTCTCATCTTCGTGGTCACCTTCTCTACAAATTAAACTCTTTGGTCCTTTCATGCCTCCTATGATTGCCTGCAGTCCGATGTTCTGTCTTATGGTGTCTAATTGACCCTCAAACCATTATCTATTGCAATACACTCTGGGAAGGCTCTGATATTTACGGGACAGCATCCCCTGAGGAAGCCCCGTTATAGGGTGAAACATGTTGGGAAACACACCAAAACCAACCACACCCTGTCTACAAATTAGACTCTTTGGTCTTTTCATGCCTCCTATGATTGCCTGCAGTCCGATGTTCTGTCTTATGGTGTCTAATTAACCCTCAAACCATTATCTATTGCAAGACACTCTGGGAGGCTCTGATATTTACTGGACAGCATCCCCTGAGGAAGCCCCATTATTGGGCGAAACATGTTGGGAACCACACCATCAAGCTGTCCCTGTTGAGTTCCCATTTTCCTCTATTTCTTCCTCAAGTGTTGTTTAGTTCCCATGTTTCCCCTTTGTTCCCCGAAGGTCCCTCTTCAATCTACCTGTCCCCCACGTGGAACCCACGAGGAGAGACACACACTCCATACGGAATCTCAGATTCTATGCTGAGTGTCCCCAATAAGAGATTTCTCATCTTTGTAGTGACCTTCTCTACAAATTAAACTCTTTGGTCCTTTCATGCCTCCTATGATTGCCTGCAGTCCGATGTTCTGTCTTATGGTGTCTAATTGACCCTCAAACCATTATCTATTGCAATACACTCTGGAAAGGCTCTGATATTTACTGGACAGCATCCCCTGAGGAAGCCCAGTTATAGGGCAAAACATGTTGGGAACCACACCAAAACCAATCACACCCTCTCTAAAAATTAGACTCTTTGGTCCTTTCATGCCTCCTATGATTGCCTGCAGTCCGATGTTCTGTCTTATGGTGTCTAATTAACCCTCAAACCATTATCTATTGCAAGACACTCTGGGAGGCTCTGATATTTACTGGACAGTATCCCCTGAGGAAGCCCCATTATAGGGCGAAACATGTTGGGAACCACACCATCAAGCTGTCCCTGTTGAGTTCCCATTTTCCTCTATTTCTTCCTCAAGTGTTGTTTAGTTCCCATGTTTCCCCTTTGTTCCCCGAAGGTCCCTCTTCAATCTACCTGTCCCCCACGTGGAACCCACGAGGAGAGACACACACTCCATACGGAATCTCAGATTCTATGCTGAGTGTCCCCAATAAGAGATTTCTCATCTTTGTGGTCACCTTCTCTACAAATTAAACTATTTGGTCCTTTCATGCCTCCTATGATTTCCTGCAGTCCGATGTTCTGTCTTATGGTGTCTAATTGACCCTCAAACCATTATCTATTGCAATACACTCTGGGAAGGCTCTGATATTTACTGGACAGCATCCCCTGAGGAAGCCCCGTTATAGGGCGAAACATGTTGGGAAACACACCAAAACCAACCACACCCTCTCTACAAATTAGACTCTTTGGTCCTTTCATGCCTCCTATGATTGCCTGCAGTCCGATGTTCTGTCTTATGATGTCTAATTGACCCTCAAACCATTATCTATTGCAAGACACTCTGGGAGGCTCTGATATTTACTGGACAGTATCCCCTGAGGAAGCCCCATTATATGGCGAAACATGTTGGGAACCACACCATCAAGCTGTCCCTGTTGAGTTCCCATTTTCCTCTATTTCTTCCTCAAGTGTTGTTCAGTTCCCATGTTTCCCCTTTGTTCCCCGAAGGTCCCTCTTCAATCTACCTGTCCCCCACGTGGAACCCACGAGGAGAGATACACACTCCATACAAAATCTCAGATTCTATGCTGAGTGTCCCCAATGAGAGTTTTTTTCATCCTTGTGGTCACCTTCTCTACAAATTAGACTCTTTGGTCCTTTCATGCCTCCTATGATTGCCTGCAGTCCGATGTTCTGTCTTATGGTGTCTAATTGACCCTCAAACCAATATCTATTGCAATACACTCTGGCAAGTCTCTGATATTTACTGGACAGCATCCCCTGAGGAAGCCCCGTTATAGGGCGAAACATGTTGGGAACCACACCAAAACCAACCACACCCTCTCTACAAATTAGACTCTTTGGTCCTTTCATGCCTCCTATGATTGCCTGCAGTCCGATGTTCTGTCTTATGATGTCTAATTGACCCTCAAACCATTATCTATTGCAAGACACTCTGGGAGGCTCTGATATTTACTGGACAGTATCCCCTGAGGAAGCCCCATTATAGGGTGAAACATGTTGGGAACCACATCATCAAGCTGTCCCTGTTGAGTTCCCATTTACCTCTATTTCTTCCTCAAGTGTTGTTAAGTTCCCTTGTTTCCCCTTTGTTCCCCGAAGGTCCCTCTTCAATTTACCTGTCCCCCACGTGGAACCCACGAGGAGAGACACACACTCCATATGGAATCTCAGATTCTATGCTGAGTGTCCCCAATGAGAGTTTTTTTCATCCTCGTGGTCACCTTTTCTACAAGATAGACTCTTTGGTCCTTTCATGCCTCCTATGATTGCCTGCAGTCCGATGTTCTGTCTTATGGTGTCTAATTGACCCTCAAACCAATATCTATTGCAATACACTCTGGCAAGTCTCTGATATTTACTGGACAGCATCCCCTGAGGAAGCCCCGTTATAGGGCGAAACATGTTGGGAACCACACCAAAACCAACCACACCCTCTCTACAAATTAGACTCTTTGGTTCATTCATGCCTCCTATGATTGCCTGCAGTCCGATGTTCTGTCTTATGGTGTCTAATTGACCCTCAAACCATTATCTATTGCAATACACTCTGGGAAGGCTCTAATATTTACTGGACAGCATCCCCTGAGGAAGCCCCATTATAGGGCGAAACATGTTGGGAACCACACCATCAAGCTGTACCTTAAAGGACTCTACTGTATGAGTCTTTCTTACTGAAATTGCGCTGGTTTTATGTATTAAGAAAATTGACACTTTTTAACCATTAATTCAAATGTATTGTCTTTAACATAAATATATTTTTTACTCTGCACTACATTTTTCACCCAAACATCCAACGTATTACACTGATATTTTTATACACTGATATTGAAAAAAACAACTGATAGCTATACCAACAGACCGGGTTTTTTCAGCCGGTTGATGTGTGTGAATATTTTAAGGTCTGCATAACCAGGGGTGGGGTGTGGTCGGGAGGGACGTGTCCTTTGGCTCAATAGCAAAGAAAGTGTTTATCTTTCATATCTCATGAAGTTCAGAAACGCTCATTTATCGGCTTTAATATTCGAAAAGTAGAACAATGTTTCATTCCTTGTTGCTATGAACCCCCGCCTGTAAAGTAGGTACCTATTGATTCTCAACTTTCTAAAGCAGGGTGACAACATTGTTTTTCAGTAAAATTACTGCAACGTTGTCACCAGTCTTCTCACTCTCTTTTGCACTGAAAGGTGGCACTTATGGGCAATGATAGGCAGCACTGATGGGCACTGATAGGCAGCACTGATGGGCACTGAAAGGTGGCACTTATGGGCAATGATAGGCAGCACTGATGGGCAATGATAGGCAGCACTGATGGGCACTGATAGGCAGCACTGATGGGCACTGATAGGTGGCACTGATGGGCACTGAAAGGTGGCACTTATGGGCAATGATAGGCAGCACTGATGGGCACTGATAGGTGGCACTAATAGGCAGCACTGATGGGCACCGAAAGGTGGCACTTATGGGCAATGATAGACAGCACTGATGGGCACTGATAGGCAGCACTGATAGGTGGCACTGATAGGCAGCACTGATGGGCACTGATACGTGGCACTTATGGGCAATGATAAGTGGCACTGATGGGCAGCACTGGTTGGCATTACTGATGGACACTGTTGGGGCTGCACTGTAATCAGGGCACTGATGATCAGTGCCCTGCTTACCTACAGTGAGTGAAATAAGTATTTGATCCCCTGCTGATTTTGTACGTTTGCCCTACTGACAAAGAAACGATCAGTTTCTATTTTAATTTTAATGGTCGGTCTATAATAACAGTGAGAGACAGAATAACAACAAAAATATCCAGAAAAACGCATTTCAAAAAGTTATACATTGATTTGCACTTTAATGAGTGAAATAAGTATTTGACCCCTTCGCAAAACATGACTTAGTACCTGGTGGAGAAACCCTTGTTGGCGATCACAGAGGTCAGACGTTTCTTGGAGTTGGCCTCCAGGTTCTCACACATCTCAGGAGGGATTTTGTCCTCTTTACAGATCCTCTCCAAGTCATTAAGGTTTCCAGGCTGACGTTTGGTAACTCGAACCTTCAGCTCCCTCCACATATTTTCTATGGGATTAAGGTCTGGAGACTGGCTAGGCCACTCCAGGACCTTAATGTGCTTCTTCTTGAGCCACTCCTTTGTTGCCTTGGCCGTGTGTTTTGGATCATTGTCATGCTGGAAGACCCATCCATGACCCATTTTCAATGCCCTGGCTGAGGGAAGGAGGTTCTCACCCAAGATATGATGGTACATGGGGCCCCGTCCATCGTCCCTTTGATGCGGTGAAGTTGTCCTGTCCCCTGAGCAGAAAAACACCCCCAAAGCATAATATTTCCCCCTCCATGTATGACGATGGGGGATGGTGTTCTCCATGGATGACGATGGGGGATGGTGTTCTCCATGTATGACGGTGGGGGATGGTGTCCTCCATGTATGACGGTGGGGGACGGTGTTCTCCATGTATGACGGTGGGGGATGGTGTTCTCCATGTATGACGGTGGGGGATGGTGTTCTCCATGTATGACGGTGGGGGATGGTGTTCTCCATGTATGACGGTGGGGGATGGTGTTCTCCATGTATGACGGTGGGGGATGGTGTCCTCCTTGTATGACGGTGGGAGGATAGTGTCCTCTATGTATGACGGTGGGGGACGGTGTTCTCCATGTATGACGGTGGGGGATGGTGTCCTCCATGTATGACGGTGGGGGACGGTGTCCTCTATGTATGACGGTGGGGGACGGTGTTCTCCATGTATGATGGTGGGGGATGGTGTTCTCCATGGATGACGGTGGGGGATGGTGTCCTCTATGTATGACGGTGGGGGACGGTGTTCTCCATGTATGACGGTGGGGGATGGTGTCCTCCATGTATGACGGTGGGGGACGGTGTCCTCTATGTATGACGGTGGGGGACGGTGTCCTCTATGTATGACGGTGGGGGACGGTGTCCTCTATGTATGACGGTGGGGGATGGTGTTCTCCATGGATGACGGTGGGGGACGGTGTTCTCCATGTATGACGGTGGGGGATGGTGTCCTCCATGTATGACGGTGGGGGGACGGTGTCCTCTATGTATGACGGTGGGGGACGGTGTTTTCCATGTATGACGGTGGGGGATGGTGTCCTCCATGTATGACGGTGGGGGACGGTGTTCTCCATGGATGACGGTGGGGGGACGGTGTCCTCTATGTATGACGGTGGGGGATGGTGTTCTCCATGTATGACGGTGGGGGACGGTGTTCTCCATGTATGACGGTGGGGGATGGTGTCCTCCATGTATGACGGTGGGGGATGGTGTTCTCCATGTATGACGGTGGGGGATGGTGTTCTCCATGTATGACGGTGGGGGATGGTGTTCTCCATGTATGACAGTGGGGGAGGGTGTTCTCTATGTATGACGGTGGGGGACGGTGTTCTCCATGTATGATGGTGGGGGACGGTGTTCTCCATGAATGAGGGCGGGGGACGGTGTTCTCCATGTATGACGGTGGGGGATGGTGTTCTCCATGTATGACGGTGGGGGGACGGTGTCCTCTATGTATGACGGGTGGGGACGGTGTTCTCCATGTATGACGGTGGGGGATGGTGTCCTCCATGTATGACGGTGGGGGACGGTGTTCTCCATGGATGACGGTGGGGGATGGTGTTCTCCATGTATGACGGTGGGGGATGGTGTTCTCCTTGTATGACGGTGGGGGATGGTGTTCTCCTTGTATGACGGTGGGGAATGGTGTTCTCCTTGTATGATGGTGGGGGATGGTGTTCTCCATGTAGGACGGTGGGGGACGGTGTTCTCCTTGTATGACGGTGGGGGATGGTGTTCTCCATGTAGGACGGTGGGGGACGGTGTTCTACTTGTATGACGGTGGGGGATGGTGTTCTCCATGTATGATGGTGGGGGACGGTGTTCTCCATGTAGGACGGTGGGGGACGGTGTTCTCCATGTATGACGGTGGGGGACGGTGTTCTCCATGTATGATGGTGGGGGATGGTGTTCTCCATGTATGACGGTGGGGAATGGTGTTCTCCATGTATGATGGTGGGGGATGGTGTCCTCCTTGTATGACAGTGGGGGATGGTGTCCTCCATGTGTGACAGTGGGGGATGGTGTTCTCCATGTATGATGGTGGGGGATGGTGTTCTCCATGTAGGACGGTGGGGGACGGTGTTCTCCTTGTATGACGGTGGGGGATGGTGTTCTCCATGTATGACGGTGGGGGACGGTGTTCTCCATGTAGGACGGTGGGGGACGGTGTTCTCCATGTATGACGGTGGGGGACGGTGTTCTCCATGTATGATGGTGGGGGATGGTGTTCTCCATGTATGACGGTGGGGGATGGTGTTCTCCTTGTATGACGGTGGGGGATGGTGTCCTCCATGTGTGACAGTGGGGGATGGTGTTCTCCTTGTATGACGGTGGGGGATGGTGTTCTCCATGTATGATGGTGGGGGATGGTGTTCTCCATGTATGACGGTGGGGAATGGTATTCTCCATGTATGACGGTGGGGAATGGTGTTCTCCTTGTATGACGGTGGGGGATGGTGTTCTCCATGTATGACGGTGGGGGATAGTGTTCTCCATGTAGGACGGTGGGGGACGGTGTTCTCCTTGTATGACGGTGGGGGGATGGTGTTCTCCATGTATGACGGTGGGGGACGGTGTTCTCCATGTATGACGGTGGGGGATGGTGTTCTCCATGTATGACGGTGGGGGATGGTGTTCTCCATGTATGATGGTGGGGGATGGTGTCCTCCTTGTATGACAGTGGGGGATGGTGTCCTCCATGTGTGACAGTGGGGGATGGTGTTCTCCTTGTATGACGGTGGGGGATGGTGTTCTCCATGTAGGACGGTGGGGGATGGTGTTCTCCATGTATGACGGTGGGGGATGGTGTTCTCCATGTATGACGGTGGGGGATGGTGTTCTTGGGGTCATAGGCAGCATTCCTCCTCCTCCAAACACAGCGAGTTGAGTTGATACCAAAGAGCTCGATTTTGGTCTCCTCTGACCACAACACTCACCCAGTTCTCCTCTGAATCATTCAGATGTTCATTGGTAGACTTTAGACCGACCTGTACATGTGATTTCCTGAGCGGGGGGACCTTGGGGGGGCTGCAGGATTTCAGCCAATCACGGTGTTGTGTGTTACCAATTGTTTTCTTGGTGACAATGGTCCCAGCTGAGATCAGTGACAAGATTCTCCCGTGTAGTTTCTGGGCGGATTCCTCACTGTTCTCATGATCATTGAACCTCCACGAGATGAGATCTTGTATGGAGCCCCGACAGTTATTTTGTGTTTCTTCCATTTGTGAATAATAATCCCACCAACTGTTGTCTCCCTCTCACCAAGCTGCTTGGCGATGGTCTTGTAGCCCAGGGGTCGTCAACCCCCAGTCCCCGGCCCACTACCAAGCCGTGGCCGCTTCTGCAGCCGGGCCGCGGGTGTGGGCGGCCGTCAAGAGACATGCTGTGCTGCCGGCAAGAGAGGCCCACGTGTCCCGGATTGCCCGGGACTGTCCCGCAATTGACATGTCTGTCCTGGGTCCCGGGCACCTTCAATACAATACAATACAATGTCCCGGAATGAAATAGAGGACACAGACACCCCCTACTAACTAATAACTACATTTACGGAACTGGTTGCTAGGGCCAGCGCTGCCTGGCATCTTGCAACCAGTGACAATTTACTCTCAGACAGTGAGACCGGGAGCGAGGCCTGCTCCTCGTGCAGCACTGCTGTCCCCACCCACCTCGGCACCTCCTCCTTATCCGGGACCCAGCTGCAAGCAGCAGGGACTGGTGTGATCTTCACTCTCCAGATAGTGACGCCACTCCTTTCCTTCTGCGCATGTGGCTCATGCTGAGGGAGTGACAGCGACACTGCATCTGGTGGCAAGTGGCACATTCACCTGACAAATAACCCGCCGCCAAACAATCAACCCCGACACTACATTACCCCCTGCCCCCCCTCATCTTTTTTTGGGGAAGGTGAGAGAGGGGGTGTGTCCCTGAATGGACACTGCACATTACATGGTGGGCACGGCACACCACATTACATGGTGAGCACATGACATGACATGGTGGACACTGCACATTACATGGTGGGCACGGCACACCACATTACATGGTGAGCACATGACATGACATGGTGGACACTGCACATTACATGGTGGGCACGGCACACCACATTACATGGTGGGCACATGACATGACATGGTGGACACTGCACATTACATGGTGGGCACATGACATGACATGGTGGACACTGCACATTACATGGTGGGCACGGCACACCACATTACATGGTGGGCACAGCACATGACATGGTGGACACTGCACATTACATGGTGGGCACAGCACATGACATGGTGGACACTGCACATTACATGGTGGGCACAGCATATTACATGGTGGGCACAGCACATTACATGGTGAGCACAGCACATGACATGGTGGGCACGGCACACCACATTACATGGTGAGCACAGTACATGACATGGTGAGCACAACACATGACATGGTGGGTATGGCACACCACATTACATGGTGGGCACAGCACTAGGGTGACCACATTTCCAAACTGTCATTCAGGGACACCCCCCCCCTTCCTAAAAAAAGATAATTTTTGATATCTTTGTTTGTGACCCCCACAGATTTCACTGGTTCATCCTGGGACCTGTAGTTGTTCACTGGTTGGGGGGGGGGGGGTCATATCTTCAGCTCTGAGGGGTTCATGGTGGGACCTGCAGTCCTTCACTTTTGGGGGTCACATCCCCCCAAAAGTGAAGGTCTACAAGTCCCAGCATGAACTCCTAATATCTAAAGATGTGACCCCCCCCCCCAAATTTGAAGGACTACAACACCCTGAGATCTAAGGGTGTGATCCCATAGATTTCATAGGTTTATGCTGGGACCTGTAGTTCTTCCCTATTTGGGGGGCAGGGGTAGGGTTGCCACCTGTCCCGGATTCACCCGGACAGTTCGGGTTTGGAACCATGCGTTCGGGTTTCAGACCACCTCAAACCCGGACACATTATTCAGAATGGACTATGACTTCCCAACAGGGTTGCTGGCTGCAGTTGTCTAAGCTGAGTGTGTCTGTTACACTTTTTCACACTGCCCAAAGCCAGAACTAACAACCCCCCCCCCCCCCCCCAACACACCTCTGTGTCTGCCCACACTCCAATCCCTGGTGCTGTGCCTCAGAAAAGGAAAGTGGGGCTGGAAATTGGAAGCCTCAGATACATCTGGATGAGAGGTGCTGACTGCCAAGGGTTGAGTGAGCTCACCATCCATCCCTGTCTGTGACTGAAGTCTCCCCCTTTTCTCTCCTGCCTCTGAGTGAGTACACTAAGGTAAATCAGGGTTTTCAGAGCACCCCTTACATCAGAGTTCCCTTTTACACCAGAGTTCTCAATGTTCCCCCCTACATCAGAGTCCTCTCTGTACATCAGAGTTCCCCCTTAAATCAGAGATCCCAGAGCATCCCTTATGTTAGAGTCCCCAGAGTTCTCCCATACAGAGTTTGCAGAGTCCTCCCTTAAAGTGAAAGGGAACTCTGCGAGTTCTGATGTAAAGGGGAACTCTGTGGATTTTGATGATATAAAGGGGGACTCTTGTTATTAACTTCATATGATTAGAAATGTTATTTAACCACTTGCTTACTGGGCACATATACCCCCTTCCTGCCCAGGCGAAATTTCAGCTTTCGGCACTGTCACGCTTTGAATGACAATTGCGCGGTCGTGCGATGTGGCTCCCAAACAAAATTGACGTCCTTTTTTTCCCACAAGCTTTTCTTTTGGGGGTATTTGATCACCTCTGCGGTTTTTATTTTTTGCGCTATAAACAAAGAAAGAGCGACAATTTTGGAAAAAAATACAATATTTTTAGATTTTTGCTATAATAAATATCCCCATTTTTTATTTTTTAAAATATTTTTTTCCTCAGTTTAGGCCGATACGTATTCTTCTACATATTTTTGGTAAAAAAAAATCGCAATCGCCGTTTATTGATTGGTTTGCGCAAAAGTTATAGCGTTTACAAAATAGGGCATAGTTTTATGGCATTTTTATAATTTTTTTTTTTTACTAGTAATGGCGGCGATCAGTGATTTTTTTCGTAACTGCGACATTATGGCGGACACAGCGGACACTTTTGACACTATTTTGGGACCATTCACATTTATACAGCGAACAGTGCTATAAATATGCTATGATTACTGTATAAATGTGACTGGCAGGGAAGGGGTTAACACTGGGGGCGAAGAAGGGGTTAAATGTGTGCCCTGGGAGTGATTACTACTGTGGGGGGAGGGGAGTGATTACTACTGTGGGGGGAGGGGACTGACTGGGGGAGGTGACCGATCTGTGTCCCTATGTACAAGGGACACAGCATCGGTCCCTTCTCCCTGACAGGACGTGGATCTCTGTGTTTACACACAGAGATCCACGTCCTTGTCTGTGTACCAGCCGATCACGGGTACCTGGCGGACATCGCGGCCGCCAGGCACGCGCATCGGCATTACAGTGACGCGCTGGGCACGTGCGCACGACGCCGGCGGCGCTCGCGCGCCCCCCAGTGGCCAGAGGAGTGGAGGCCGTAAAAAGACGGCCTCCCGGCATTTAAGAGCCACCTTGCGGCCGTACATAGTCGTACGGCGGGCGCAAGGTAGTTAATAGCAAAATATATGTATAGTTTATATTATTTTATTTAAATTGCTGTGCGCCGTTAAAGTGTTCGGGTTTCACTTGAAGAAAAGGTGGCAACCCTAGACAGGGGGGTCTCGCATCTTCAGCTCTGGAGGGGGGTTCATGCTGGGACCTGGTCACCCTACACAGCACAAGACGTGGTGGGCACAGCACATTATATGGTGGGTACGGCATTAACGTCCAAGCGCTTGACGCAACAAAAAAAAACATCTAAACGCGTTACACGCGCTTACAAGCGCCAAGTGTTTTTTCTGCCAAAATGCTGCTCCCAGGAAGAAAGGCGTCTATGAGAGATGGCCAAAGCGTCCAATGTGCGTCGTAGTACAAGATAAAGCACAGACACCAGCGAGCGTGCATTCTGCGCACATTAACGCACGCGCTGTGAATAATCCTCTAAATATTTATGATGTCATAAAGCTTTAGAAAATGTTTAATTAAACACATAATTATTATCAGATGATCGCTATTATTTCCATCAGACGTGGAAGGTGAAGTTGTGTATACATTCACACATTTGAATACTCGTAGAACTGATCAGGTCGCGTCTCGCTGGCGTGAATCACTTTTGCATTATGCAAAACCGCCGGCTGTTCAATACTGAGAACCGGTAGAAGCTTCTATTAACCCTTTTCCTGCTGGTGCTGCCTCCGGATTGGAGGAACCCTTGAAACAACATTCTGGTCTCAGGGAAACCCTGAAAGAAATAATTAAATCTACAACTCATGATACATTAGTGTGATGGTCAGTGGGAAGAATGTTCCTTACATTGGTGATCAGTGGGAAGAATGTTCCTTACATTGGTGATCAGTGGGAAGAATGTCCCTTACATTGGTGATCAGTGAGAAGAATGTTCCTTACATTGGTGATCAGTGGGTAGAATGCTCCTTACATTGGTGATCAGTGAGAAGAATGTTCCTTACATTGGTGATCAGTGAGAAGAATGTTCCTTACATTGGTGATCAGTGGGTAGAATGCTCCTTACATTGGTGATCAGTGAGAAGAATGTTCCTTACATTGGTGATCAGTGGGAAGAATGTTCCTTACATTGGTGATCAGTGGGAAGAATGTTCCTTACATTGGTGATCAGTGGGAAGAATGCTCCTTACATTGGTGGTCAGTGGGAAGAATGTTCCTTACATTGGTGATCAGTGAGAAGAATGTTCCTTACATTGGTGATCAGTGGGAAGAATGTTCCTTACATTGGTGATCAGTGGGAAGAATGTTCCTTACATTGGTGATCAGTGGGAAGAATGTTCCTTACATTGGTGATCAGTGGGAAGAATGTTCCTTACATTGGTGATCAGTGGGAAGAATATTCCTTACATTGGTGATCAGTGAGAAGAATGTCCCTTACATTGGTGATCAGTGAGAAGAATGTTCCTTACATTGGTGATCAGTGGGAAGAATGTCCCTTACATTGGTGATCAGTGAGAAGAATGTTCCTTACATTGGTGATCAGTGGGAAGAATGTTCCTTACATTGGTGATCAGTGAGAAGAATGTCCCTTACATTGGTGATCAGTGGGAAGAATGTCCCTTACATTGGTGATCAGTGAGAAGAATGTTCCTTACATTGGTGATCAGTGGGAAGAATGTTCCTTACATTGGTGATCAGTGAGAAGAATGTCCCTTACATTGGTGATCAGTGGGAAGAATGTCCCTTACATTGGTGATCAGTGGGAAGAATGTCCCTTACATTGGTGATCAGTGGGAAGAATGTTCCTTACATTGGTGATCAGTGAGAAGAATGTTCCTTACATTGGTGGTCAGTGGGAAGAATGTTCCTTACATTGGTGATCAGTGGGAAGAATGCTCTTTACATTGGAGGTCAGTGGGAAGAATGTCCCTTACATTGGTGATCAGTGAGAAGAATGTTCCCTACATTGGTGGTCAGTGAGAAGAATGTCCCTTACATTGGTGATCAGTGGGAAGAATGTTCCTTACATTGGTGGTCAGTGGGAAGAATGTTCCTTACATTGGTGATCAGTGGGAAGAATGTTCCTTACATTGGTGATCAGTGGGAAGAATGTTCCTTACATTGGTGATCAGTGGGAAGAATGTTCCTTACATTGGTGATCAGTGGGAAGAATGCTCCTTACATTGGTGATCAGTGGGAAGAATGCTCCTTACATTGGTGATCAGTGGGAAGAATGTTCCTTACATTGGTGATCAGTGGGAAGAATGTCCCTTACATTGGTGATCAGTGGGAAGAATGTTCCTTACATTGGTGATCAGTGGGAAGAATGTTCCTTACATTGGTGATCAGTGGGAAGAATGTTCCTTACATTGGTGATCAGTGGGAAGAATGTTCCTTACATTGGTGATCAGTGAGAAGAATGTTCCTTACATTGGTGATCAGTGGGAAGAATGCTCCTTACATTGGTGATCAGTGGGAAGAATGCTCCTTACATTGGTGATCAGTGGGAAGAATGTTCCTTACATTGGTGATCAGTGGGAAGAATGTCCCTTACATTGGTGATCAGTGGGAAGAATGTTCCTTACATTGGTGATCAGTGGGAAGAATGTTCCTTACATTGGTGATCAGTGAGAAGAATGTCCCTTACATTGGTGATCAGTGAGAAGAATGTTCCTTACATTGGTGATCAGTGGGAAGAATGTCCCTTACATTGGTGATCAGTGAGAAGAATGTTCCTTACATTGGTGATCAGTGGGAAGAATGTTCCTTACATTGGTGATCAGTGAGAAGAATGTCCCTTACATTGGTGATCAGTGGGAAGAATGTCCCTTACATTGGTGATCAGTGAGAAGAATGTTCCTTACATTGGTGATCAGTGGGAAGAATGTCCCTTACATTGGTGATCAGTGAGAAGAATGTTCCTTACATTGGTGATCAGTGGGAAGAATGTTCCTTACATTGGTGATCAGTGGGAAGAATGTTCCTTACATTGGTGATCAGTGGGAAGAATGTTCCTTACATTGGTGATCAGTGAGAAGAATGTTCCTTACATTGGTGATCAGTGGGAAGAATGTTCCTTACATTGGTGATCAGTGGGAAGAATGCTCCTTACATTGGTAATCAGTGGGAAGAATGATCCTTACATTGGTGGTCAGTGAGAAGAATGCTCCTTACATTGGTGATCAGTGGGAAGAATGCTCCTTACATTGGTGATCAGTGGGAAGAATGTTCCTTACATTGGTGATCAGTGGGAAGAATGTTCCTTACATTGGTGATCAGTGGGAAGAATGTCCCTTACATTGGTGATCAGTGGGAAGAATGTCCCTTACATTGGTGATCAGTGGGAAGAATGTTCCTTACATTGGTGATCAGTGGGAAGAATGTTCCTTACATTGGTGATCAGTGGGAAGAATGTTCCTTACATTGGTGATCAGTGGGAAGAATGTTCCTTACATTGGTGATCAGTGGGAAGAATGTTCCTTACATTGGTGATCAGTGGGAAGAATGTTCCTTACATTGGTGATCAGTGAGAAGAATGTTCCTTACATTGGTGATCAGTAAGAAGAATGTTCCTTACATTGGTGATCAGTGGGAAGAATGCTCCTTACATTGGTGATCAGTGGGAAGAATGCTCCTTACATTGGTGATCAGTGGGAAGAATGTTCCTTACATTGGTGATCAGTGGGAAGAATGTCCCTTACATTGGTGATTAGTGGGAAGAATGTCCCTTACATTGGTGATCAGTGGGAAGAATGTTCCTTACATTGGTGATCAGTGGGAAGAATGTTCCTTACATTGGTGATCAGTGGGAAGAATGTTCCTTACATTGGTGATCAGTGAGAAGAATGTTCCTTACATTGGTGATCAGTGGGAAGAATGTTCCTTACATTGGTGATCAGTGGGAAGAATGCTCCTTACATTGGTAATCAGTGGGAAGAATGATCCTTACATTGGTGGTCAGTGAGAAGAATGCTCCTTACATTGGTGATCAGTGGGAAGAATGCTCCTTACATTGGTGATCAGTGGGAAGAATGTTCCTTACATTGGTGATCAGTGGGAAGAATGTTCCTTACATTGGTGATCAGTTGGAAGAATGTCCCTTACATTGGTGATCAGTGGGAAGAATGTTCCTTACATTGGTGATCAGTGAGAAGAATGTTCCTTACATTGGTGATCAGTGGGAAGAATGTTCCTTACATTGGTGATCAGTGGGAAGAATGTTCCTTACATTGGTGGTCAGTGGGAAGAATGTTCCTTACATTGGTGATCAGTGGGAAGAATGCTCCTTACATTGGTGATCAGTGGGAAGAATGTTCCTTACATTGGTGATCAGTGGGAAGAATGTTCCTTACATTGGTGATCAGTTGGAAGAATGTCCCTTACATTGGTGATCAGTGGGAAGAATGTTCCTTACATTGGTGATCAGTGGGAAGAATGTTCCTTACATTGGTGATCAGTGAGAAGAATGTTCCTTACATTGGTGATCAGTGGGAAGAATGTCCCTTACATTGGTGATCAGTGGGAAGAATGTTCCTTACATTGGTGATCAGTGGGAAGAATGTTCCTTACATTGGTGATCAGTGGGAAGAATGTCCCTTACATTGGTGATCAGTGGGAAGAATGATCCTTACATTGGTGATCAGTGGGAAGAATGTTCCTTACATTGGTGGTCAGTGGGAAGAAGGAGGAGGACACACCCAAAGAGCTCTCTCTGAGATCCAGCCTTTTTTCAAGCCTGGGCCTTGCCTGCTAGCTTGGCCCAGGAATAATGCCTGATCCTGGGGGAGGTCCTGGGAGGGATCCCCCTGATGATACAGGGCCTAGTGAGGAGGAGGAGGTGGAGGATCTGACTGAGGGTCCAGGCCCTGGTCAGGGTGTGGATGTCTACAGACAGAAGATCATCGATCGTTTCCGGGCGATCGGAAGAGCTGAGGAGAAACTGAAATGTTTAAAAGCTGAGCATAAAAACTTCAGGGCCAAGTATTTCCAGGCCTGGAGTAAGAATCGTTTGGCCATGAAGCCTGAGTTACAGCAGATGGAAGAAAAGGTAAAGAAGCAATCTTTATTGTTGGGGAAATTAAAAGGTAACAGTGGAGCTTTTGCAGAAAAATTTAAAAATGAGAGGAGATTTGCCAGCCAGACATCAGTGAGTTCTGTGGATCAGCAGCCGCAGGTAACAGACATCCCGGCTTCATCTGCCTCTGCACCTCTCCCCCCATGTCAGGCTGGGGAATCACCAGCGGCAACCAGCCAGGGAGTTGAGAGTGAACATGGCACCCTAAAGTTCATCCAGCAGATGGAGTCACCCCTAAGGGCAGACAGGTCTGCTGGTGATCCATCAGAAGTCCCTGTGGAGGAGCAGAGGGGTTACAGACTGGCAGAGCCAGCACTGGTGGAGAAATCCCAGTGCACTGTGCAGCCTCTTTCCACCATGTCTGCCCCTCCAGCTGTAGTGAATGGTGTCCCATCTGAGGAACAGAGAGAGAAGGAGCTCTGCAAACAGCTGCCTGTTGGAGTTTCTGCTGTGGAGAAATCCTCTGCAGACATGGAGGGAAAACCCCTGGCAGAGGTGTCATCAGCCCACCAGAGCAATGTGGATGGATCTGCATCATGCCCCCCGCACATGGATTTTGCTGCTACTGCTGGGACTTGTAGTTCCACAAGCAAGATGGCTGCCAGCTCCAAAGAGCCTGTTTCACCTTCACCTGGGCTGGTTGATGCAGGTGGGGGAGGGGAGCAGCACAGTGCAGCATGTGAAGTGGAAGCAGCCATGGAAGTCTCCTGCAATGAATCACCTGTTGCTGTATCACAACAATCTTGCTTAGCTGACAGTCCTGTCCTGATGGAGAAGAGTCTGCCTGGAGGTGAAGTATCTATGGGTACAGCAGTGAGTATGGACACGGCAGGAACTATGAATGTGCCAGAAAATAATGACAGCAATAACATTAATAAAGCAATGGATGTGGTGGTGGGTGGTGGTGAAGGGGTTAATGTTGCTGCTTTAGGTAAAAATGACATTTCTCCTCCTGCTCAGCAGAGGAAAGACTCATCAGGTGTACAATTGTCATCGGCCAGAGTTGTGTCAGACATTTCTAAACGCACAACTGAATCCTCTGCAGGGAGGTCAGTGAGCACTGGCAGCTATGCGACAATTTTGGGGAGTCGCAACAAGGAGGGTGGGGGGAATGCTGCAAATGTTAGTGGTCACAATTTGGGGAGGTTTGGTGGGGGGATGGTTAGTGGGTACCAGAGGAGAAATGTGGTCCAATTGAAGTGGGAGGGGGAGGGGACCCCACCAGTAAGGGGGAGGGTGGCAGAGTTGGTTCTGGAAATGGGGTTTAAAGTTTCGGATATTTTTGCTTTGATTTGCCCCGTGGGGAGTTATGAGTTTGATTTGTCCTTTGTAAAGCCTGAGGGTTTGGATTTATTTTGGGAACGATTTAGGAGGTGCGGGGGCCTTCCGCAGTGGAACGGTTGGGTGCCAAAGGTGATTTCCAGGCAGCCTCTGATAAAATCTGTCACGATCCTGGTGCGTAATGAATCTATACCTGAGGCTGATTTAATAGTATGGCTACGCCGATATGGTGAGGTCCTCGCTCCACTGCGGAAGGTCCTTGATCTGCATGGGATTTGGACAGGGGCCTGGACAGTGTCATTAAAATTAGGGGTACTGGAAAATGTAGTCCAACATCTGCCCTGTTCAGCCTTTCTGGGGAGGGATAGGCTGACCATTTTTTACCAAGGTCAGCCTAAAGTCTGCAACAAATGTGGTGAAAAGGGCCATTTTGCATCTACCTGCACCCGTAAAAAGTGTTCAATGTGCCAGGAGCTGGGCCATTTGGCTAAGGATTGTACCGATATTCGGTGAATTTGTGCCAAAAGCTCGGTCATCCTTATAGTCAATGCCCAGAGGCATTACATAACTTGCCGGGATTGGAGGCTGAGCTGCAGAGGCTGGATAAGGAGGATGAGGCCACTGAAACTGTTGTTGTCCCTCCTGTGTCTGTGACATCTGTTGTTTCTGGCTCTGGTTCTGTCTCTCCTAGTGATGTGGCCCCTGAGTCTGTCCCTCCTGTGTCTGTTACATCTGTTTCAGTTTCCCCTAGTAATGTGGTCCCTGAGTCTGTCCCTCCTGTGGTACATAGATCCTCCAGACTGGCGGAGGCTGCTGGGGGGGCAGGTTTAGCGGATCTTCCCACTCAGCCTCCAGTCCCTGCCCCTCGTGCGCGCAAGCGTGGTCAGGGGAATGTGGGGGTGCTGGATGGGGGTGGGGCTGATGGAAGGGTGTCCATACCCCATGTCTCACGCTCGGTTGATGGGGATTCGGATGATGAGGGGTGGGAGAAGATTAGGAGGAAGAAAAAAAGAAGAGGAAGACAAGAAAAGCTGTAATTTCTTCCTCAGAGTCGGACCCAGGAGGGGTTCCTCTTGGCAACACCTTTTCTGTTTTGTCGGGTGATGAGATGTCTGATGCGTCTTTCTCTTTATCATCTATGGATGAGGGGGAGTCACATAGTTTGAAGAGAGCTGTTTCTGGTGATGAGAGTGTGGTAAAGGTTAAGAAACGACTACCCCAATCATCCTGATGGCAGTTCCCACTCCGATAAAGGTGGCGACCATTAATGTCGCCAGCATTAAATCTGCAAGAGCTCGTGATATTGCCCTATTTTTGCTCAGCGAGTTTGATGCCGAGATTTTATTTTTGTAAGAGACCTGGCTCCATACTTTGGCCGATGTCCATCTGGCAAAAAGGGAGTGGAGATACGGTCCCTCCTTTTGGTCTCTTGCGGCTGAGCCCTGCAGCGGAGTTGCGGTCCTTTTTAAAACCGATATGGTAACGTGCCGGCGGATAATTGAGGTAGAAATGGGTAGATGCATGGTCTTGGACGTTTCTGTTAGGGGGCAGGACCTGCGCCTGATTAATATCTATGGGCCGCAGTCAAAATGGGGCAGGAAATGCCTCCTCACAGAGATCAAGCCCTTCCTTTTTACGTCCCAGCAGGTTGTCTTTGGAGGTGACTTTAACACCATAATTAGGCCTGAAGACAGAGAGGCTCCATAGACAGGCTGGGTTACGATAGCACTTTTCTTAGAGATATGGTGAGACAAGCAGGCCTGGTAGATGTGCATATTAAGCACTGCCCTGGCAGCACGGGATTCACATTTCAGAGAGGGAATAGTCAGAGTAGGATAGATAGTTTTTTTTTTAAAGGAGAACTTTGCTTTCTCGGCTCCTGAGTTGAGGGCGGTGGAGTTCTCCGACCACTGTATGCTGTCTGTGACTCTGAATGCCTCGGACACTCCACCCAGGGGAAGGGGTACCTGGAAACTGAATTCGACTCTCCTGGAAGATGTAGAGGTAAGACAATCCTTTGAGGATTTTTTTCAGGCACAGGTTTCTATTCTGGACTTTTGCAGCAGTAAGTCAGAGTGGTGGGAGCTTGTGAAACAAAGGGCAATTGGACTTTTCAAGGCCATAAGTAAGAAGAAGCAGCTTGGTATGTACATTGCCTACCAGCATTTGCGGAGGAAGCTTGATTGTCTTGTCTCGTATGGAGGAGATCCAGGGGAGATCTCTGAGGTGAAGCTTCTTCTTAGGAAGTGTCAATACGACCGGCATGCCTCCTCGGTTCTGGAGAGGGATTATGGAAAATATCACTCGCCTGATCCTTACCAGAACTGTAAGCAAGGCATAGCAGTTAAGACGGTCATAGGCCTGAGGGATGGTACGGGTTCCCTGGTGAAGTCCAGATCAGGGATCCTGGAGATCTTCAGATCATATTACGCAGACCTTCTGGGAAGAAAGAACCTTTGTCGGGACAGGATGGAAAGCTTTCTGGATTCTACTCCAGGATTGGGAAATGGTACATTGCCTTTGATGGATTTGACAGAACCAATTTCAGCGGATGAGGTAGTTCATGCTATAAAAATCACCTGGGCCAGATGGATTAACAGCTGAATTCTACAAGTGTTTTAAGTCCATTCTGCCTCCCTTTTTAGCGGAGGTTTATAACAGCTGTCTAGAAGAGGGTTCGCTCCCTCCCTCCATGAGGCAAACCGCTGTGATTCTTCTGTCAAAAGGTAAAGACCCCTCAATGATTGAGAACTGGCGCCCCATCAGTCTTCTCAATGTTGATAGAAAGATCTTGGCAAAGATTCTTTTTTGGCGCTTGTCGTCAGTGGCAGGCGATTTGTTGTCCAGTCATCAGCACTGCTCGGTCCAAGGTAGAAGTACCTTTTCAGCGGTTTTAGCTGTCCGGGGGGCTTTGGAGCGATGCAGGGCTGCTGGATGGAGAAAGTACTTGCTGGCATTGGATCAGGCGAAGGCTTTTGATAGAGTCAATCATGAGTACCTGTATTTGCTACTTGGTAGATACGGCCTGCAGGGGAGGTTTATAGATTGGCTAAAAACATTATATAGAGGGGCTGAGAGCTTCCCACTGGTTAATGGTTGGGTTGGACGGCCTTTTGAGGTTGGATCTGGTGTGCGCCAGGGATGTCCTCTGAGCCCCCTGCTATATGTATTCGCAATCGACCCCTTCATAAGAAGGCTAGAGAGTGGATCTTTGTCCGGGGTGCCTTTGGGCATTGCTGGTGTGCCGCCTTTGAAGGTCGTGGCCTATGCCGATGATGTGTCTGTTATTGTCTCTGGGACGGAGGAGGCGCTGTGTCAGGGTCACCTGTGGCCAGGTGACAGATGCACACCGTAGGGGGACAGGAGTGCACCGCGAGGTAGTGAACCCTATGGCTGGCTTCTGCGGATAGGAAACTGGGTGGTTGTGGAAAGCGGGACCAGAGGAGCACAACCGGGATCCTAACGGAAGTTAGAGCCAAGATTCCCCAGGGCGCGGAGTCTAAGACCCAGCTGGTCTTCTCCAGGGCCTCTAGTGGTGAGGATGTTAGCTGCAGGCTGGGACCAGGTCGCGGCCCCTGGAGTTTCCTAGCTCACGCCCCGTAGGATAAGGGGAAGCAGCAGCACACGATAGAGAGAACCGAATAACAAGCTGAAGGTCAGGGGCCACAAGCAGACAAGGATAACGAAGAACGAGCCGAAGGTCAAGGGTCACGAGCAGACAGGGATAGTCGGGGACAAGCCAATAACGTAACAGAGAGACAGACGTAGCACACGGCAGGCAGGAACCCAAACACACAATGCCTAACAAACACGTTGATCAGCAAAGCAGGCTTGCAGTGCACAGGTTAATATAGTGTTCTGTGATAGGGCCTGGGGTGGAGTCTGGCTGGGAGGAGATTATAAAGGAAGCCAGGTGAAAGGGCTCAGGCCTCTAAGATGAACACATAGGAAGGAAGGTAAGCTGACAGACAAACACTACTGCATATCCATGACACGCTGGAGGTGGTCTCTATGATAGAGCAGTACACGGAGGCTTCTGGTTCTAAAGTCAACCATGAAAAGAGTGAAGTTTTCTGGATGGGTGAGGAGGGTGAAAGCTTTGAACTTCCGGATGCCTTCCCAGAGCCCCAACAGGAAATTAAAGTGTTGGGCATCAAATTTGGTCCTGGTGACTATGGTCATCGAAATTGGGAAAGCAGGTTGGTGGGTGCCAATGCCAAAGTAGCAAGCTGGAAGAAATGGAAGCTTTCCTTGAGGGAGAGGGTTGACTTGATCAAAACGTACCTGGTCCCAATCTTTTTATATGTCAGCTTCGTCTGTATCTTGCCGGCATCTCTCTATGCAAGGGTGTACAGCTGTTTTTTCCAACTGTTATGGGGAAATAGGCTGAACCTGATCAAACGCAATGTGACTTACCTGTCTAGGCGGGAGGGTGGCTTAGGAATGGTTAACCCAATAGTTTTCTTTTCTCTGCTCTTTTTAAAGTACAATCTTGGTAGCATGCTAGCAGAGAACCCGCCGGGATGGGTGGGTATTTTTCAATCTTGTTTTAGGCCTTTTCTGCGATGCTGGGAAGAAGGCGGGCCAGTGAAGAGTCTGAGAGTCCAACATGGCAAGCTCCCGGCTTATGTTGCCCCGTGCCTGAAAATACTTCGGCAGTGGCAGGTGACAGCGGAGGATATCAAGTCCCTCCCCAGGAAGCTTCTGGAGAAGAGGATTTTGAGCTCTGCTTTCAGTGTGTCACTGGCCTTAAGGGATTGCCCAGGCCCTGTAATGAGGGAGGGGTTGCGTTTAATCAATTTAGAAAGAATCCCTTTGAAGTTTAGGGGTCAAGCCTGGCTCGCTTTCCATGGAAGGCTCTATGTGAGAGGGAACTTGAAGCATCGCCCTGTGGATGATCGGGATTGTCCTAGAGTGGAGTGTGTTGGTAAAGTGGAGTCTATGGACCACTTTTTGCTGCAGTGTCCCTTTAACATAGAGGTATATAAAAGGGTGGGGAGGGCTCTAGGTATCCCCTTTTTCTTGCGCATGAGTTATGCGGAGTGGGTGTACGGGGCATTTCCGACTTGCTGAGATTTTGATTTCAATACACTTTTTCTAGTTAGTATAGTTGTCCGTTACTTCACATGGAATGCACGGTGTCAGATTACCCTGCGGAAGAAAGTCCTCTCTGTTGAGGTGGTGGTGTACGATATTCTGGGTGAGGTTGGGAAAATTCGGGGTCTTGAGAAGGGCAGGGAGCCTCGGGCGGTCTGGAAAAGGGCGTGGAGGAATATCAGACCTGCTTTTGGTGAACTGCCTATCTCTGGGTGAGGAGTTCTTTTCTTTTTCTGTGTCTTTCACTCCCTTAGCTTTTGTTGGTTAGTATTTTCTTTTTGAAGAAGGGCTGCATGCATAATGGGTGCGGGTTTGTTTCTTGACCTTGCAGGTTTGTCTGGTGTAGTGGTGTGAGTGTTGTAGTAAGATTATGCCCAATAATGACATGTTCATGATGAGTTTGGTTTTTGCTGTACAGTCACTCTTTGTTTGAGAGCAAATTTGCTATATTTATTTTCATTTATGTAAATATGTATATATTTATGTATATCTTATATGTATAGTGATTTTATGATTATTGATTGCAAGACTTTTAATAAAGAAAAATTGGGAAGAATGTTCCTTACATTGGTGGTCAGTGGGAAGAATGTTCCTTACATTGGTGGTCAGTGGGAAGAATGTTCCTTACATTGGTGGTCAGTGGGAAGAATGTTCCTTACATTGGTGATCAGTGGGAAGAATGTTCCTTACATTGGTGATCAGTGGGAAGAATGTTCCTTACATTGGTGGTCAGTGAGAAGAATGTTCCTTACATTGGTGATCAGTGGGAAGAATGTTCCTTACATTGGTGATCAGTGGGAAGAATGCTCCTTACATTGGTGATCAGTGGGAAGAATGTTCCTTACATTGGTGATCAGTGGGAAGAATGTTCCTTACATTGGTGATCAGTGGAAAGAATGTTCCTTACATTGGTGATCAGTGAGAAGAATGTTCCTTACATTGGTGATCAGTGGGAAGAATGTTCCTTACATTGGTGATCAGTGGGAAGAATGTTCCTTACATTGGTGATCAGTGGGAAGAATGTTCCTTACATTGGTGATCAGTGGGAAGAATGTTCCTTACATTGGTGATCAGTGGGAAGAATGCTCCTTACATTGGTGATCAGTGGGAAGAATGGTCCTTACATTGGTGATCAGTGGGAAGAATGTTCCTTACATTGGTGATCAGTGGGAAGAATGTTCCTTACATTGGTGATCAGTGGGAAGAATGTTCCTTACATTGGTGATCAGTGGGAAGAATGTTCCTTACATTGGTGGTCAGTGAGAAGAATGTTCCTTACATTGGTGGTCAGTGAGAAGAATGTTCCTTACATTGGTGATCAGTGGGAAGAATGCTCCTTACATTGGTGATCAGTGGGAAGAATGTTCCTTACATTGGTGATCAGTGGGAAGAATGCTCCTTACATTGGTGATCAGTGGGAAGAATGTTCCTTACATTGGTGGTCAGTGGGAAGAATGTTCCTTACATTGGTGATCAGTGGGAAGAATGTTCCTTACATTGGTGATCAGTGGGAAGAATGTTCCTTACATTGGTGATCAGTGGGAAGAATGTCCCTTACATTGGTGATCAGTGGGAAGAATGTTCCTTACATTGGTGATCAGTGGGAAGAATGTTCCTTACATTGGTGATCAGTGAGAAGAATGTCCCTTACATTGGTGATCAGTGAGAAGAATGTTCCTTACATTGGTGATCAGTGGGAAGAATGTTCCTTACATTGGTGATCAGTGGGAAGAATGTCCCTTACATTGGTGATCAGTGGGAAGAATGTTCCTTACATTGGTGATCAGTGGGAAGAATGTCCCTTACATTGGTGATCAGTGGGAAGAATGTCCCTTACATTGGTGATCAGTGGGAAGAATGTTCCTTACATTGGTGATCAGTGGGAAGAATCTTCCTTACATTGGTGATCAGTGAGAAGAATGTCCCTTACATTGGTGATCAGTGGGAAGAATGTTCCTTACACTGGTGATCAGTGGGAAGAATGTCCCTTACATTGGTGATCAGTGGGAAGAATGTTCCTTACATTGGTGATCAGTGGGAAGAATCTTCCTTACATTGGTGATCAGTGAGAAGAATGTTCCTTACATTGGTGGTCAGTGGGAAGAATGCTCCTTACATTGGTGATCAGTGGGAAGAATGTTCCTTACATTGGTGATCAGTGAGAAGAATGTTCCTTACATTGGTGATCAGTGAAAAGAATGTCCCTTACATTGGTGATCAGTGAGAAGAATGTCCCTTACATTGGTGATCAGTGAGAAGAATGTTCCTTACATTGGTGATCAGTGAGAAGAATGCTCCTTAGGCCTCGTACACACGACCGATTTTCTCGGCAAGAACCAGCAAGAAACTTGCTGGCAGAGAGGTCTTGCCGAGTAAATCGGTCGTGTGTACGCGGCTATTGGGTTTCTCGTCGAGAAAACCGACAAGTAACCTCGACGAGAAAATAGAGAACCTGCTCTCTATTTTCTCGTCCAGATTCTCGTCGGCATGTTTCTCGACGAGAAAAGTGAGTGTGTGTACACTTACCTGTCCTCCCGGAAGCCCGCGCATGTTCGAAATGAATTCGACGCATGCGCGGTAGCTTCCTAGGCATACGTAGGGTATACCAAGATGGCGGCAACGGCATCGAATGTGACGAGCGCATGCTCGTCGTAGTCGATGACGTCACCGCGTACGCTCCATTCAAAGAACCGCGGGTTCTTTGAAACGAGCGTGTGTACACTCGGCCGGGACAAGTTTCTTGTCCAAGAATCTCGTCGAAAAAAACGACATGTTTTTTTCAACGAGAATCTCGGCCGTGTGTACGAGGCCTAACATTGGTGATCAGTGGGAAGAATGTCCCTTACATTGGTGATCAGTGGGAAAAATGATCCTTACATTGGTGATCAGTGGGAAGAATGTTCCTTACATTGGTGATCAGTGGGAAGAATGTCCCTTACATTGGTGATCAGTGAGAAGAATGTCCCTTACATTGGTGATCAGTGGGAAGAATGTTCCTTACATTGGTGATCAGTGGGAAGAATGTTCCTTACATTGGTGATCAGTGGGAAGAATGCTCCTTACATTGGTGATCAGTGGGAAGAATGTCCCTTACATTGGTGATCAGTGGGAAGAATGTCCCTTACATTGGTGATCAGTGAGAAGAATGTTCCTTACATTGGTGATCAGTGGGAAGAATGTCCCTTACATTGGTGATCAGTGGGAAGAATGCTCCTTACATTGGTGATCAGTGAGAAGAATGCTCCTTACATTGGTGATCAGTGAGAAGAATGCTCCTTACATTGGTGGTCAGTGAGAAGAATGCCCCTTACATTGGTGATCAGTAGGGATGAGCTTCGTGTTCGAGTCGAACATACGTTCGACTCGAACATCGGCTGTTCGATCGTTCGACGAAGATCGAACGATTTGGGCCGTTCGCGCCAAATTCGAGTGACGCGAACGGCCCACAATGCACTACGCCATCGCAGTGTCATCCAGGCGCTGTGATTGGCCAAGCATGCACTGTGACCCCGCATGCTTGGCCAATCACAGCGCCGGCAGCGAGGAGAGCAATGATTGGCCACAGGCAGGATGCCTGTGGCCAATTATTGCTGATGGGGTTTAGTACACGCCCCACACTATAAAAGGCCGCCAGCGCGGCGGCCTTGTGTAGTGTGTTCCGGAGCAGGGAAAGAGAAGCATAGGCAGGGACAGTGTCATTTTTTTTCCTTTACTAATCCTGGATTCCTTGTGTTTAGGGACAAATAAGGATAGGTAGGGAGAGTGTCAGTGACAGTGTGCTATTCTGTGCTAACCCTTGTTTGTAGGGACAGAGAGGTACAGTGAGGGAAACTGACAGTGTGCTATTCTGTTCTAAAACTATTCTGCTGAACCATATTTTCAATCCTTGAGTTGAGGGACAGAGAGCTACAGTGAGGGAAAGTGTCAGTGTGCTATTGTGTTCTAAAACTATTTTGCTGAACCATATTTTCAATCCTTGAGTTGAGGGACAGAGAGCTACAGTGAGGGAAAGTGTCAGTGTGCTATTGTGTTCTAAAACTATTTTGCTGAACCATATTTTCAATCCTTGAGTTGAGGGACAGAGAGCTACAGTGAGGGAAAGTGTCAGTGTGCTATTGTGTTCTAAAACTATTTTGCTGAACCATATTTCTTTTTCGTACATCACGGGACACAGAGCGACTTAGTCATTACTAATGGGTTATATAGATACCTTCAGGTGCTGGCACTGGCAACTTCCAAAACCGGAAGTACCCTCCCCTATATAAGCCCCTCCCATCCGGGAGCACCTCAGTTTTTTTGCCAGTGTCTAAGGTGTTGGCCAAAGAGTAACATGTGTTTTTACTGGGCTTGCGTACAGGCTCTTTTGGGCCTTAGTAAGCTGTTCCGGATCCCACCAAAAAAGCTTCATAGCTAAACGGTCGGTACCCGGGCCTTGCAGCAGAAGAGCAAGGTTTTGCCTGTAATGCCTCTCTTAGGAGGGCTGGACCCTGGGATCCAGAGCTCTGGTCATACCCACGACCAAGATGTTGTCTGTGCAGGGTGCTATACAGGTCCAGGGGAGTGGAATCCTTGGGAACCCGGTCCCTGAAGGTTTAATTACAATGCCTGCCGTGATAGGTGAAGTTTGGGCTTCTGTGGACCAAACAGAGTCCTGCGGCGGGGAACAGGTAAGTGGGGGCCCCCAGGAACTTGGTTCTATTGGGGGACCCCCAAGCCTAATTTGTCTTTCTGTCTGTTACCTAACGGTATTCCCGCTAATATCTGTGTATGCCTGTAACTACTGAAAATGTAAAATTTTAATAGTAGTCAAGAAAAAAAAAAAAAAAGAGGACCGCGGTACCTGTGTTAAACCACTAGAGGCCGCTGTGGTCCATTTTTCTTGTCATGTGGATCTTTGGTTTTCTCAAGTCAAAAGATCCAGGCAGTTGGTAAGTTTCTCTGTGGGAATCCACTTCCTCTGCCCTGTTGCTGCGCTCATCCACCGCACAGGCCCTCCGGCAAAAAGGGCCCTGGCTCCTAGTCCCTGTTTGATTTTCGAAAAGGGCGCCAATGGTGCACGGGCGCGCGCGCGGGCGCGTGCACGCGCCTCCTATGAAAAAAAAGGGGCGGGGCGGGTGGATGACGCTCGATGCGCGCCACGGCGCTTCTGCGCATGTGCAGGCGTCCCAGCTTGTATAAAGACACAGTACAAGTGTCAGCTGGATGCAAACAGAGCTAGCAACAAACAGTGGCACACAGAGGCGGTTGATGCAGGCATCCCCATAGAAAGGCACTTTAGTGGACACCAGCTGGTATATAGCAGCAACTGTGTTAGACTATTACCAGCAAAATTGGTGTATGACGACGGGAATACCTCAGCTCTGTGCTTAAAGGATATGTCGTCCAGACGCTCCGGAAATAGGTCTTCCAGGAAGCCAAAGGGGTCTCCATCGGGCTCTGAGGATTTTGGGCATGCTTGTACTGCACCAATCTCCCCTGAGAATTCAGAGGTCAGTAGCCGTAGAAACCCCGCAGGAATGCCTGGTGCTGCGGCTGTCCCCAGTCCACCTGCTCCTGTATATATAACAGAGGAGGTTTTATCCTCAACTCTGGGAGGATTGGAAGAGAGATTAACAGCATTGATCGCTGCTTCCCTGTCACAGGGAAAGCGCGTCCGATCTCCGTCTCCTCCTTCAGAGTGCCTGTTAGTGGAGGAACAGCCCCACACAGAGATCGACCTACCTGAAGGGGATCAGGATGAGGTTGATTCAGTTATGGAGGAATCAACAGTGGAAGAACCTTTCTCAGCATCTCAGGCTGAAAGATTATGGGTTCAGTCTCTGACTAATATGGTCTGATCAGCATTTAAAATGCCTCTGGCGGAACCACCATCCACTACGGTTTCCTCGCTGGGGTCGCTAAAAGCTCCCCAGGCTGTCTGTTCCTTCCCAATCCACCCTTTATTAGAAGGGCTTATTTACCAGGATTGGGAGCATCCTGATAAAATATTTGCTCCCCCCAAGAGATTTCCGGTGATCTATCCCATGGAGGATAAGTTCATAAAAAAATGGAGGGTCCCTACAGTGGACGCAGCCATCTCTTCTGTTAACAAATCACTGACATGTCCAGTAGATAATGTTCCAATGTTCAAAGACCCAATAGATAAAAAATTGGAGTCTTTACTAAAATCTGCTTTCTCTACAGCAAGCATGGTGACACAACCTGCGGTAGCAGCGATTGGAGTCTGCCAAGCAGTGAAAGATCAGTTGAAACAAGTCTTAAGAGACTTACCAGATCAGCAGGCTCTTGCCCTAGCTGACCTGCCTAGAGCCTTGTGTTTTGCGGTGGACGCCATAAAGGATACAATCCAACAGACCTCCCGCTTTACGCTGTCTGTAGTACATATGCGTAGGCTTCTATGGCTCAAAAACTGGTCTGCTGAAGCTCCCTGTAAGAAATTGCTGATTAGCTTCCCATTTCATGGGGAACGCTTATTTGGAGAAGATCTGGACAAATATATCCAGAAAATTTCTGCCGGTAAAAGTTCACTCTTACCGGTTAAGAACAAGAGTAGAAGTCCTTCTTTTAAGAGGCCTACTTCTCCAGTCCCGGGCACATCGGCTGTGAAGCAGTTCCGACGGCCTCCGCGGTCAAATTCAGGGGGCAGAAATCAGGGACAATCACAGGGTTACAAGAAGCCCTGGATCAAGAGAGGTACAAAACCTCCCCCCAAGTCATGAAGCGTTGCCCCCACTCAATCGGGTGGGGGGAAGGCTTCAGTTGTTCACAGAGACCTGGCGGGACACCATCAGAGACAGATGGGTGCTCTCCGCAGTAAGTCTGGGATACAAGCTGGAGTTAAAAGGCACTCCTCCTGCCCAATTTATGAGGTCAAACGTGCCAAGCGATCCCCAGAAGAGAGGATCCCTCCTTCTGGCACTAGAACAACTATTGCTCCAAGGTGTAATCATGAAGGTTCCCCTGGAAGAAAGCGGATTCGGGTTTTACTCGAACCTTTTCACAGTCCCCAAACCAAATGGGGACGTGAGGCCCATATTAAATCTAAAAGGGCTAAACAAGTTCCTAAATATCAGGACTTTTCGGATGGAGTCGATCCGATCGGTGGCCACCGCCCTACAAGGGCAGGAATGGTTAGCCTCGATCGACATAAGGGATGCTTATCTGCATATTCCCATCTTTCCGGCCCACCAGAAATTTCTACGCTTTGCAGTAGAAGGGCGCCATTTTCAGTTCAGAGCCTTACCTTTCGGTCTGGCCACAGCACCACGAGTGTTCACAAAAATTCTGGCCCCATTATTGGCCAATCTAAGAACACAAGGTGTAACGATAATGGCATATCTAGACGACCTGCTACTAATAGACCACTCAGTGGAAAAGCTGGAAGTAGCTATTCACAAGACAATCAAGTATCTGGAATATCACGGTTGGATTATCAACCGGGACAAGTCAGCTCTAAGACCAGTCAAAAGTCTGGAATACTTAGGGCTAAGGCTGGATTCAAATCAGAGAAAGATTTTCTTACCTCCAGAGAAGGTGTCGTCTTTAAAAGATTTGACCCACTTAGTGGGTACAAAAAGAAAACCATCCATACGCCTGTGCATGAGGCTGCTGGGAAAAATGGTGGCTTCATTCGAAGCAGTACCCTACGGTCAATTCCATTCAAGGAACTTGCAGAGGGCCATACTGTCAGCCTGGAACAAAAAAGTTCAGGCTTTAGACTTACCAATGTCCCTGTCCCCTTCCGTTCGCAAGAGCCTCCATTGGTGGTTGGTGCCCCAGAATCTGGAGAAAGGGAAACCCTTCAGTCCGGTTTCTTGGAAGGTGGTCACTACAGATGCCAGCCTCATAGGCTGGGGGGCAGTACTGGAGCAATGGTCTCTCCAGGGCAAGTGGTCAGAAGCAGAGAAGGCCCTGCCCATCAATCTCTTAGAGATACGAGCAGCCCGGTATGCCCTAGTAGCATGGATATCCAAACTCCAAGGGTCCCCTGTCAGAATTCAATCAGACAATGCCACAGCAGTGGCATATATCAATCACCAGGGTGGCACCAGGAGTCGTACAGCCCAGAGGGAAGCAAATTGCATCCTGGAGTGGGCAGAAAGATATGTCCCAGCCATATCCGCGGTTTTCATCCCAGGAGTGGAAAATTGGAGAGCGGACTTTTTAAGTCGCCAACAATTATGCCCGGGGGAATGTTCTCTTCACCCCGAGGTTTTCCAGGCAATATGCCAGCGATGGGGAACACCGGATGTAGATCTGCTAGCATCCAGATTCAACGCAAAGGTGGACAGATTTGTGTCTCGCACAAGGGATCCCCTAGCTTGCGGCTCGGATGCCCTAGTGTTCCCTTGGGATCAGTTCAAGCTGATATATGCATTCCCACCGCCACAATTGTTACCGCGATTAATCCGCAGAATCCAGGTAGAAAAGAAACCGGTGATTCTGGTGGCTCCAGCGTGACCCCGAAGAGCATGGTACGCGGAGATCGTAAAAATGTCAGTGAGGAGTCCTTGGACCCTCCCACATCGTCCGGACCTGCTGTCGCAAGGACCGATATACCACCCTTCCTTACCAGCCCTAGGTTTGACGGCCTGGCTATTGAAGCCCACATTCTGAAAAAGAGAGGTCTCTCTAATTCTGTGGTATCTACCATGATCAATGCCAGGAAGCCGGTATCCAGGCAGATCTATTATAGGGTCTGGAAGGCGTACATCGCGTGGTGTGAGGCCAAGAAATGGCATCCACGTAAGTACGTAATAGGTAGGATTCTGGACTTCCTACAGTGGGCTGTAGATAGGAAGCTTTCCTTGAGTACTATCAAGGGTCAGATTTCGGCCTTGTCAATATTTTTTCAAAGGCCCTTGGCTTCGCATTCACTAGTCAAAGCTTTCATACAAGGAGTGATGCGTATTAGCCCTCCGGTTAGTATTCCCATATGTCCATGGGACTTAAACCTGGTTCTGTCGGTTTTACAGAAACAACCATTTGAACCATTGCGGCACATTTCCTTGGTTCTTCTCACCAGGAAATTGATTTTTCTAGTAGCCATTTGTTCGGCTAAAAGAGTATCGGAATTAGCCGCCTTGTCCTGTAAGGAGCCATATCTGGTTGTCCATAAGGACAGAGTAGTATTACGTCCTCACCCAGCCTTTCTTCCTAAGTTGGTATCGAGGTTTCATTTGAACCAAGATGTGGTTCTTCCTTCTTTTTTCCCCAAACCTAGCTCGGTAGAGGAAAAGTTATTGCATTCTTTGGATGTAGTAAGAGTAGTTAAAGCTTATCTTAAAGCCACTGCTCAGATTCGCAGAACGGATACTTTGTTTGTCCTGCCGGAAGGCCCCAGAAAGGGTCAGGCAGCATCAAAAATCTACTTTAGCCAAGTGGATTCGACAGGTCATAATACAAGCCTATGGCTTGAGAAGGAGACCGCCTCCGTTCAAAGTTAGGGCGCACTCCACAAGAGCAGTTGGAACTTCATGGGCAGTAGGCTTGTGCAATTCGTTTCGTAACGAATTGAAATTCGTCCGAATTTAGCAACTTTCGGACATTCGGAAGCATTCGAATTTCCGAACAAAGCAATTACGAATAAGACCGAATCCGAAATAAATTATACCGCAAATAGCGAATGCCCGAATGTCTTCGGCATAATTCGTTATGAAAAAGTTACGAATGTACGAATCCATACGAAGCACAATAACACTCGCTCTGCTCTCTGCTTCTCCCACACCGTGCTGAACTCCCTCTCAAAATGGTGTACAGGGGCGGAGGTTATAGCCGCATGTAAAAAACGAAAGTAAAATACGAGATTTCGAATCCATTCGAAGCACAATAACACTCACTCTGCTCTGCTCTCTGCTTCTCCCTCACCGTGCTGAACCCTCTCAAAATGGTGTACAGGGGCGGAGCCTATAGCCACATGTAAAAAACGAAAGTAAAATACGAGATTTCGAATCGTTACAAATAACCGCAATGTATTTAGAAAAGTACAAATCCATTCGAAGCACATTAGGCATAATAGGCAGCGTCGTTGTGAGAGAGACACGGAAAATTACGAATCAACGAACCCAAAAAAAGTTACGAAAGTAGGAGTTGTGTCCAGAATCAACGAAAAACAACGTACTCTACCGAAAGTACGAACCCAAAAAAAGTTACGAAAGTAGGAGTTGTGTCCAGAATCAACGAAAAACAATGTACTCTACCGAAAGTACAAATTATAAAGCAACAAAAAATTCAACGAAAAATGTCGCTTGCAAAAATACGAATGAGTCCGAACACGAAAAATCCCGTCTAGCAAAATTACGAATGATTACGAATCAACAGGACCGGAAAGAAACGAACCGAAACGGAACGAATTTTTCCGTTGTGCACAAGTCTAATGGGCAGCGCATCACCAGGCCTCCCTGGCTCAGGTCTGTAAGGCCGCAACATGGTCTTCGGTACACACGTTTACTAGATTCTACCAGGTAGACGTTCGAAGTCAGGAGGATGTCGCCTTTGGGCGCAGTGTGTTGCAGGCCGCAAAAGATCCTCATGTCTGATAGCGCTCAGCTTATGTATCCCTCCCCTCATTTGGCATTGCTTTGGGACGTCCCATTAGTAATGACTAAGTCGCTCTGTGTCCCGTGATGTACGAAAAAGAAAAAGGGATTTTTATAACAGCTTACCTGTAAAATCCTTTTCTTGGAGTACATCACGGGACATAGAGCTCCCACCCCTCTTTAGGGACACTTATTGCTTTGCTACAAAACTGAGGTGCTCCCGGATGGGAGGGGCTTATATAGGGGAGGGTACTTCCGGTTTTGGAAGTTGCCAGTGCCAGCACCTGAAGGTATCTATATAACCCATTAGTAATGACTAAGTCGCTCTGTGTCCCGTGATGTACTCCAAGAAAAGGATTTTACAGGTAAGCTGTTATAAAAATCCCTTTTTTCAATCCTTGAGTTGAGGGACAGAGAGCTACAGTGAGTGAAACTGACAGTGTGCTATTCTGTTCTAAATCAATTTTGCTGTTCCATATTTTCAATCCTTGAGTTGAGGGACAGAGAGCTACAGTGAGGGAAAGTGTCAGTGTGCTATTGTGTTCTAAAACTATTTTGCTGAACCATATTTTCAATCCTTGAGTTGAGGGACAGAGAGCTACAGTGAGGGAAAGTGTCAGTGTGCTATTCTGTTCTAAAACTATTTTGCTGAACCATATTTTCAATCCTTGAGTTGAGGGACAGAGAGGTACAGTGAGGGAAACTGACAGTGTGCCATTCTGTTCTAAAACTATTTTGCTGAACCATATTTTCAATCCTTGAGTTGAGGGACAGAGAGCTACAGTGAGGGAAAGTGTCAGTGTGCTATTGTGTTCTAAAACTATTTTGCTGAACCATATTTTCAATCCTTGAGTTGAGGGACAGAGAGGTACAGTGAGGGAAAGTGTCAGTGTGCTATTGTGTTCTAAAACTATTTTGCTGAACCATATTTTCAATCCTTGAGTTGAGGGACAGAGAGCTACAGTGAGTGAAACTGACAGTGTGCTATTCTGTTCTAAATCAATTTTTCTGTTCCATATTTTCAATCCTTGAGTTGAGGGACAGAGAGGTACAGTGAGGGAAACTGACAGTGTGCTATTCTGTTCTAAAACTATTTTGCTGAACCATATTTTCAATCCTTGAGTTGAGGGACAGAGAGCTACAGTGAGGGAAAGTGTCAGCCTGCTATTGTGTTCTAAAACTATTTTGCTGAACCATATTTTCAATCCTTGAGTTGAGGGACAGAGAGCTACAGTGAGGGAAAGTGTCAGTGTGCTATTGTGTTCTAAAACTATTTTGCTGAACCATATTTTCAATCCTTGAGTTGAGGGACAGAGAGCTACAGTGAGGGAAAGTGTCAGTGTGCTATTGTGTTCTAAAACTATTTTGCTGAACCATATTTTCAATCCTTGAGTTGAGGGACAGAGAGCTACAGTGAGTGAAACTGACAGTGTGCTATTCTGTTCTAAATCAATTTTGCTGTTCCATATTTTCAATCCTTGAGTTGAGGGACAGAGAGGTACAGTGAGGGAAAGTGTCAGTGTGCTATTGTGTTCTAAAACTATTTTGCTGAACCATATTTTCAATCCTTGAGTTGAGGGACAGAGAGGTACAGTGAGTGAAACTGACAGTGTGCTATTCTGTTCTAAATCAATTTTGCTGTTCCATATTTTCAATCCTTGAGTTGAGGGACAGAAAGGTACAGTGAGGGAAACTGACAGTGTGCTATTCTGTTCTAAAACTATTTTGCTGAACCATATTTTCAATCCCTGAGTTGAGGGACAGAGAAGGACACTCGTAGAAATTATCAGTGTGCTATTCTGTGCTAAATCTTGTTTGTAGGGAGGGACAGAGTAGGACAGTGAGGGAAAGTGTCAGTGTGCTATTCTGTTCTAAAACTTTTTTGCTGAACCATATTTTCAATCCTTGAGTTGAGGGACAGAGAGCTATAGTGAGGGAAAGTGTCAGTGTGCTATTGTGTTCTAAAACTATTTTGCTGAACCATATTTTCAATCCTTGAGTTGAGGGACAGAGAGGTACAGTGAGTGAAACTGACAGTGTGCTATTCTGTTCTAAACCAATTTTGCTGTTCCATATTTTCAATCCTTGAGTTGAGGGACAGAGAGCTACAGTGAGTGAAACTGACAGTGTGCTATTCTGTTCTAAATCAATTTTGCTGAACCATATTTTCAATCCTTGAGTTGAGGGACAGAGAGGTACAGTGAGTGAAACTGACAGTGTGCTATTCTGTTCTAAATCAATTTTGCTGTTCCATATTTTCAATCCTTGAGTTGAGGGACAGAGAGCTATAGTGAGGGAAAGTGTCAGTGTGCTATTCTGTTCTAAATCAATTTTGCTGTTCCATATTTTCAATCCTTGAGTTGAGGGACAGAGAGCTACAGTGAGTGAAACTGACAGTGTGCTATTCTGTTCTAAATCAATTTTGCTGTTCCATATTTTCAATCCTTGAGTTGAGGGACAGAGAGGTACAGTGAGGGAAACTGACAGTGTGCTATTCTGTTCTAAAACTATTTTGCTGTTCCATATTTTCAATCCCTGAGTTGAGGGACAGAGAAGGACACTCGTAGAAATTATCAGTGTGCTATTCTGTGCTAAATCTTGTTTGTAGGGAGGGACAGAGTAGGACAGTGAGGGAAAGTGTCAGTGTGCTATTCTGTTCTAAAACTTTTTTGCTGAACCATATTTTCAATCCTTGTGTTTAGGGACAGAGAAGGATAGGCAGGGGACAGTGTCAGTGTCATTGTTGCTAAGCCTCCTGCACAATATACACCTGAAGGTAGCCCTTATTGCTGTTTTTCCCATCTCCCTGCAGGCCATCCATTAAAATGTCTGGAAGGCAACCAAGGAGAGGCAGACAGTCAGGAGGCAAAAAAAGAGGGCAAGCAGGCTCTGTGTCTGGGGGCAACAGTGCTGGTCGTGTACGCGGTGCATTGTCATCAGCACATGGCCATGGGACACGCTTGTCCTTGTTTTCGGCAGCTGGACATGTTGAGCCACATCATGCCGAAGACTTGGTAGAGTGGATGACCAAGCCCACCTCATCCTCCTCATCCTCTCTCACCCAGGCTCAGGGTAGTGGCAAAGCAGCTGCCAAAGCGTCCTCTTCTCTGGTATCATTATCTTCATTAGTCAATCCTTCCCTAGACCCACCATGCCCTCCTCCTGAGGAGTCCCCCGAACTGTTTGAGCACAGTGTTGGGTACATGCTCCAGGAGGATGCCCAGCGTTTGGAAGGATCTGATGATGATACCCAGCTAGAGGAAGGCAGCAGCGTGAGAGCAGAGAGAGGGGATGCTCAAGAAGGACACCAATCTGGCAGTCATGTTCCAGCAGCTGCAGCATACTGCCAGATTGGCTCCAGTGATGAGGAGGGAGGGGATGATGAGGTCACTGACTCCACGTGGGTGCCTAATAGGAGAGAGGAGGAGGAGGATGAGGAGGAGGCACATCTCCAACGAGGCAGGATGCCCTTGAGTGGCCAGCGTATGGGCAGCACACCGACGGAATCACACCGCAGAGCTCCGCCTGTGCAGGGCGCTGCCTCTGCCCGTCATTCAAAAAGTTCTTTGGTGTGGGCCTTTTTTGAGGCGAGTGCATCAGATCGCACAGCTGCTGTTTGCAACATATGTCTCAAGCGTATATCGCGTGGCCAAAACATCAGCCGCTTGGGCACCACATGCTTGATCAGACATATGTTGACCTGCCATGCAGCTCGTTGGCAAGCCTACCTTAAAGACCCACACCAAAGAACAAAGCTGACCTCTCCTTGCACCGCATCAGCTGGGATCTCCAACCCCACTATACCTTCACTCCTCTCTGAAACCTGCTTTGAGAGGAATGAAGGTGTAGAATTAGGTGTGTCACAGGCAAGTACTTGCGGGCACTCTGCTAGCAGTACACCAACGTCCGATTCTAGCAGGCAAATTTCCCTGCCCCAGCTGCTGGACCGTCGAAAGAAGTTCACTCCCAGCCATCCACATGCCCAGCGGTTGAATGCTAGCTTGGCTAAATTGCTAGCGCTTCAACTGCTGCCTTTTCAGTTGGTAGACTCGGCCCCCTTCCGTGAGTTTGTGCAATGTGCGGTTCCTCAGTGGCAGGTTCCCAAACGACACTTTTTCGCACGGAAGGCTATTCCGGCTCTCTACAGGTATGTGGAATGAAATGTCTTGGCCTCGCTGGACAGGGCGGTCAGTGGTAAGGTGCATATTACCGCTGACTCATGGTCCAGCAGGCATGGACAGGGACGTTACCTTTCTTTCACGGCCCATTGGGTCACTCTTTTGGCAGCTGGGAAGGATGCAGGACAAGGTGCAGTAGTGTTGGAGGTTGTTCCACCCCCACGCCTCCAAAATGCTACTACTGGTTGTGACACACCTCTCTCCTCCACCCCCTCCTCTTCTTCTTCCTCCATGGCCTCTTCCTGTGGTTTGTCCTCGGAACCAGCGGTGCTCCGTAGGCGTTCAAGGGGCTACGCAAGTACGCAGGCAAAAAGATGCCATGCCGTGCTTGCGCTGGTGTGTTTGGGGGACAGGAGCCACACTGGGGCAGAGGTCCTGTCTGCTCTGCAGGGGCAGGCCGAGAGGTGGTTGACACCACGCCAGCTTAAGCCAGGAATGGTGGTTTGCGACAATGGCACCAACCTCCTCTCCGCCCTCCGACAGGGACAACTGACCCATGTGCCCTGTATGGCTCACGTCCTTAACCTGGTGGTGCAGCGGTTCTTGGGCAGGTACCTGGGCTTACAGGATGTCCTGAGGCAGGCCAGGAAAGTCTGTGTGCATTTCCGCAGATCTTATAATGCCAGTGCTCGCCTGGCTGAGCTTCAAAAGGAGTTGAACCTGCCCAAGAACCGCCTTATATGTGACATGCCCACCAGGTGGAACTCAACGTTGGCCATGCTGCAGCGGCTGCACACGCAGCAGAGGGCCATCAATGAGTACCTGTGCGACTACGGCACCAGGACAGGGTCAGGGGAGCTCGGGTTTTTTTCACCACGCCAGTGGGGCATGATCAGGGATGCATGCACTGTCCTGGCACCATTTGAGGAGGCCACGAGGATGGTGAGCAGTGACAGTGCATGCATCAGTGACACTGTACCTCTTGTCCACCTGTTGGAGCACACGCTGCGTGGAATAATGGACAGGGCACTTGAGGCAGAACAGAGGCAGGAAGAGGAGGACTTCCTTGTCTCTCAAGGCCCCCTTTACCCAGACAGTGTTCCTTCTGTCCCACCCATCGCACAGGAAGAGGAGGAGGAGGAGGAGGAGGATTGTGTCAGCATGGAGGTGGAGGCTGGCACTCAGCATCATCAGCAGCAGTCTTTTAGGGATGATTTACAGTCCCAAGAAACCAGTGGACTTGTACGTGGCTGGGAGGAGGTGGCTGCGGATCATGTCGTCCTTAGTGACCCAGAGGACTCCGGACTGAATGCCTCAGCTAACCTACGCTGCATGGCCTCCCTGATCCTGCAAAGTCTGCGGAAGGATCCTCGTATTCTTCGGATCAAGGAGAGGGACCATTACTGGCTGGCCACTCTCCTTGATCCACGGTACAAGGGTAAGGTTGCGGACCTTATCGTACCGTCGCAGAGGGAGCAGAGGATGAGACAACTCCGGGAGGCCTTGCAGAAAGGTCTGTGCAACGCGTTCCCAGAGACTGGGAGGTTACAAACTCCTGGTCCTGGACAACGAGTTGCTGAGGCTTCGGGCAGTCAAAGAAGGAGCGGTGGGGAAGGTGGCCGTCTGACCGATGCGTTCAGACAATTCTTTAGTCCGCAGCCCCAAAGTATGATCGGTTCCAGCAACCATCGCCAGCGTCTGATAAACATGGTGCAGGAATATCTAGGGGCAAGGTCAGACTTGGACACCTTCCCCACCGAAAATCCTCTGGCTTACTGGGTCTTGAGGATGGATCACTGGCCAGAGCTTGCACAGTATGCAATTGAGCTACTGGCCTGTCCTGCATCCAGCGTTCTTTCGGAACGCACATTCAGTGCTGCTGGAGGATTTGTCACGGATCACAGGGTGCGCCTGTCCACCGACTCGGTTGATCGACTGACTTTCATCAAGATGAACCAGTCTTGGATCACCACCAGCTACCACACACCTGATGCTGATATAACAGACTAATTGATTTTAACATGTCACATCCCTTCAAGACTGATGCTGATGCTGAGTGCCTGTGCTGTTATGTTGACTGGCTATCCTCCTCCTCCGAGTCCTCAATGATACGATTGATGATGATAGCTTGGAAGATCATTTTTGTTTATGGGTGCCGCCACCAGTGCCTAAGGCCCAATTTTTCAGCCCCTGTTCAACAGGGGCATGCAATTACAATTCTTGATGTAATAATTCACAGCAGGGCCCATTGCTGCACCCACCAAGAGTAACTCTGAGGGCTTACAGTGTTGTGGCAACGCCACCACCACCACCACCACGAAAGGCCCAATTTTTCAGCCCCTGTTCAACAGGGGCATGCAATTACAATTCTTGATCTAATAATTCACAGCAGGGCCCATTGCTGCGCCCACCAAGAGTAACTGTCAGGCCTTACAGTGTTGTGCCACCAGCAACACCATCACCACCACCACCACCACCAAAGGCCCAGTTTTTCAGCCCCTGTTCAACAGGGGCATGCAATTATAATTATTGATCTAATAATTCACAGCAGGGCCCATTGCTGCGCCCACCAAGAGTAACTGTCAGGCCTTACAGTGTTGTGCCACCAGCAACACCATCACCACCACCACCAAAGGCCCAGTTTTTCAGCCCCTGTTCAACAGGGGCATGCAATTATAATTATTGATCTAATAATTCACAGCAGGGACCATTGCTGCGCCCACCAAGAGTAACTGTCAGGCCTTACAGTGTTGTGGCACCAGCACCACCATCAAAGGCCCAATTTTTACTACCACTGATCAACAATTATATGTTATTACAATTCCTGATATTATACTTGACAGCAGGGCGTTCCAGCACCCACCAAGAATAACTGTGAGTGCTTTCAGTGTTGTGCCAACACCAACACCTAAGGGGCCAATTTCTGCAGAGTATATACGGAAGGTCCCTACTTTCAAACATCCAACTTACAAACTACTACTACTTGCAAACGGAAGAAGACAACAGGAAGTGAGAGGAAATCTACCCCTTGGAAGGAAAATTCTCTCCTGTAAGAATTAATATGGGAGAAAGGTGTCTCCTCTCTACTGATGCTTTATCACCAATCCTTGTTTCAATACAAACACCACATTTCAAAAACAGTTGTCATTGGGACGCAAAGTGAGGTGAAATGTTCTGAACAGGGGCACAGACAGCAAAAAAAATGTGACAGGGGTGATAACCGTTCCCTATGTTTTCCAAAAAGCTAAAAAAAAGGAATTTGGCATGGAGCTACACTTAAACAATGCAGCTGTTCAAAATTACAAACAGATTCTACATAAGAACAAACCTACAGTCCCTGTCTTGTATGCACCGCCTGTATACGGCTGTTCAGAGTATATAGGGGCTTTTTTATTTTGTGTGCGGGGTTCCCCTTAATATCCATACAAGACCCAAAGGGGCTGGTAATGGGCTGGGGTAGGGGGGGGGGGGGTTGATGGGGTAGCTATGCCATTTTTCCTAAAGATTTTCATCCATATTACCGGGACCAGACATTGCATTAAAGCCGCAAGCAGTTTTAAATGGCTTTTTTTCCTTTAGAAATGTTATTTTGTGCAGGGACAGTTCTAAACACGGGAAACACGTGGCACTTCACAGGCATACTTTAGACACCCCCCAGGTACAATATTTAAAGGAATATTTGACTTTTTTTTTTTCACTTTATGCATTATTAAAATGACTGCTCCCGGAAAACGTCCGTTTTTAAAACTTCTTTTTGCATTGATACATGTCCCCTGGTGCAGAACCCGGGTTCCCAAACTCTGTTTCGGACAATATCATGGATAATAGTCGTTATAATTAGCACTTTAGAATCCGAACGTTCGCATCCATTGTATTTAATAGGGTTCTAATGTTCGTGCGAACTTTCGGTCCGTTCGCGGGTTCTGGTGCGAACCGAACCCGGGGGTGTTCGGCTCATCACTAGTGATCAGTGAGAAGAATGCTCCTTACATTGGTGATCAGTGGGAAGAATGTCCCTTACATTGGTGATCAGTGGGAAGAATGTTCCTTACATTGGTGATCAGTGGGAAGAATGCTCCTTACATTGGTGATCAGTGGGAAGAATGCTCCTTACATTGGTGATCAGTGGGAAGAATGTCCCTTACATTGGTGATCAGTGAGAAGAATGTTCCTTACATTGGTGATCAGTGAGAAGAATGTCCCTTACATTGGTGATCAGTGAGAAGAATGTTCCTTACATTGGTGATCAGTGGGAGGAATGTCCCTTACATTGGTGATCAGTGGGAAGAATGTCCCTTACATTGGTGATCAGTGGGAAGAATGTTCCTTACATTGGTGATCAGTGGGAAGAATGCTCCTTACATTGGTGATCAGTGAGAAGAATGACCCTTACATTGGTGATCAGTGAGAAGAATGTTCCTTACATTGGTGATCAGTGAGAAGAATGTCCCTTACATTGGTGATCAGTGAGAAGAATGCTCCTTACATTGGTGATCAGTGGGAAGAATGTCCCTTACATTGGTGATCAGTGGGAAGAATGTTCCTTACATTGGTGATCAGTGGGAAGAATGTCCCTTACATTGGTGATCAGTGGGAAGAATGTCCCTTACATTGGTGATCAGTGGGAAGAATGTTCCTTACATTGGTGATCAGTGGGAAGAATGCTCCTTACATTGGTGATCAGTGAGAAGAATGACCCTTACATTGGTGATCAGTGAGAAGAATGTTCCTTACATTGGTGATCAGTGGGAAGAATGTTCCTTACATTGGTGGTCAGTGAGAAGAATGTTCCTTACATTGGTGATCAGTGAGAAGAATGCTCCTTACATTGGTGATCAGTGGGAAGAATGTCCCTTACATTGGTGATCAGTGGGAAGAATGTCCCTTACATTGGTGATCAGTGGGAAGAATGTTCCTTACATTGGTGATCAGTGGGAAGAATGCTCCTTACATTGGTGATCAGTGAGAAGAATGACCCTTACATTGATGATCAGTGAGAAGAATGCTCCTTACATTGGTGATCAGTGGGAAGAATGTCCCTTACATTGGTGATCAGTGGGAAGAATGTCCCTTACATTGGTGATCAGTGGGAAGAATGTTCCTTACATTGGTGATCAGTGAGAAGAATGTCCCTTACATTGGTGATCAGTGAGAAGAATGCCCCTTACATTGGTAATCAGTGGGAAGAATGTCCCTTACATTGGTGATCAGTGGGAAGAATGTCCCTTACATTGGTGATCAGTGAGAAGAATGTTCCTTACATTGGTGATCAGTGAGAAGAATGACCCTTACATTGGTGATCAGTGAGAAGAATGTTCCTTACATTGGTGATCAGTGAGAAGAATGTCCCTTACATTGGTGATCAGTGGGAAGAATGTTCCTTACATTGGTGATCAGTGAGAAGAATGCTCCTTACATTGGTGATCAGTGGGAAGAATGTCCCTTACATTGGTGATCAGTGGGAAGAATGTCCCTTACATTGGTGATCAGTGGGAAGAATGTTCCTTACATTGGTGATCAGTGGGAAGAATGCTCCTTACATTGGTGATCAGTGGGAAGAATGTCCCTTACATTGGTGATCAGTGGGAAGAATGTTCCTTACATTGGTGATCAGTGGGAAGAATGCTCCTTACATTGGTGATCAGTGGGAAGAATGTCCCTTACATTGGTGATCAGTGGGAAGAATGTTCCTTACATTGGTGATCAGTGGGAAGAATGTCCCTTACATTGGTGATCAGTGGGAAGAATGCTCCTGACATTGGTGATCAGTGGGAAGAATGCTCCTTACATTGGTGATCAGTGAGAAGAATGTTCCTTACATTGGTGATCAGTGGGAAGAATGTTCCTTACATTGGTGATCAGTGAGAAGAATGTTCCTTACATTGGTGATCAGTGGGAAGAATGCTCCTTACATTGGTGATCAGTGAGAAGAATGTTCCTTACATTGGTGATCAGTGGGAAGAATGTTCCTTACATTGGTGATCAGTGGGAAGAATGTTCCTTACATTGGTGATCAGTGGGAAGAATGTTCCTTACATTGGTGATCAGTGGGAAGAATGTTCCTTACATTGGTGATCAGTGAGAAGAATGTTCCTTACATTGGTGATCAGTGAGAAGAATGTTCCTTACATTGGTGATCAGTGAGAAGAATGTTCCTTACATTGGTGATCAGTGAGAAGAATGTTCCTTACATTGGTGATCAGTGGGAAGAATGCTCCTCACATTGGTGATCAGTGGGAAGAATGTCCCTTACATTGGTGATCAGTGAGAAGAATGCTCCTTACATTGGTGATCAGTGGGAAGAATGTTCCTTACATTGGTGATCAGTGGGAAGAATGGTCCTTACATTGGTGATCAGTGAGAAGAATGTTCCTTACATTGGTGATCAGTGAGAAGAATGCTCCTTACATTGGTGATCAGTGGGAAGAATGTTCCTTACATTGGTGATCAGTGGGAAGAATGTTCCTTACATTGGTGATCAGTGGGAAGAATGTTCCTTACATTGGTGGTCAGTGAGAAAAATGCTCCTTACAGATAACTGAACAGATGAATGGTGTCAGTGGGAACTTATCTGAGAGGTAGAAACTGCTTATTGCTCAAGGAACCGCTAGCATTCTCTGGAGGAACCCTAGAGCTCCATGGAACCCTGGCTGAGAGTCCCCATACTATATAACAGGTACATGTAAAAGCAAACTGCAGCACCGCAGATGGAAAAATATTTGCTCATGGCTGTGCAAACATAAAGCTGGAACTCGGTTTACTTTGGTTTCTATGGTTTTAAAAACAATCCCGGGGATTTCTATTCTTGCACACAATCTTCTGTCCTATAAGACATTGATATCTGAGCATTACACTAAATGTATGTGGTCACAAAAAAAAAACAAGGGTGGATATAGCGTGGAGCGAAGAACATTCTCCTTAAATCTATGGTGACAAAATGGTGTGTATGGACCTGGTGCAGATCCTAGGCTGCTGCCTTACTGAACACGATGAACAAATCACTTAACAAATGTCCAAATCCTGGATGTGTTAAGGAAGGTCTTGTCCATTTGGACTTGGAACTGTCATGGATATGCATTAATGTCTGTCTGCCATCTTACCTTCCTCCTCATGTGTTCATCTAGAGACCAGACCTCCTTCACCTGGCTTCCTTTATAATCTCCTCCCAGCCTGACTCCACCCCAGGCCCTATCACTGAACACTATATTAACCTGTGCACTGCAAGCCTGCTTTGCTGATCAACGTGTTTGTTAGGCATTGTGTGTTTGGGTTCCTGCCTGCCGTGTGCTACGTCTGTCTCTCTGTTACGTTATTGGCTTGTCCCCGACCATCCCTGTCTGCTCGTGACCCTTGACCTTCGGCTCGTTCTTCGTTATCCTTGTCTGCTTGTGGCCCCTGACCTTCGGCTTGTTATTCGGTTCTCTCTATCGTGTGCTGCTGCTTCCCCTTATCCTACGGGGCGTGAGCTAGGAAACTCCAGGGGCCGCGACCTGGTCCCAGCCTGCAGCGTAACATCCTCACCACTAGAGGCCCTGGAGAAGACCAGCTGGGTCTTAGACTCCGCGCCCTGGGGAATCTTGGCTCTCGCTTCCGTTGGGATCCCGGTTGTGCTCCTCTGGTCCCGCTTTCCACAACCACCCAGTTTCCTATCCACAGAAGCCAGCCATAGGGTTCACTACCTCGCGGTGCACTCCTGTCCCCCTACGGTGTGCATCTGTCACCTGGCCACAGGTGACCCTGACAGTTTGATCAGCCATGAACCCGGCTGACATCCCGCTTCCCGCGGATGATCCATTGCAGGGCATAGTTCGCAGACTTGAGACCCAGGAATCAAATCAGACCCAGGTGATGCGATTCCTCCAGGATCTGGCTTCTCGATTCGAGCAGCTTCAGGTCTCCTTGGGAACCCCGAATCCGCAACCCCAAGTACAACCAGCGGCTGTACCTATCGCACCAGTCGCAGCCTCACACTCACTAAGATTGCCAGCTCCGTTCCGTTTCTCTGGGGACTCCAAGGCCTGCAGGGGGTTTCTCAGCCAATGCACTATTCATTTTGAGCTTCAGCCTCAAAGCTTCCTATCTGACCGGGCTAAGGTAGCCTATATCATTTCCCTCCTCTCCGGTGAAGCTTTGGCCTGGGCTGCCCCCCTGTGGGAGAGGAACGATCCGGTGGTTTCCAGTCTGTCCGAATTCTTGAAGCTCTTTCGTAATATCTTCGAAGAGCCGGCTCGGGCTTCTTCAGCGGCTAGTGCTGTCTTACGTCTTCGCCAAGAATCTAGTTCAGTGGGGCAATATGCTCTTCAGTTCCGTATCCACACAGCTGAATTGAGCTGGAATAATGAGGCCCTGGTCGCTACCTTTTTACATGGCCTCTCTGACCGAGTGAAAGACGAATTAGCGGGAAGAGCCATTCCCGTCGGTCTGGACGATGTAATTTCATTATGCAACCAGATCGACATTCGTTTTCAAGAGAGGTCCTTAGAAAAAAGACGCCAGCACTCTCTGGGTCCTAGCCAGTCTGAGCTCCCCTCCCTTCATTCCGTGGAGCATCCTCTACCTGCTGAAGAACCTATGCAGCTGGGCCGGACCAGACTAACCCCCGAAGAACGTGCTAGGCGCAGAACTCTGGGCTTGTGCCTCTATTGTGGGGGCAAGGGTCATTTTCGTGACTCCTGCTCGCTTCGTCCGGGAAACGCTCGGGTCTAATACATTTGGAAGGTGGAGTATTGGACCCAGAAACATCACCTTCTCGCCTGCTCTTGCCGGTGTCCCTTCATGTAGGCACTTCTCCTCAGTCAACCCTTGCATACCTGGATTCCGGGGCTGCCGGCAATTTCATGGATTGGAGAACTGCTTCTTCTATGAAGCTTACCCTTTCACCTCTCACTACCCCATTGGTAGTCTCGGCAATTGATGGCACTGTTCTCCCAGGGGGCCCTATTCGCTTCCAGACGCTACCCATTAGGATGTCGGTAGGGATTCTCCACCAGGAGTGGATATCCTTTCTTATTCTACCCAAGGCCTCTACCCCAGTTGTATTGGGCCTCCCTTGGCTACAGCTCCACTCTCCACATGTGGACTGGGTCTCTGGGCAGATCCTGGCCTGGGGTTCCTCATGTTTCTCGTCGTGTCTTCTCAAGGTGACCCCCAAGGAGAGTCTTCCGGTTGCTGCCACTTCTGTTTCTTCTGATCTTCCCGCCGCATACAGCGATTACCGGGATGTGTTCTGTAAAAAATCAGCTGAGGTGCTTCCTCCCCACAGGTCTTTTGACTGTGCTATTGATCTTGTCCCCGGAGCAACTCTACCCAGGGGTCGTACCTACCCTCTGTCCATCCCAGAGACCCAGGCCATGTCGGAGTATGTAGCAGAGAATCTGGAGAGAGGGTTCATCCGGAAATCCTCATCGCCTGCAGGGGCAGGGTTCTTTTTTGTTGCCAAAAAGGATGGTACCTTAAGACCCTGCATCGATTATCGGGGTTTAAATGCGGTTACTATTAAAAATCGATACCCCTTACCCTTAATATCTGAGCTATTCGATAGGTTGAAGGGTGCCTCCATTTTCACCAAGTTGGATCTCAGAGGCGCGTACAATCTCATTCGAATACGGGAGGGTGACGAATGGAAGACTGCATTTAACACTAGAGACGGGCATTACGAATATCTGGTGATGCCTTTTGGTCTGTGTAATGCTCCAGCCGTGTTTCAAAACTTTGTCAATGAAATCTTCAGAGATCTGCTGTACCAGTTTGTTGTCATCTATCTGGATGACATTCTGATCTTTTCTGAAAATCTGCTCGTCCACAGAAACCATGTCCGCACTGTACTTCAACGTCTTAGAGAGAACAATCTCTATGCCAAGCTGGAGAAATGTTCCTTTGAATGTTCTGAGGTCCTGTTTTTGGGGTGCTTTGTCTCATGTTCGGGGCTTCGTATGGACCCTGGGAAGGTCTTGGCTATCACCAACTGGCCTCTTCCTGCTAGCCTCAAGGCCACACAGCGCTTTCTTGGCTTCACTAATTATTATAGGCAGTTCATAAGGAATTACTCTTCCATTGCCGCGCCTATTATCGCTTTGACCAAGAAGGGTGTGAATGCCAGAGACTGGCCTCCCGAAGCTGTCTCTGCATTTCACAACCTGAAACAGGCCTTTGTTTCTGGCCCCCTCTTGAGGAGACCAAATCCTGGGAATGCATTTTTTATTGAAGTGGACGCTTCCTCAATGGGGGTGGGAGCTGTGCTTCTTCAAATCTTTGAGAAGAGACGCCAACCATGTGCGTTCTTCTCCAAAAAAAATTCTCAGGCAGAGAGGAATTATGCCATCGGTGATCGGGAACTTCTCGCTATTAAATTGGCGTTAGAGGAGTGGCGTCATCTCTTGGAGGGTTCCCCTCACTCCATAACGATCTTTACCGATCACAAGAATTTACAGTATCTACAGAATGCTAAACGTCTGAATCCTAGACAGGCCAGGTGGAGTCTCTTCTTTGCCCGTTTTAATTTCACGATTACCTACAAACCTGGTTCCTGCAACGGTCGGGCTGATGCGCTCTCTAGGTCATTTGACACTTTGGACGAGGAGTCCGCCCCTGAACCTGAGCCGATCATTCCCACCTCATGCATTGTTGCCCACTCTACCACCCTGAAGTCTAAAATTCCGCCTGGTAAGACCTTTGTCCCCACTGAGCTAAGAGCTAAGATCCTTCGTTGGGGACATGATTCCAAGGTGGCAGGGCATTCTGGATTCCTCCGATCCTTCCTACTCATCAGTCGTCACTACTGGTGGCCTAATCTCCGCTCAGACGTCAAAGACTACGTTAAAGCTTGTCATGTCTGTGCTCAGTCCAAATCCTCCACACAAGCTCCTGCTGGTCTCCTCATGCCCTTGCCTATTCCTAAGGAACCCTGGGCCCATATTGCCATGGATTTTATCACCGATCTCCCACTGTCTGAGAATAATACAGTCATTTGGGTGGTAATCGATCGATTCTCCAAGATGGCTCATTTTGTTCCTCTTCCTGGTCTTCCTTCTGCCCCTGCCTTGGTTCCCATTTTCATTCGAGAAATTCTCCGCCTACATGGGGTCCCTTCTCATATTGTTTCCGACAGGGGAGTCCAATTCACGTCTCGTTTTTGGAGAGCCTTTTGCAAATCCCTCAATATTGTCTTGGATTTTTCTTCTTCTTACCATCCCCAATCCAATGGACAGACTGAGAGGGTTAATCAGGAGTTAGAGGTCTTTCTTCGCACCTTTGTGTCTTCTCACCATGACGATTGGTCCTCTCTACTCCCGTGGGCAGAATTCTCCCATAACAATCATGTGAATACCAGTTCGCAGAAGACACCCTTTTTCACAGTTTATGGAAAACACCCTCAACTTCCTCTTCCTATGATCTGTTCTCCAGACATTCCAGCTTTGGCTTCGGTTCAGGAGTCTCTCAATTCCGTTTGGGGTCACGTTCATGATTCCCTCCGGGCAGCTGCTGAAAAATTCAAAGGCTTTGCAGACCGCCGCAGGCGTAAACCGCCTTCTCTTCAGCCAGGGGACAAAGTCTGGCTCTCTACCAGGAACATCAAGCTCCGAGTTCCTTCTCTGAAGTTTGCTCCACGATTCATCGGTCCATACACGGTAACTGCTAAACTGAATCCGGTTTGTTTCAAACTCCAGATTCCTAAGAGCCTTAAAATCACTAACTCCTTTCATGTTGCTCTTCTAAAGCCTTTAGTCCTCAATAAATTCTCTCGTCCTCTTCCTACCGTGGCGCCTGTCTCGGAGGATAATCAGGAGTACGAGATCAGTCAAATTCTGGACTCCCGACTCTGTAAAGGCGTTCTTCAGTACCTCGTTCATTGGAAAGGGTTTGGTCCTGAGGAGAGGTCTTGGATCACTGCATCTGAGGTCTTTGCACCTCGTCTGTTAAAGGAGTTTCATCTGAAGTTTCCCTCTAAACCTGGGCCCAGGCGGGGAAGGGGGAGGCCTCGTAAGAGGGAGGGTACTGTCATGGATATGCATTAATGTCTGTCTGCCATCTTACCTTCCTCCTCATGTGTTCATCTAGAGACCAGACCTCCTTCACCTGGCTTCCTTTATAATCTCCTCCCAGCCTGACTCCACCCCAGGCCCTATCACTGAACACTATATTAACCTGTGCACTGCAAGCCTGCTTTGCTGATCAACGTGTTTGTTAGGCATTGTGTGTTTGGGTTCCTGCCTGCCGTGTGCTACGTCTGTCTCTCTGTTACGTTATTGGCTTGTCCCCGACCATCCCTGTCTGCTCGTGACCCTTGACCTTCGGCTCGTTCTTCGTTATCCTTGTCTGCTTGTGGCCCCTGACCTTCGGCTTGTTATTCGGTTCTCTCTATCGTGTGCTGCTGCTTCCCCTTATCCTACGGGGCGTGAGCTAGGAAACTCCAGGGGCCGCGACCTGGTCCCAGCCTGCAGCGTAACATCCTCACCACTAGAGGCCCTGGAGAAGACCAGCTGGGTCTTAGACTCCGCGCCCTGGGGAATCTTGGCTCTCGCTTCCGTTGGGATCCCGGTTGTGCTCCTCTGGTCCCGCTTTCCACAACCACCCAGTTTCCTATCCACAGAAGCCAGCCATAGGGTTCACTACCTCGCGGTGCACTCCTGTCCCCCTACGGTGTGCATCTGTCACCTGGCCACAGGTGACCCTGACAGGAACATTTTAGGGTAGCCCTGAAGAAGTGGAGCGCAACGCGTTGGCAGCATCGAATGCTCTTCACCAATAAACCTTTTAAAAGAGTTTGTACTAGGCACTCATCACTACACATCCATAGACTTGTATTGGGAGGCAGAACCTGCTTGAAGAGAAAAAGAAAACCTGTCAACACATTGCCGTGCCTTTGCTCGGAGTTGGGTGGAGTGATCTGAGTAGGTGAGCTCAGAACATATTGTTCACGTGCTTTTTAAGCCATCTATGGAAGCTTAGCGTTGTTGAAGCTTCCTCTCCAGAAAAAAAAATATATTCAGATCTATAAATTCAGTCTTTCTTCGGATTGATCTCTTCTTTTGAAGACAGCACAAAGGGCTTGTGAATAGGCTTATGGGGCCTTTTGCTGACGAAACGCATCGGAGGGAACCTCCTTGTGACATCATCATGCACCGGAATTGAGCCAGAAATACGATTGGATTGGCGGCCAGTTTTTTTTTACAATGCACATTGTTCGCCTATGTAGCAGTACCCCCGTAGGGGCTGCTGAAATGTTGGATTGTCTGTCACCCAGCCCAGACCGGCATTCACCTCTCAGACACTCAGAGACATAAAACAGTCCATATGCTTTGTTTGTTTTTTATTGAGAGGATTGAAATTGGATGGGGTAAGGGAAATATGGGATGCCCAGTAGAATTGGTAGCACTTGCTTGGGACAACTATATACAGTCCAGTATATACATTCCATTTCTCCTCCGGCACATCACTTCCTCCCTAATCTTCAGGCACAGCTAGTACAAAGTAATTAGGCCTAAAACTGGTTCAGCCAGGCCTTTAGCAATTGCCCTTTGCAGGCAGGGACCGCGGGCCCCTATAGTGTAGCAAAATAGAAAGTCTCTGGTGCTAGCTGTCCTACACGCGGCTATTAAGCCTAGTAAGCCATCTTCAGGCCCTGCCAGCCCTCCCGGCTGCCTCTCTCCACTGCCTTTTTACCACAGTCCACTCTTGTGGTTCTGCACCCATCTCAGACTGTATGCTCCCAGTCCTCTCAGGCGTGCCTCCCCAGTCCTCCTGATTGTGCCTCACTCACCAGCCCTCTTGGCTGCGATCAGTTGTGCTCCCTGGAGTCTCTTAGTAGTGCTCTCTCCTGCCGTCCTCTCCTTGCTCTCTCTTGTGCCTCCAGTCCAGGACCTCTACATGCGTTCTTGAAGGTGGTTCCAACTGCACCCGAGCCCAGGCCCAAGGTCACCCCCCTCCCCCCAGACTTGGAAGCTCCCTCAAAGGCCCCGACAGCCTCCACACTCTCTCACTTCAGATCTTCCACCCGACAACTCCTTCCCCAGCTGGGCTGACCCTGAGTATTTAAGGAGGCATGCCCCCTGCCAATCCAGGTTGGGGATTGGTCAGGGCTCCTTAGAATACCCCAGGCAATTCCACTTCTCCTCCCCTCCTCTCTTTCCAGAATCTTCTAGAAAGAAGACGGAGGTTTCAGTGATGCTTCCTGTGAGTCACCAGCTGCTACTCGGAGCCACTTCCAGCCCAGACCAAACTAAAACAAACAGGCCTAGCGACCAGCCAGGCCTGCCTAAACTTACCTAATCCTGACAAAAGTTCCTCACTCTAGCACCTACCTACCTAGAGGGTGCTACACCTATTTATGCAAGTGTTATTTTAATAAAATACATTTGGATTTTAATATACTACACAATGAGAAGGCCACTGGAGGAGAGCTGGAGGAGGCAACTTAGTGCTGGGTTCAAGGAACCACCTTGGCGTTCCATGAGAGAGAGGTGTCACAGCCACTGGCTTATATCATTGAGCTCTTGTTGACCGCTCTGAATAACGGGGTCACTGTGATCTGATAGACTGACAGTTTCCAATGCAAGGGTTGTGATAACAGAAACTGTCCCTCTGAGAGCTAGCCGAATATTGCATTCTGCTGCTGTCCCCTTTGTAGGCTTTGGGGGTGAAAATGTGTAGAGATTACTCACACTGTCCCTTTAATCCTGCAGCACATATGGTGACTTCTGCCCAGGCTTCTGCTGATCAGGTCCATCTTGCTTGTCAGGGCATCTCCACCAGTCGATATGAGACTGCAAGGGGGTGAAAGTCCCTCTTCTTCCCAACTCTCTCTGCCATGACACCTCTTCTGCCTGGAGGCATAGCACCCCCCCCCTCCAACACAGGGGTCCTCTCCAGGATCCTGGACTCGGCTCTCCAACTGGCCAGGCTCCTGAGTATTTATGGGCAAAAACTCCCCACCTTCTGGGCCGTCCTGCCCCAAGGATTGGTGGAGCTCTGATATATATTCAGGCTTCTTTCTCCAGCCCTCCGCCCACTAAGTTCTGGAACTTTCCAGAAGCTTCCAGAAACCAGGAGGAGGTGCCAGAGACCCAGCCCTCAGAGCCTCCCATTTAAAGCGGTAGTAAACCGCAGCATTTAAAAAAAAAAAAATATATATATATATATATATATATATATATATATTGTGAGGGTGCGACTTTGTGCGACCTTCAAGAGGGTTGGTTTATGCCAGATTTGGTAAAGAAAGACACGCTGATATAACAGCTGTGTCTTGGGCTATTTAGTTCAGAGGTGATTGTGGATCAGGGCTCCACCCAACAGAGAGGAAGTCTGTGTGCCTGAGAGTCGAGTGGGCTCTCATCCTCTGAAGTGGAGTCAAAGGTGGTGCATGTCTGCAGGAGGCAGACACCATTAGTGATACAGCAACAAAGGTGCTGACCAGGAGAAGCTAGGAGAAAGCTGAAACTCTTGGACACTGTTTGGGTCTGAGGAACAGACCGTCGGGCCTAAGCTAAAGGCCTGGATCGCTAGAAGGTAAAGCTACGAGGCTACTGTTAGTATGAAAGATACAGGAATGGTGGAACCTCCCTGTGAATACTACAGATGTGTTTGTGAACTTTCGTGTTTTTTAAATAAATTGGGCTACCATGCCCTTAAACAGAGTTGCTGACTGGCTTGCATCACAGGAAATACGCATCCACCACAAGAGCTAACAACCCCCAATCTTACAAGTGGTGGAGATATTGCTTTGGGCAGTTTGTGGAAGAGTTCCAGATCCTTGCATACCAAAAACAGTGAGTAAAAAGAAACTGTGTGTTTAACAGCAATACTGTGATGAACAGCCTATCTGAAGGAAAAGTTAAAGTTTTCTGCGGTGAACTGCTGCTAGCTGTGTGTGGCAGCCAGGCGAACTGCACAGGAGTTCAATTAATGGACTGTATTGTATACAGGTGATGTGCCTGTGGAAGTGAGCTCAAGCAGAGAGTGAAGTCTGCATGTGAAAGTGTGCTGTTTGCAAGTCTTGGAGACAGTACTTCAAAATTTTCCTGTGTTAAATGGAACTGTGTTAAAAAAAAAAAAAAAACGCTGTTGGCCTGACTGCAGAGATGGGGAGGTCAAAACGCAAAAAGGAAGCCATGTTTGCTGAGATGAGAGACAGAGCTGGTGTTGTCCCTAGCAACACTGGTGAAAGGAGTGCACAGGTGTCTGCAAGTATGGAGAGTTCACCAAAGTCTGAGTCTACAGTGGATTGGTGCAGGCGACACTTGGCCGCACTGAACCAAGTTAAAGGGGAAGGACATGTTGCCCCTGGCAACGCTGGTGCAAGATGGCCAGCTATCAATGTGCAAAGGGTTAAGAACCAAGTGCGCTGTTTGCGGTGCAGTGAGTGGGGGCATGACGTTTCTAAATGCCCTTTGTCCCAGGCTTCACCAAAGCAAAGGTATGAGAAGCCTGCTCTGAGTGTAAAGAGTGAGCAGATGGGTGTGGTTGCCCATGGCAACAAAGCAGAAATCCGTACAGCTGACTTCATACGGCCTATGTTGCCTTCTGAATGTGTTGAGGACTTTTTGGATGAGTTTGCGATGATTGCTTCCTACAGAAGATGGCCCAGAAATCGCTGGGTTGAGTTGGTGCAACCTTTTCTGATCGGGGAGTACCAGGAGGTGTACCGTGGGATGTATAGTAACCGAGATGACTACGATAATTTTCTAGGAGCAGTCCAGTCTAGAGAGCGCTGCAAGAGATCAGCGGCGAGAAGGTGGTTTCCCATAGCAACAGGAGAAAGTCGCCAAGTGCCATGCCTGGAATGTGGTCAGCTGGGCCACGGGATCTTTTCTTGTCCAAGCTTGTGGAATACAGCTGCCGATCGTGTTGTTGGGCTAAATGCTTTGCCTGCAGGCGATGATGGAAAATCCAAGAGGGATGTAATGTTACCCTGTTTCCAGGAGGAGACGTCATCTTGTGAGAGCATGGCAAAGAAGGGACAATGCCCTCAATTGAAGTCTTCAACCCATGCTAAAGAGAATGGTAAGACTGTTCCTGTTAAAATCATGGGAAAGGCTGACTGTGTGGTTCCTCACAATGAAGTGGAAGTGACCCCAGAGCAGAGGTCCACTGAAGGTGAAAAAATGAACTTGCTGCAGTGTGCTACCCAGATCAGTGGGGAGACACAGGTTAAAACCCTGCTTGCAGCGAGGTCAAAAATTGAAAGGGACATATGTACTCTGGGTACAGCTAAGATAATCCAGCGGAGTGCTGGAAAGGATGTGCTAGGGGTGACCAAAGCAGTTGGTATGCCATGTTCCCTAGTGACAGGTGCTGTGCAGTTGCCAAGGGAAACCACCAAGGAGCCTGCAGTGGTGAGGCAAGTGGTTTCCCAGGACAACTTTGAAGATGCCCTAGTGGGCAAAATAATTCCTGTGGAGAGGAAGGGTGGTGTGCTGAGTGGCACGCAGGGTGCCATGCGTTTTGACAAAGGACAATTTGATAGAGTTTATAAAACTGCTATGTTTATGAATGCTGATGACACATGTGCTGATGGTAATGTGATGCTTAATGAGGTAGGGGTGATCGCTAAGCAGGATATGCAATTTCCCTTGGCAACAGTATCTAAGGCTGCAGAGGTGTCCTTAGAAACCTCCAGGGAGCTCTGTGTGTTGGAGCCAGAGGTTGCCTGGGACAACTGTGGTGCCGCTCTGATAGATAAGAGGGTACTTGACCTTGGTGATGAGAAAAATGGTAAAACTTAAATGTTTGAATTTTCTTGTACTGATAATGAGTTGTTACGGTCTGTCACTGCTGACAGTCCTCATGGGTTTAGTGAAGCGCCACCCGAGCAAAGTGGTGAAGTTATGTTATTGCAGCCTGTTGTGTTTGAAAATGTTGTGCCACAAGTGCATTTAAACAAGGAAGGCTTAGTGGGTAACAGTGGAGTGGACACAATTTCTGCTATGCTAAATAGAGAGGCTGCAGGGCCGGTAGACACGGGTGCGTTGGCTTTTGCAGAAATGAACCCTCTCCAGTTGGAAGGATCTGAAAAGGGCGCATACATAGCAGAGGTTTTGTCCACAGCAAAAGAGATGAGTAATGTTGAATGTCAGATTGATGAGGTAGTGAATAGCGATTTGGAAGGGCTCAGTGTTGCTGAAGGTGAGAGGATGAGGGTGACACATGCGATTGGCAGTGTTCAGCCGGAGCCGTAAATTTTGTTAGTTGCCTCTGAGGTAGAGGTCTCTTAAGTGTCCCGGCCTCTCACGCCTTAGCAAATGAGTCCCTCCACATTGTTGGTAAAGGAAAAGTTCCTAGAGTTCTGTGTTTAGATACGGCATGTCTAGAAATTTCTGAGATGTTGTGGGAATTGGTGAGAATCTTTCCAATATACACCTGCGTGTATCCACAGCAGAAGGGCGACATGGTACTGCATAATACCAATCGGTGGACGCAGGTGATACATGCGTTGTTAAGCAATGTTGATGAGAATTGGTTGCTACACTGTTGGTTGCTTTTGTGGAAAGTTGTCTCGCAGTTCTCCGCGAGAGTGCTTCCAGCGGCAGTTATGTGCGGAAGGCACTCAGGGGAATTGTTTGAGAAATTAGAGATATTAGACATAGTGGAAGTCTCTCCGTATGCGGGTGTGATGGGGTGTATTCCTGCTGGTGCGGTCCGAGGTGCGGCTGAGCAGTGGTTGGTACGTGGCGCGCGTACTGTCTCACCCGTTACACCTCATGTAAAGGAAGGGCCCGGAACGGATGTGGCGGTAGTGGGAATTCAGTCCATCACGCGCAGAGAGGTGCAGTTTGAGGTACCCGGAGACACTTTGACAGGAAATAACAGTGATGGTAACTGTAACGGAAATATGTATGAGAAGCTCTGTGGAGCACTGTCAGACCACTCCGAGCTATTGGTTGAGGTACCAATGGACACAGAAATGGTTAAAGAGATTGGTGTGGGAAAATGTGGTGGAACATGTGCGTTGGTAGGACAATTGTTATTGGAGTGTTATACAACAGGGGGCGATGTGAAACTACGGGACTGTCCCATAGGAACTTACTGCTTGCCTGTAGATGGCCCCTCCATAGACACTGTCCTAGCAAACAGGACAAGAGGTCCGAACGACCATATTGTGTTGAATAACCCCTTGTGGAACATTGCTATTGAGGATATGGTATTAATCACAGATGGTTTGGTGGCCAAGAGTGACCACACAGGGGTTGGTGAACCTGAGAAACAAATGTTGATGGTTAATGTTGCGTCAGGTAGTGAGAGTGGCCAGTCCCTGACAAATGTCATGAAAGTGGGTCCCCAACCGTCCCGGGAGAGTAGGTCGGTGGGAAGAAAAAGAAGAGTCCTGAGGCCAATAGGTAGAAGGGATAGAGAGATTAGTGGGAGCCCATGGTTCAGGAAGAAGGGCTGGTGGAAGTACACCCGGAAGAAGAGGTGGGTGGAGTGCCCCTTTAGAGAAAAGCTTGGGCAGATTAGGACTACTGCTACGGATAGTTGGCACAGAGGCGCCAAGGTGAAGTGCTGGTGGACACATACCCCGAAAAAGAAATGGGCCTACGCAGCCAATGGCTGGCACAGAGGTGTCCTGTTTATGGTGACGGGATCATGTGTTCCTCCCTCCGGTTTGAAACAAGGGGGGAGGGTATGTGAGGGTGCGACTTTGTGCGACCTTCAAGAGGGTTGGTTTATGCCAGATTTGGTAAACAAAGACACGCTGATGGAACAGCTGTGTCTTGGGCTATTTAGTTCAGAGGTAATTACGGATCAGGGCTCCACCCAACAGAGAGGAAGTCTGTGTGAATGAGAGCCAGGTGGGCTCTCATTCTCTGAAGTGGAGACAGAGGCGGTGCATGTCTGCAGGAGGCAGACACCATTAGTGATACAGCAACAAAGGTGCTGACCAGGAGAAGCTAGGAGAAAGCTGAAACTCTTGGACACTGTGTGGGTCTGAGGAGCAGACCGTCAGGCCTAGGCTAAAGGCCTGGATCGCTAGAAGGTAAAGCTACGAGGCTACTGTTAGTATGAAAGATACAGGAATGGTGGAACCCCCCTGTGAATACTACAGATGTGTTTGTGAACTTTCGTGTTTTTTAAATAAAAATGGGCTACCATGCCCTTAAACAGAGTTGCTGACTGGCTTGCATCACTGGAAATACGCATCCACCACAAGAGCTAACAACCCCTAATCTTACAATATATATCCTGCAAGGTAAAGACATAACGTGCTAGTATGCATCGCATACTAGTACATTATGAAATACTTGCCTTAGAATGAAGCCCTCCAGCATTGCACTGTCACCACTGAAGGGGATTCCATCTTTACGAGGTCTTCCTTCCGGGTTCGCAGGCTCCAGGCTGTATGAGTGGCCGGAGCCACGATGATGTCACCAGGTAGAGGTGCTAGAGGCCCAGCCCTCAGAGCCTCCAAGTAAAAAGCAGTAGTAAACCGCAGCATTTAAAAATATATATATATTATATACCGTATATACGCGAGTATAAGCCAAGTTTTTCAGCACATTTTTATGTGCTGAAAATGCCCCCTCGGCTTATACTCGAGTCACCTTTTTGCACCTGATCTCCCAAACTTTGCAGACCCAGTATCGGCCTGCCGTAGGTCCCCTGGACCAAGTGTGCAAAGTTTTTTGTCCGGGGGACCTACGGTCGGGGAGCACCGATTTTTCAAAGCCAGGCACCCCTTCCATAGACTCCCATGTTAAACGGTAATTTCTCTGGTGACTTTGGGGACCCGGTACTGGCCGGTCGTAGGTCCCCTGGACCCGAAACTTGGCACACATGTAGCCCCATGTCTCCTCTACAAGTGTGCAAAGCTTGTTGTTTGGGGGACCAAGGGCCGGGGAGCACCAATTTTTCAAAGCCGGGCACCCCTTCCATAGACTCCCATGTTAAACGTCAGTCTAGTCATGGACACAGTGAGGCATGGGCACAGTGAGGCATGGACATGGACACAGTGAGGCACAGTGAGGCATGCAGATGGACACCCTAGGCTTATACTCGAGTCAATACGTTTTCCCATTTTTTTGTGGTAAAATTAGGTGCCTCTGCTTATATTTGGGTCGGCTTATACTCGAGTATATACGGTACATAACCTGCAAGGTAAAGGCATAATGTGCTATGCATCACATACTACATCACTGCTGACAGGGCTTCCATCTTCACCTGGTCTTCCTTCCGGGTTCACGGGCTCAAGCTGTATGAGTGATTGGAGCCCCTCGCCATCGGCACGGTATGCTGGAACTTCAGAGCACATGCGCCAGTGACGGCACCGGCTGCATTCAGTGTGAATATCTTCAAAACACTGCAAGTTTAGGAGATATTCACTGTACCTACAGGTAAGCCTTATTATAGACTCACCTGTAGGTACAAGTGCAAAAAGGAGTTTTACTACTGCTTTAAAACTCTGCCTGACCCAAATTAACACTGGCTGTGAGCCTAGACTAAAAATGTACCTATTCTATACACTAAGTCCACTAGAGGGTTCTACAGTAATATACAGTTTTGCAGCTTCCCAGTCCTGCATAGTTTTGTCTCTGCCCCTTATCTATATCATAATTTCTTTTTAACGATGGTAATAAAACCATAAAACTTGTCCTGCTTGATTGTTTTTACCATATTGGACTGTTAAACTGAGTATACAAACCTACATTGGGAAAGTCACTGACGCGCGTTGTTGATCAGACGCAGGTGCGGTCTGGATATGAGTCACCGCTGCCGCTGATCAAGATAAAGTAGGTGACCGAGGAAACGTCTGATTATTATTGCTCACATTGGTAAATACCGTCATTGGGTGTTTGTTATGGTGAAGTACGGTTCGGGGAAAAGGAGTTGTCTGTCCTCATATGCCTGACACATTGATCGTGGCTTTCAGGGCCTATTCAAATATACGGGTTGGGGCAACCTGCGCCAAAACGTGCAAAAATGTGCGTTACCAATAATAAGTGGCAAGCTGGCAGTGCACCTACTCTTTATGCGGTGTGTTGTGGTGACAATCAGGGATGAGCCGAACACCCCCCTGTTCGGTTCGCACCAGAACCTGCGAACAGACAAAATGTTCGTGTAAACTTTAGAACCCTATTAAATACAATGGACTCGAACGTTCGAAATCTAAAGTGCTAATTATAAAGGCTTATATGCAAGTTATTGTCCTAAAAAGTGTTTGGGGACCTGGGTCCTGCCCCAGGGGACATGTATCAATGCAAAAAGAAGTTTTAAAAACGGCCGTTTTTTCGGGAGCAGTGATTTTAATAATGCTTAAAATGAAAAAATAAAAGTGAAATATTCCTTTAAATTTCGTACCTGGGGGGTGTGTATGATATGCATGTAAAGTGGCGCATGTTTCCCGTGCTTAGAACTGTCCCTGCAAAAAATGTCATTTTTGAAAGAAAAAAATGCATTTAAAACTGACTCGCGGCTATTAATGAATTGTCGGCTCCCGGCAATACATACAAAAGTCATTGATAAAAAAAAAAAAAAAAAGCGTGGGGGTTCCCCAGAATTCAATTACCAGGCCCTTCAGGTCTGGAATGGATATTAAGGGGAACCCCGCCGCAAATTTAAAAAAAAATTGACGTGGGGTTCCCCCAAATATCCATTCCAGGCCCTTCAGATCTGGCATGGATTTTAAGGGGAACTCCACCCCAAATTTAAAAAAAAAATGGCGTGGAGTCCCCCTAAAAATCCATACCAGACCCCTTATCCGAGCACGCAACCTGGCCGGCCGCAGGGGAAAAGGGGGGGACGAGAGAGCCCCCCCTCCCTCCTGAACCGTACCAAGCCACATGCCCTCAACATGGGGAGGATGTCCCCATGTTGATGGGGACAAGGGCCTCATCCCCACAACCCTTGCCCGGTGGTTGTGGGGGTCTGCGGGCGGGGGGCTTATCGGAATCTGGAAGACCCCTTTAACAAAGGGGACCCCCAGATCCCGCCCCCCCCTATGTGAATTGGTAAGGGGTACATTGTACCCCTACCATTTCACGAAGAAAGCGTAAAAAAAAACAAAAAAAAAACACACAAACACCTTGAAAAAGTCCTTTATTAAAAAAAAAAACAAAAAAACATTCCAGCGGTGAAATCCAGTGTCCCGCGGCGATCCCGATGTCCAGCGCTGTCCTTCATTGGTTGTGCCTGAGCGGACCTGATGGGGAACTCCCTCTCAGTATTTTAAATGTATAGACCCGCCCCTTCTAAAGTTCCCCATCAGGTCCGCTCAGCAGACCAGATGCGGAACATGAGAAGGGGCGGGTCTATACATGTATTACCAAAGTGAGAGCAGTTCCCCATCAGGTCCGCCCCCTCGGTATGTCGGACCCGCCTACGTCATTGGCTTGAGCGGGGAACTTCCTTCACTATGTAAATTTAAATTTACATAGTGAAGGAAGTTCCCCGCTCAAGACAATGACGTAGGCGGGTCCGACATACCGAGGGGGCGGACCTGATGGGGAACTGCTCTCACTTTGGTAATACATGTATAGACCCGCCCCTTCTCATGTTCCGCATCTGGTCCGCTGAGCGGACCTGATGGGGAACATTAGAAGGGGCGGGTCTATACATTTAAAATGCTGAGAGGGAGTTCCCCATCAGGTCCGCTCAGGCACAACCAATGAAGGACAGCGCTGGACATCGGGATCGCCGCGGGACACTGGATTTCACCGCTGGAATGTTTTTTTTTTTTTTTTAAATAAAGGACTTTTTCAAGGTGTTTGTGTGTTTTTTTAAACATTTTTTTACGCTTTCTTCGTGAAATGGTAGGGGTACAATGTACCCCTTACCAATTCACATAGGGGGGGGCCGGGATCTGGGGGTCCTCTTTGTTAAAGGGGTCTTCCAGATTCCGATAAGCCCCCCGCCCGCAGACCCCCACAACCACCGGGCAAGGGTTGTGGGGATGAGGCCCTTGTCCCCATCAACATGGGGACATCCTCCCCATGTTGAGGGCATGTGGCTTGGTACGGTTCAGGAGGGAGGGGGGGCCGCTCTCTCGTCCCCCCCTTTTCCCCTGCGGCCGGCCAGGTTGCGTGCTCGGATAAGGGGTCTGGTATGGATTTTTAGGGGGACTCCACGCCATTTTTTTTTAAAATTTGGGGTGGAGTTCCCCTTAAAATCCATGCCAGATCTGAAGGGCCTGGAATGGATATTTGGGGGAACCCCACGTCAATTTTGTTTTTAATTTGCGGCGGGGTTCCCCTTAATATCCATTCCAGACCTGAAGGGCCTGGTAATTGAATTCTGGGGAACCCCCACGCTTTTTTTTTTTTTTATCAATGACTTTTGTTTGTATTGCCGGGAGCTGACAATTCATTAATAGCCGCGAGTCAGTTTTAAATGCATTTTTTTCTTTCAAAAATGACATTTTTTGCAGGGACAGTTCTAAGCACGGGAAACATGCGCCACTTCACATGCATATCATACACACCCCCCAGGTACGAAATTTAAAGGAATATTTCACTTTTATTGTTTCACTTTAAGCATTATTAAAATCACTGCTCCCGAAAAAACGGCCGTTTTTAAAACTTCTTTTTGCATTGATACATGTCCCCTGGGGCAGGACCCAGGTCCCCAAACACTTTTTAGGACAATAACTTGCATATTAGCCTTTATAATTAACACTTTAGATTTCTCCCATAGATTTTTCGAATTTGCCGCGAACACCCCAATTTGTTCGCTGTTCGGCGAACGGGCGAACAGGCAATGTTCAAGTCGAACATGAGTTCGACTCGAACTCGAAGCTCATCCCTAGTGACAATCATTGAGTCTTGGGTGGGGGGGGGGTACGTCCTCATATTGGGTCCCCCAGGGTTACCTGCTTGTTTTGCCTAGAGGATGATGTACAAGATGATATACTTACCGAAGCCTCTTCCCTTCACTGTTTAACCGGTTTTAGCTCTCTGACGTCTCTGAACTAGGAGTGAGTGGGCCCTCAGGCATATTATAATGGAAAAGATCTGGTTTGGACCTTTTTTTTTAAGTTAAAAGCAAAAATATATTAGGCAGGTGGTCTGGGCAGAGAAGAAGGGACTACAGGTAAAGTACATTTTGGATATTGTACATAACAGCTCAGATCATTGTTTCGCCACCTTTTTTTTAGTGGCGGCACTTTTTAAAATGTTTGCAAAATGTGGAGGCACCCCCCGGTCTAAAATGTAGCAACAGAGGCGGCTCTAGGCTTTGTGAGGCCTTAGGCAAAACCTAGACATGAGGCCCCACTCACGCCCATGAGCGAGAAAGAAAGAAAGAAAAAAAAGAAAGATGAAGGGAAAAAGAGAAAGAAAGAAAGAAATATGAAGGGGGAAAAAAAAAAAGAAAAGAAAGAAGGATGAAGGGAGAAAGAGAGGCCCCTGTGTGTGTGCGAGGCCTAAGGCGACCGCCTAATTTGCCTAATTAGAGAGCCGCCTCTGGGTCCACCCATCACATCAGAGGTCCTCTCATCACATCAGAGGTCCACCCATCACATCAGAGCTCCTCTCATCACATCAGAGGTCCACCCATCACATCAGAGGTCCACCCATCACATCAGAGGTCCTCCCATCACATCAGAGGTCCTCCCATCACATCAGAGGTCCTCTCATCACATCAGAGGTCCACCCATCACATAAGAGCTCCTCTCATCACATCAGAGGTCCTCCCATCACATCAGAGGTCCTCTCATCACTTTAGAGGTCCACCCATCACATCAGAGGTCCCCTCAGCACATCAGAGGTCCCCTCAGCACATCAGAGGTCCCCTCATCACATCAGAGGTCCTCCCATTACATCAGAGGTCCTCCCATTACATCAGAGGTCCTCCCATTACATCAGAGGTCCTCCCATTACATCAGAGGTCCTCCCATCACACCAGAGGTCCTCCCATCACATCAGAGGTCCTCCTACTACATCAGAGCCCCCCCCATCACATCAGAGGTCCCCTCATCACATCAGAGCCCCCCCCTGATCACATTAGAGGTCCCCTCATCACACCAGAGGTCCTCATATCACATAAGAGCTTCCCCCATCACATAAGAGCCCCCCCCCATCACATCAGAGGTCCTCCCATTACATTACATCAGAATCCCCTGCCCATCACGTCAGCATACCTCCCAAAGAATATTCAGTCCCTGACACCAAAGGTGCTGCCGCAGGACAGGTTATTTTATCACAGTTGTTGAGCAGGGGAGGTGCGTCTTACCTCCCTCCCGTGCTTCATCCCCTGGCACCTCTTCCTCCGATTCCTGCTGTGCGGGAAAATGATCACTATCGCGGGACTGCGGGAAAGAAGTGTCAATGCGGGGAAAACCCGCAGAATCCGTGCATGTTGGGAGGTATGCATCAGAGGTCCTCCCATCATATCAGATGTCCACCCATCACATCAGAGGTCCCCTCATCACATCAGAGGTCCTCCCATCACATCAGAGGTCCCCCCATCACATCAGAGATCCCCCCATCACATCAGAGGTCCTCCCATCACATCAGAGGTCCCCCCATCACATCAGAGGTCCTCCATCACATCAGAGGTCCCCCCATCACATCAGAGATCCCCCCATCACATCAGAGGTCCTCCCATCACATCAGAGGTCCCCCCATCACATCAGAGGTCCTCCATCACATCAGAGGTTCCCTCATCACATCAGAGGTCCTCTCATCACATCAGAGGTCCTCTCATCACATCAGAGGTCCTCCCATCACATCAGAGGTCCCCCCATCACATCAGAGGCCCTCCATCACATCAGAGGTTCCCTCATCACATCAGAGGTCCTCTCATCACATCAGAGGTCCTCTCATCACATCAGAGCTCCTCTCATCACATCAGAGCTCCTCTCATCACATCAGAGCTCCTCTCATCACATCAGAGCTCCTCCCATCACATCAGAGCTCCTCTCATCACATCAGAGGTCCACCCATCACATCAGAGGTCCACCCATCACATCAGAGGTCCACCCATCACATCAGAGGTCCACCCATCACATCAGAGGTCCACCCATCACATCAGAGGTCCACCCATCACATCAGAGGTCCACCCATCACATCAGAGGTCCACCCATCACATCAGAGCTCCTCTCATCACATCAGAGGTCCACCCATCACATCAGAGGTTCCCTCATCACATCAGAGGTCCTCTCATCACATCAGAGCTCCTCTCATCACATCAGAGGTCCACCCATCACATCAGAGGTCCACCCATCACATCAGAGGTCCACCCATCACATCAGAGGTCCACCCATCACATCAGAGGTCCACCCATCACATCAGAGGTCCACCCATCACATCAGAGCTCCTCTCATCACATCAGAGGTCCACCCATCACATCAGAGGTTCCCTCATCACATCAGAGGTCCTCTCATCACATCAGAGGTCCTCTCATCACATCAGAGGTCCACCCATCACATCAGAGGTCCACCCATCACATCAGAGGTCCTCTCATCACATCAGAGGTCCACCCATCACATCAGAGGTCCTCCCATCACATCAGAGGTCCACCCATCACATCAGAGGTCCTCCCATCACATCAGAGGTCCCCCCATCACATCAGAGATCCCCCCATCACATCAGAGGTCCTCCCATCACATCAGAGGTCCCCCCATCACATCAGAGGTCCTCCATCACATCAGAGGTCCCCCCATCACATCAGAGATCCCCCCATCACATCAGAGGTCCTCCCATCACATCAGAGGTCCCCCATCACATCAGAGGTCCTCCATCACATCAGAGATTCCCTCATCACATCAGAGGTCCTCTCATCACATCAGAGGTCCTCTCATCACATCAGAGCTCCTCTCATCACATCAGAGCTCCTCTCATCACATCAGAGGTCCTCCCATCACATCAGAGCTCCTCTCATCACATCAGAGGTCCTCTCATCACATCAGAGGTCCTCCCATCACATCAGAGCTCCTCTCATCACATCAGAGGTCCACCCATCACATCAGAGGTCCTCTCATCACATCAGAGGTCACCTCATCACATCAGAGGTCCCCTCATCACATCAGAGGTCCCCTCATCACATCAGAGGTCCCCTCATCACATCAGAGGTCCCCTCATCACATCAGAGCTCCTCTCATCACATCAGAGCTCCTCTCATCACATCAGAGGTCCACCCATCACATCAGAGGTTCCCTCATCACATCAGAGGTCCTCTCATCACATCAGAGGTCCTCTCATCACATCAGAGGTCCTCTCATCACATCAGAGGTCCACTCATCACATCAGAGGTCCACCCATCACATCAGAGGTCCACCCATCACATCAGAGGTCCACCCATCACATCAGAGGTCCACCCATCACATCAGAGGTCCACCCATCACATCAGAGGTTCCCTCATCACATCAGAGGTTCTCTCATCACATCAGAGGTCCTCTCATCACATCAGAGGTCCTCTCATCACATCAGAGGTCCTCTCATCACATCAGAGGTCCACCCATCACATCAGAGGTCCACCCATCACATCAGAGGTCCACCCATCACATCAGACGTCCCCTCATCACATCAGAGATCCCCCCATCACATCAGAGGTCCCCCCATCACATCAGAGATCCCCCCATCACATCAGAGGTCCTCCCATCACATCAGAGGTCCCCCCATCACATCAGAGGTCCTCCATCACATCAGAGATTCCCTCATCACATCAGAGGTCCTCTCATCACATCAGAGGTCCTCCCATCACATCAGAGGTCCCCCCATCACATCAGAGGCCCTCCATCACATCAGAGGTTCCCTCATCACATCAGAGCTCCTCTCATCACATCAGAGCTCCTCTCATCACATCAGAGCTCCTCTCATCACATCAGAGCTCCTCTCATCACATCAGAGGTCCTCCCATCACATCAGAGCTCCTCTCATCACATCAGAGGTCCTCTCATCACATCAGAGGTCCTCCCATCACATCAGAGCTCCTCTCATCACATCAGAGGTCCACCCATCACATCAGAGGTCCACCCATCACATCAGAGGTCCACCCATCACATCAGAGGTCCACCCATCACATCAGAGGTCCTCTCATCACATCAGAGGTCCCCTCATCACATCAGAGCTCCTCTCATCACATCAGAGGTCCACCCATCACATCAGAGGTTCCCTCATCACATCAGAGGTTCCCTCATCACATCAGAGGTCCTCTCATCACATCAGAGGTCCTCTCATCACATCAGAGGTCCTCTCATCACATCAGAGGTCCACCCATCACATCAGAGGTCCACTCATCACATCAGAGCTCCTCTCATCACATCAGAGGTCCACCCATCACATCAGAGGTTCCCTCATCACATCAGAGGTTCTCTCATCACATCAGAGGTCCTCTCATCACATCAGAGGTCCACCCATCACATCAGAGGTCCACCCATCACATCAGACGTCCCCTCATCACATCAGAGGTCCTCTCATCACATCAGAGGTCCACCCATCACATCAGAGGTCCACCCATCACATCAGAGGTCCACCCATCACATCAGAGGTCCACCCATCACATCAGAGGTCCACCCATCACATCAGAGGTCCACCCATCACATCAGAGGTCCTCTCATCACATCAGAGGTCCACCCATCACATCAGAGGTCCTCTCATCACATCAGAGGTCCCCCATAACATCAGAGGTCCACCCATCACATCAGAGGTCCCCTCATCACATCAGAGGTCCTCTCATCACATCAGAGCTCCTCTCATCACATCAGAGGTCCACCCATCACATCAGAGGTCCACCCATCACATCAGAGGTCCACCCATCACATCAGAGGTCCTCCCATCACATCAGAGGTCCTCTCATCACATCAGAGGTCCACCCATCACATCAGAGGTCCCCCATCACATCAGAGATCCCCCATCACATCAGAGGTCCACCCATCACATCAGAGCTCCCCCCATCACATCAGAGCTCCCCCATCACATCAGAGGTCCCCTCATCACATCAGAGGTCCTCTCATCACATCAGAGGTCCACCCATCACATCAGAGGTCCCCTCATCACATCAGAGGTCCTCTCATCACATCAGAGGTCCCCTCATCACATGAGAGGTTCCCCCATCACATCAGAGGTCCTCCCATCACATCAGAGGTCCTCCCATCACATCAGAGGTCCTCCTATCACATCAGAGGTTCCCCCATCACATCAGAGGTTCCCCCATCACATCAGAGGTTCCCCCATCACATCAGAGGTCCTCCATCACATCAGAGGTCCTCCATCACATCAGAGGTCCTCTCATCACATCAGAGGTTCTTGTATCACATCAAAGGTTCCCCTATCACATCAGGGTCCTCCAATCACATCAGAGGTCCGCCCATCACATCAGAGGTTCCCCCATCACATCAGAGGTCCCCTTATCTCATCAGAGGTCCCCCCATCACATCAGAGGTCCGCCCATCACATCAGAGGTCCTCCCATCACATCAGAGGTCCTCCCATCACATCAGAGGTCCGCCCATCACATCAGAGGTTCCCCCATCACATCAGAGGTCCCTTTATCTCATCAGAGGTCCCCCCCATCACATCAGAGGTCCGCCCATCACATCAGAGGTCCCCCCATCACATCAGAGGTCCTCCCATCACATCAGAGGTCCCCCCATCACATCAGAAGTCCTCCCATCACATCAGAGGTTCCCCCATCACATCACAGGTCCCCCCATCACATCAGAGGTTCCCCCATCACATCAGAGGTCCCTTTATCTCATCAGAGGTCCTGCCCTGGATCAGCATCATGCATTTCCATAGTGCTGGCAGGCCTAATACCATAGAAATAAATGACGCCCAGACTTCTGCCTTAGGAAGCCAATGGTTGTTATGGTGCCAGCCCAACCACACCATGGTAACCTATTATGCTTATCCAGGGCAAACTGGATCCTGTGCTCGTGGCACCCCGGGGGGATCCCAAACAGCAACTCCGTGTCCCTGGGCACCTCAGTTGAGAAACCCTAGTGTAGATGAAACATGCAAATGTATTCTAATTTAAAAGTAGATGTAAGCCCTAACTGATTGACAATGAGATTGCCGTAGCACTGTGCGTAACAGTTGTCATTTTTTTGTTTAAATAAAATCCTTATTTTCACTTTCGCTGATTTCCTGCACCCTCTTTGCAGCCACTTCCTGTCTACATGCACTTCAGTGTTGGCTGCCTGGCATTTCTCAGGGCTGGTTTCCTGATGGTGACAGCAATAGACCCTACCTGCCTAATGTGTGTTGTAGTTTCTATAGGAAACCAGCGTGACAACACAGGGGCTCAGTTATAGGATACAGGAAGAGAGGGTTGTCACCCTATAACAGTAGGTGCCCAAAGAAGGACCTTCATGGCAGGATCACCCAGGGATTCTTTTTATAAAAAGTTGCACATTTTATAATATCAACTTTTTAAATGACATTACCGCTATAAAGTGTTTTAACTTTATTTTTGGGATTTGGGTTACACCTACTTTAACCACTTGCCGACCGCCTAACACACTTATAAGTCGGCAGAATGGCTCGGCTGGGCAAAGCAACGTACCTGTACGTTGCTTTGAAATTCCCCCCCGCGAGCTCCGTGACCGTGCCCGCGGGACCCGCAAACTCGATGTCCGCCCGTGTCACGTAACGGCAGAACGGGGGAATGCCTATGTAAACAAGGCACCTCCCTGTTCTGCCTAGTGACAGGACACTGATCTAATGCTCCCTGTCACCAGAAGCAGCGATCAGTGTCGTGTCTCATGTAGCCCATTCCCCCCCCCCCCACAGTTAGAATCACTCCCTAGGACACACTTAACCCCTTCCTCGCCCCCTAGTGGTTAACCCCTTCCCTGCCAGTGTCATTTACACAGTCATCAGTGCATTTTTATAGCACTGATCGCTGTATAAATGACAATGGTCCCAAAATAGCGTCAAAATTGTCTGATGTGTCCACCGCAATATCGCAGTCACGATAAAAATCGCTGATCGCCGCCATTACTAGTAAAAAAAAAAAATAATAATAAAAATGCCATAAAACGATCCCCTATTTTGTAGACGCTATAACTTTTGCGCAAACCAATAAATATACGCTTATTGCGTTTTTTTTTTTTTTTTTACCAAAAATATGTAGAAGAATACGTATCGGCCTAAACTGAGGAACAAATTAGTTTTTTTATATATATTTTTGGGGGAGTAAGTAAAAAATATTGCTTTTTTTTCAAAATTGTCGCTCTTTTTTTGTTTATAGCGCAAAAAATAAAAACCGCAGAGGTGATCAAATACCACCAAAAGAAAGCTCTATTTGTGGGGAAAAAAAGGACGTCAATTTTGTTTGGGAGCCATGTCGCACGACCGCGCAATTGTCAGTTAAAGCGACGCAGTGCCGAATCGCAAAAAGTGGCCAGGTCATTGGGCAGCCAATTCTTCCGGGGCTGAAGTGGTTAAGGGTCTCTTAAAGCGGAGCGCCATCTTTCTTCATAGCTAGGAAAATGAAATTCCTTCTAGCAAACTGGGAGATCCTTCTGTATCGGTTGTCTGTGCTGTGAGATCCTGCAGACAAAAGAGAGTTCTATAATAGGATTGGTCGGCAGCTGCTTGGCTGACTATATTAGGACACGTTGTGAACCGTGAATCATAGGCCGGGTCACCGAGTCTGGGAAGTATTCCAAGCCAAGGCAGCAGAACGGCGAGGAGAGTGACTGCACTGGATAAACAGGCTCTGCAGGCTTTGTGAAGGTTTAAAGCTGAAGTTCAATCTGCTAAGATTTGTTCCCTTCCCTGGTTCCTCCCTCATCAACAAGCAAATAACATTTTTAAATAAAACATTTCCGCTTTCAATACCTACCTTATTTTAACCACTTAGGACTGGGCCTATTTTTCAAACTTGTTGTCTACAAGTTAAAATCAAGTTTGTTTTTTTTCCTAGAAAATTACTTAGAACCCCCAAACATTATATATATATTATAAATATATTAAATATAAATATCTATATAATATAAATATGTAATATAAATATATAATAATATAATTGTAGCGGGTATGTACTTTCCCGGGTGTAAATTTGAACTTGGCAGAGACATTAGTGATGTGTAATTCCCTGCAGCCCAGCAGGTGGCGCTGTCACCCTGGGCTGGGGTTGAATCATTGCTGTGTGTCGCGCCTCCTTTTTGTCCTCCCTCGGCAGCGGTATGGTGGGGCGGGGAACCCGCCGTGCTTGCTGGGAGAGGGTATAAAGGGGCCGGCCATCTTTGTCACGGGGTCGAGTCCCAGGCACCTTCAGCCTGTGGACGGTGGTTCGTGTCGGTTCTCTAGGCAGGCCTAGGCCTAGAGGACAGCCGGAGGTCGTGTTCCATCCCAGGCACCTTTAGCCTGGGGTGAGGTACTCGGATGGAGGTCCGGAGCTCAGTGCCCAACACTGAGTTCTGCGAGGGAAGGAGATCCTAGGGAGCCCCAGGAGTGGGTACCCGAATCCGGAAAGCGTAATGGACCGGGGGGAGCTCCTCACTTGAAGACCTGGTGCAGCATATTGCCGGTGACGGGTGAGCCTCTCACCGGAGACCGCTTGGAAGGAAATCCCCCCCTCGTTCGGAGACTGCAGCCCACTTTCAGGGAGGAAAGTGGAGAAGACATTGTGTGTGGGCCTGTTCGCATCCACACCTCCTTTTCTGTTCTGTTAACCAAGGGAGTTCAACTGATTGTGTTCATTCGAGAAGAATAAAGGAGTGTTGGACTTTAATGGTGTGGGGCTCATTTCCTGACAGACATTGTTCAAGGTAACTCTCGGTGGAGGCTCCAGGTGCACAGCACTGACCCGAAGGTAAAAGAACTTTGAGACCTGGCGTGGTGTCCCCGCTCCCTTCCCCTCTGAAAGATACCCCTAGACAAGAGACAGACGAGCTGAAGAGAAAGAGGGGAGTGAGGAGGGCGCTACATAATATAAATATAATAAATAAATAAATATTATATCAATAATAAATAAAAATAAATAATAAATATTATATAATATAAATATAAATATTATAATAAAATTAAATATTAAATTATATTATTATTATTATTATTATTTTTTTCAGACACCCTAGAGCAGGGGTCTCCAAAGTTTTTCAAACAAAGGGCCAGTTTATTTTCTTCAAACTTAGAACCCCCAAACATTCTATATATTTTAAATATATTAAATATAAATATAATATAAATATATAATAATATAATATAAATATAATAAATATTATATAAATAAATAATAAGTAAATAATAAATATTATATAATTTAAATAAATAAATAAATAAATATATATATATATATATATATATATATATATATATATATATATATATATATATATATATAATTATTATTTTTTTCAGACACCCTAGAGCAGGGGTCTCCAAAGTTTTTCAAACAAAGGGTCAGTTTATTTTCTTCAGACTTAGAACCCCCAAACATTCTATATATATTAAATATAAATATAATATAAATATATAATAATATAATATAAATATAATAAATAAATATTATATAAATAAATAATAAGTAAATAATAAATATTATATAATTTAAATAAATATGTATATATATATATATATACATATTTTTTTTTCAGACACCCTAGAGCAGGGGTATCCAAAGTTTTTCAAACAAATGGTCAATTTATTTTCTTCAGACTTAGAACCTCCAAACATTATATATATTTTAAATATATTAAATATAAAGATAATATAATATAAATATAATAAATAAATAAATATTATTTAAATAAATAATACATATTATATAATTTAAATATATATATATATATATATATATATATATATATATATATATATATATATATATATATATATATATATATATATATATATTTATATATATTTATATTATTATTATTTTTTTAGACACCCTAGAGCAGGGGTCTCCAAATTTTTCAAACAAAGGGGCGGCCAGTTTATTTTCTTCAGACTTAGAACCTCCAAACATTATATATACTTTAAATATATTAAATATAAATATAATATAATATAAATATAATAAATAAATAAATATTATTTAAATAAATAATACATATTATATAATTTAAATAAATATATATATATATATATATATATATATATATATATATATATATATATATATATATATATATTTATATATATATTTATATATATATATATATATATATATATATATATTTATATTATTATTATTTTTTTAGACACCCTAGAGCAGGGGTCTCCAAAGTTTTTCAAACAAAGGGGCGGCCAGTTTATTTTCTTCAGACTTAGAACCCCCAAACATTATAGATATTTTAAATATAATAAATATAAATATAATATAAATATGTAACAATAAATAAATATTATATGAATAAATAAATAATAAATATTATATAATATAAATATATATATATATATATATATATATATATATGCATATTATTTATTTATAAAAATTTATATAAATGTATATAAATTTATATAAATTTATTTATATAGAGCAGGGGTCTCCGAAGTTTTTCAATCAAAGGGCAAGTTTATTTTCTTCAGACTTAGAACCCCCAAACATTATATATATTTTAAATATAATAAATATAAATATAATATAAATATATAACAATATAATATAAATATAATAAATAAATAAATATTATATAAATAAATAATAAATATTTATTATTTATTTATATTATTATTATTATTATTTTTCAGACACCCTAGAGCAGGGGTCTCCAAACTTTTTCAAACAAAGGGGCAGTTTATTTTCCGTCAGACTTTAGGGGGGGGGGCGGATTGTGGCCAACAGAGGCAGAAAATGTCACGGGCCCATCAGTGCAAATAAATATGGCCTCAGGGTTGGTGGTCAATAGGAGGAGTGGTGCCCCTATTAGTAGGAGGAATAGTATCCCATCATTGGTATCCATAGAAAAAATAATGCCCCATTGTTGGTGTCAGTGGGAGGAATTGTGCCCCAAGGACCTGATAAAGGCTACTAAAGGGCCACATCTGGCCCTCGTGCCGCAGTTTGGAGACCCCTGCCCTAGAGAATAAAATGGCGGTCGTTGCAATACTTTTTGTCACACCGTATTTGCGCAGCGGTCTTACTTGCGCCATTTTTTATGGGAAAAAATAAGACAACAGTAGAGTTAGTTTTTTTTCTTCTATATTGTGAAAGATAATGTTACGCCGAGTAAATTGATACCCAACATGTCACGCTTCAAAGTTACGCCCGCTCGTGGAATGGCGACAAACTTTGACCCTTAAAAATCTCCATAGGTGACGTTTAAAAATTTCTACAGGTTACCAGTTTTAAGTTACAGAGGAGGTCTAGGGCTAGAATTATTGCTCTCGCTCTAACGATCGCGGCGATACCTCACATGTGTGGTTTGAACACCGTTTTCATATGCGGGCGTGACTTACATACACGAGCTCGGCGGGACGGGGCACTTTAATTTTTATTTTTTTTCCTATTTATTTTACTTTTTATTTTTACACTGTCTTTCTAAAAAAAAATTGGGTCCCTTTTATTCCTATTACAGGGAATGTATCCCTTCTAATAGAAAAAAAAGCATGACAGGACCTCTTTAATGTGAGATTTGGGGTCAAAAAGACTTCACATCTCACATTTACTCTTAAAAGCAATAACAAAAAAAAAAAAACAATTATTTTTTTCCAATAAAAAAAAATCCCCCTTTAGTGGGGGGCCATCATTCCCTCACTCGGCTCCATGCCTCAGAGGGGAAAGGACCCGATCTTCTCCACCGCTAACGACGGCTCCGGTAAGCGGCGGAAACCACCGGAGCGCAGCGGGAGGGGGGGCTCCTCTCCCGCCGTCAATAAAAGTGATCTCATGGCGAATCTGCCGCAGAGACGACTTTTATCTGAAAGCGGACCGCCTGCCGTTTAAAAAGATACCGTGGGTATGGCAGCTATCTGCTGTCATAACCCCGGTACTCAATGTCAAACAGCCGCTGTATAATGTCCGTAAGTGGTAAACGCAGTGATGTCATCACTGAGTCTCTGTGCTTCTCTATGCAATGCAGGCAGATCATGGCTGGGGGAGGGCCCCGGCAGGGTGCTGCACATAACTTCCTAAAAAGGAATGACCAAGTAGCCGCGTGGTTGCCCCATAACGCATTTCGTCATCACCTTCGTCAGAGGGCGTGCTAATGCTTTTGGTTTCTCTGAGGAAGTTAAAGCATACATTTTCATATTTTCAGTAGTGATGGGCTCTGGCGCGTTTAGATCGAACCCGCCAGGAAGCCAGCACTGCACACCGCCAATCATAGGCAGTGAGGCATTTCCTGACTGGCAGCTGCCTATGATTGGCGGTGTGCAGTGCTGGCTTCCTAGCAGAGGTTCAATCCAAACACGCCCTAGCCCATCACTACTGAAAATATGAAAATGTATTCTTCAACTTCCTCAGAGAAAACAAAAGCATTAGCACGCCCTCTGACGAAGTCAATGACGAAACGCGTTATGGGGCGACCACACAGCTACTTGGTCAGGCAATGATTGTGCAGTATAACCCGGGAATCACCGCAACGAGTCATTCAGAGGAGCGGTGAGAGCGTACACACAGTCTGAAGTGTGACCCGATTTCTTTACATGCTTTTAACTTTTTTTTATCTTGTAAGTGCAATTGCTTAGGGGGGGGTGTTGCTTTGGCAATAAAACCTTTGTAACAGTGTCACGCTATGAGACCGTTCTTTTTGCATGGGAATCATAGCCAATGAGGGCAGCATCCTCACACACAAGTGATTTCTGTTGGAAGAAGGTGCATCCTATGATCCAATGATGAGAGGAGAATTCCTATATGCAATTTGCACAGAGTTTATGGCGTATTTGATTTTGTTTTGAGATCTGGTGAGTTCAATATCCACAGGGAGTGTTATCCCACGAGGTGTGGTGAAGGGACCTATGAAGTATACCTGTGACATCGTATACTACTCCACCTGATTTTATTTTATTTTTTATTATATTATATATTCTATATTTATTATCATTTTTATATTATATTATATTTATTATCATTTTTATTGAGATTTAAAGGAGTAGTAAAGTTACATGTTTTTTCACCTTAATGCATCCTATGCATTAAGGTGAAAAAAACATTCGACAATACCGCCCCCCCCCCGAGCCCCCGTTTTTCTTACCTGGCCCCTCGAAAGTCCCATGCTCGTCCCCGTCATCCTCTTCGTTTTTCTGCCTGGCCGCCGATTGGCTACACTGGATAGATTGAAAGCAGCGCAGCCATTGGCTGGCGCTGCTGTCAATCACATCCAATGACGCGGCACGCCGGGGGGCGGGGCCGAGTGATACAGTCGGCGGCTATGGCCGCCGCTGTATCACGGGAGCGCGCCCGCAATCACTCCACACCATGCAAGCTCACTCGCATTAAGGTGTGGAGTCCTTGCGGGGAGGAGCCAAGACAGCCGCCGAGGGACCCCAGAAGACCAGGATCGGGGCCACTGTGTGCAAAACGAGCTGCACAGTGGAGGTAAGTATAACATGTTTGTTATTTTTAAGCAAAAAAAAAAAAAGCTTTAGTGCTCCTTTAAGATAACAGATAAAAAGGAAGACAGATAAACACTCATATCCATTATTAGCCTATACATGATGTCTTGGTTTACATATACGGTACCTCTCAATATATTCTATTCCAAACTAAGTTAAAAAAAAAGGGGGGGGGGACATGAGCACCTCACACACGAGGAGCCCCTCTGTCTTCTATTCTTACTAATATCTCATAAAAGCATATATCATCCTAATGTATAGTATAGAGATTAGTCTAACAAAAAAAGAGAAAAATAAAAATAAAAAAAATAAATAAAAAAAAGGGGGGAGGGAAAAGGAGATGAGCACCTCACACACGAGGAGCCACTCTGTTTTCTATTCCGATTAATATCTCATAAAAGCATATATCATTTTAACGTATAGTATAGAGATTAGTCTAACAAAAAAAGAGAAAAAAAAGGGGGGGGGAGATGAGCACCTCACACATGAGGAGCCCCTCGGTCTTCTATTCTTACTATTACCTTATAAAAGCATATATCATTTTAATGTATAGTATAGAGCAGGGGTCTCCAAACTTTCTAAAGAAAGGGCCAGTTTACTACCCTTCAGACTTTAGGGGGGCCGGACTGTAGCCATCGGGAGTCAAACATGTCCAGGTGTCCAGTGAGAGTAAACAATACCATATCTTTGGTGTCCGTGGGGGGAATAGTGCCCCAAGGGCCGGATGAAGGCAAGCAAAGGGCCACATCCGGCCCCAGGGCCGCAGTTTGGAGACCCCTGGTATAGAGATTAGTCTAACAACAAAGGAGAAAAAAAAAGGGGGGGATGAGCACCTCACACATGAGGAGCCCCTTGGTTTCCTATTCTTACTATTACCTCATAAAAGCATATATCATCCTAATGTATAGTATAGAGATTAGTCTAACAAAAGAGAAAAAAAAAAAGGAGGGAAAAGGAGATGAGCACCTCACACATGAGGAGCCCCTCGGTCTCCTATTCTTACTATTACCTCATAAAAGCATTTATCATCTTAATGTATAGTATAGAGATTAGTCTAACAAAAAAAGAGAAAAAATAAAAAAAAAAAAAAAAAGGGGGGGTGGAGATGAGCACCTCACACATGAGAAGCTCCTTGGTCTACTATTCTTACTATTACCTCATAAAAGCATTTATCATCTTAATGTATAGTATAGAGATTAGTCTAACAACATAACAAAAGAGAAAAAAAAGGGGGGAGGGAAAAGGAGATGAGCACCTCACACATGAGGAGCCCCTCTGTCTCCTATTCTTACTATTACCTCATAAAAGCATATATCATCCTAATGTATAGTATAGAGATTAGTCTAACAAAAGAGAAAAAAAAAGGGGGGAGGGAGATGAGCACCTCACACATGAGGAGCCCCTCGGTCTTCTATTCTTACTATTACCTCATAAAAGCATATATCATCCTAATGTATAGTATAGAGATTAGTCTAACAAAAAGAGAGAAAAGAAAAATAAATAAAAAAAAGGGGGGGGGGGAGAGGAGAGAAAACTAATACAAATTCCAGAGTGAACAATCCACATGTGCACAGATCAAAAAAGAGTCGCCCCGTACTCTATAGCAAGGGGTGATCTCTTCCCAAAACACAATGCTCAAACATATTATAAACATAAAACACAAAACTTATGTAGCGGCCTCCTCACTCCCCTCTTTGCATCAGCTTGTTTCTCTTCTTGTCTAGGGGTACCTTAGAGGGGAGAGAGCGGGGTCACCACGCCAAGCCTTCACCACATGTGTCTGTGCAGTGTAAGCAAAGTTCCTTCTCTACCTTCGGGTCAGTGTTGTGCACCTGGAGTTACCTTGAACAATATCCACCAGAAAAGAGCCCCACACCATTAAAGTCCAACACTCCTTTATTCTTCTCAAGTGAACAGCACAATCAGTTAGACTCCCTTAGAGAACAGAACAAACAAGGAGGTGTGGATGCGAGTAGGCCCAGACACAATGAACTCTCCACTTTCCTCCCTGAAAGTGGGCTGAGGTCTCCGAGCGAGGGGGAATTTCCTTCCAGGCGGTCTCCGGTGGGAGGCTCACCTGTCACTGGCAATCTGCTGCACCCGATCTTCAAGTGAGGAGCTCCCCCCGGTCCATTACGCCTTCCGGATTCGGTACCCAATCCCTGGGTTCCCTAGGACCTCCTTCCCTTGCGGAACTCAGTGTTGGGTACTGAGCTCCAGACCTCCATCCGAGTACCTCACCCCAGGCTAAAGGTGCCTGGGATGGAACACGACCTCCGGCTGTCCTCTAGGCCTAGGCCCGCCTAGAGGACCGACACGAACCACCGTCCACAGGCTGAAGGTGCCTGGGACTCGACCCAGTGACAAAGATGGCCGGCCCCTTTATACCCTCTCCCAGCAAGCACAGTGGGTTCCCCGCCCCACCATACCGCTGCCGAGGGAGGACAAAAAGGAGGCACGACACACAGCAATGATTCAACCCCAGCCCAGAGCGACAGCGCCACCTGCTGGGCTGCAGGGAATTACACATCACTAATGTCTCTGCCAGTAAGTTTACACCCGGGAAAGTACATACCCGCTACACTTAGAATAAAGTATTGCCCAAACCCAAAACCACCCCCACCCTTTACCCAAACTACCATTTTGGGACTATTAAAACATTTATGTGAAGCGGTGCTAATGCTTTTGGTTTCTCTGAGTAAGTTAAAGCATATACTGTATTTCATGTTGTCATATTTTATAGTAGCTGCTTTTTTTTAAACTTTGGTTTATTAACCACTTAAGCCCCGGACCATTTCGGGCCATTAGGACCAGGCCTGTTTTTGGGATTCGGCACTGCGCTGCTTTAACTGTAAATTGTGCGGACATGCAATGTTGTACCCAAATGAAATTTGCGTCCTTTTCTTCCCACAAATAGAGCTTTCTTTTAATGGTATTTGATTGCCTCTGCGATTTTTATTTTTTGCGAAATAAACAGAAAAAGACCGAAAATTTTGAAAAAAAAAGATATTTTCTACTTTTTGTTATAAGAAAAATCGAATAAACTCAATTTTAGTCATACATTTAGGCCAAAATGTATTCAGCCACATGTCTTTAGTAAAAAAAATGTCAATAAGCGTATATTTATTGGTTTGCGCAAAAGTTATAGCGTTTACAAACTAGGGTACATTTTCTGAAATTTACACAGCTTTAAATTTATGACTGCCTATCTCATTTCTTGAGGTGCTAAAATGGCAGGGCAGTACAAAACCCCCCCAAATGACCCCATTTTGGAAAGTAGACACCCCAAGGAAATTGCTGAGAGGCATGTTGAGCCCATTGAATATTTTTTTTTTTTGTCCCAAGTGATTGAATAATGACAAAAAAAAAAAAAAAAAAAAAATTACAAAAAGTTGTCACTAAATGATATATTGCTCACACATGCCATGGTTATATGTGGAATTGCACCCCAAAATACATTCTGCTGCTTCTCCTGAGTACGGGGATACCACATGTGTGGGACTTTTTAGGAGCCTAGCCACGTATGGGACCCCAAAAACCAAGCACCGCCTTCAGGATTTCTAAGGGCGCAAATTTTTGATTTCACTCCTCACTACCTATCACAGTTTCGAAGGCCATAAAATGCCAAAATAGCACAAACCCCCCCCAAATGACCCCATTTTGGAAAGTAGACACCCCAAGCTATTTACTGAGAGGCATGTTCAGTCCATGGAATATTTTATATTTTGCCACAAGTTGCGGGAATATGACAAACTTTTTTTTTTTGCACAAAGTTGTCACTAAATGATATATTGCTCACACATGCCATGGGCATATGTGAAATTACACCCCAAAATACATTCTGCTGCTTCTCCTGAGTACGGGGATACCACATGTGTGGGACTTTTTGGGAGCCTAGCCGCGTACGGGACCCCAAAAACCAAGCACCGCCTTCAAGGTTTCTAAGGGCATAAATTTTTGATTTCACTCCTCACTACCTATCACAGTTTTGAAGGCCATAAAATGCCAAGATGGCACAAAACCCCCCCAAATCACCCCATTTTGGAAAGTAGACACCCCAAGCTATTTGCTGAGAGGCATGTTGACCCCATTGAATATTTTTTTTTTTGTCCCAAATGATTGAATAATGACAAAAAGAAAAAAAAAATGTACAAAAAGTTGTCACTAAATGATATATTGCTCACACATGCCATGGTTATATGTGGAATTGCACCCCAAAATACATTCTGCTGCTTTTCCTGAGTACGGGGATACCACATGTGTGGGACTTTTTGGGAGCCTAGCCGCGTACAGGGCCCCAAAAACCAAGCACTGCGAACGCTGCAGTTATGTGTGTTGTGTTTGGTAAGTGACAGTGATCGATCGATACTGCACTTGGGTGGGCTGGGCTGGGCTGGGCTGGGCGGAGGGGCTAAACGCAGGCGCTAGCAGGTATCTGGGCTGATCCCGCTAACACTGCGTTTTTGGGAACCCTAAACCGCTGGGGATGCTAGTATAGATCTGATCAGATACTATACCACTAAGGGGGGTGTATGCTTTGCGCGTGGGTGTTAGCGTTACTGGCACTAACCTAACACTGCCTGGGGCGACGCAGACCCTCTCTGGCGCTAAAACCTAATTGATCTCACCCGCCGGGCGATCAGGGGGGTTAAACCTTTATTGGGTTATATACGGCGGGTGCCCTGATGCTATAAAAAGCAAACTAATCAACCAGCGTCACCCGTAACCTTTATATGGTGATCACTGGTGAAAGGGTTAACTAGGGGCAATCAGGGGGTTAAAACCTTTATTAGGTTAAATATGGGGGTACCTGACACTATATAAAAACCTGACGGGTAACCTAAATAACTAAATAACTTACTGGCTAACCAGTGACACCAGTGACGCTTATACGGCGATCACTGGTGAAAGGGTTAACTCTAGGGGCAATCAGGGGGTTAAAATAATATATGGGGGTACCTGACACTAATAAAAACCTGCGGCAAACCTAAAAAAAAATAACTGCCTATCTAAAACACCAGCGACACGAATACAGCGATTGGAAAAACAATCGCTTAGTGACGCTGAAGTTAGGGGGTGAAAGGGTTACCTGGGGGGTGATCAAGGGGTTAAACCTTTATTAGGGGGGGGTTAGGGGGCTACCCTGGACCTAAAGGGGCCTAATCCTAACTGCCTTGCAACTTTTTACAATCACAGATGACACTAAATGCAGTGATCAGTAAAATAAATGATCACTGCAATCAGTGACACTGTGATTGGGGGCTTTGGGGTGATCTGGGGGGTGATCTGGGGGTGACTGGGGGGTGATTTGTGTGCCTATGTGTACCTACGTGTCAGTGGACTGTTGGTGCACTAACCTGCTTCTTCTCTGCTCGGCGCCGGGAACGAAAAGACCGCGGCGAGGGAGATGACATCACTTCCTCCAGCCTTGTTTACATCACATGGCGGAGGAAGCATTTTCATTGGCCGTGAGCGATCGCGAGGGGGGGGCGGAATCGAGCGGCCCCCCCCTCATGCCTGATCGCTCCCGAACACTTAACGGCCGCTCACTGCAGTGAAGGGGGGTCCGGATGGACCCCCCAACTGCACAAAGGCGATCACGTAGATCTACGTGATTCTGCCTGTCCGTGCCATTCTGCCGACGTAAATCGGCGGTGGGCGGTCGTTAAGTGGTTAATTGGAAAATGTGAGCGCAGGGTGAAAGTGATTATTTGCAAGTTATTGCTATTTTTTTTTTTTAACGTATATATTTTTACTACTGAAAATATACAGTGCCTTGAAAAAGTATTTATACCCCTTGAAATTTCCTACATGTTGTCACGTTACAACCAAAAACGTAAATGTATTTTATTGGGATTTTATGTGATAGACCAACACAAAGTGGCACATAATTGTGAAGTGGAAGGGAAATGATACAAATGAATATGTAAAAAGTGTGGGGGGTACATTTGTATGGCGCCCCCCGGAGTCAATACTTTGTAGAACCCCCTTTCTCTACAATTACAGCTGCAAGTCTTTTTGGGGGTGTCTCTACCAGCTTTGCACATCTAGAGAGGGACATTTCTGCCCATTCTTCTTTGTAAAATATCTCAAGCTCTGTCAGATTGGATGGAGAGCGTCTGTGATCAGCAATTTTCAAGTCTTGCCACAGATTCTCAATGTGATTTAGGTCTGGACTGTGACTGGGCCATTCTAACACATGAATATGCTTTGATCTAAACCATTCCATTGTAGCTCTGGCTGTATGTTTCGGGTCATTGTCCTGCTGGAAGGTGAACCTCCGCCCCAGTCTCAAGTCTTTTGCAGACTCTAAAGCCTTGTACACACGGTCGGATTTCCTATGGATTCAAATCCGATGGATTTTTCCATCGGAATTCCGATGAAGCTGACTTCCATCAGTCTTGCCTACACACCATCAGACAAAATCCGACCGTCCCAAATGCCGTGACGTAAAACACTCCGACGAGCCGAGAAAAATTAAGTTCTATGCTTCTGAGCATGTGTCGACTTGATTCTGAGCATGCGTGGGTATTTTCTCTGATGGAGTTCCCCACAGACGATCGGAATTTGCTATAGTTTTTTTTCCATCGGATAAATTTAAAACATGTTCTATTTTTTCTCACCGATGGAAAAAAGACCGATGGGGCCCACACACGATCGGTTTGTCCGATGAAAAAAGTCCATGAGACTGTTTTCATCAGTAAAACCGGTCGTGTGTACAGGGCATAACAGGTTTTCTTCTAAGATTGTCCTGTATTTGTCTCCATCCATCTTCCCATCAACTCTGACCAGCTTCCCTGTCCCTGCTGAAAAAAAGCATCCCCACCACATGATGCTGCCACCACCATGTTTCACGGTGGGGATGGTGTGTTCAGGGTGATGTGCAGTGTTAGTTTTCCCGCCACACATAGCGTTTTGCTTTTAGGCCAAAAAGTTCAATTTTGGTCTCATCTGACCAGAGCACCTTCTTCCACATGTTTGCTGTGTCCCCCACATGATTGCTGTGTCCCCCACATGTTTGCTGTGTCCCCCACATGGCTTCTCACAAACTACAAACAGGACTTCTTATGACTTTCTTTCACCAATGTCTTTCTTCTTGTCACTCTTCCATAAAGGGCAGATTTGTGGAGAAGCACGACTAATAGTTGTCCTGTGGACAGATTCTCCCCCCTGAGCTGTGGATCTCTGCAGCTCCTCCAGAGTTACCATGGACCTCTTGGCTGCTTCTCTGATGAATGCTCTCCTTGCCCGGCCTGGTCAGTTTAGGTGGACGGCCATGTCTTGGTAGGTTTGCAGTTGTACCATACTCTTTCCATTTTCAGATGATGGATTGAACAGAGCTCTGTGAGATGTTCAAAGCTTGGGAGATTTTCTTATAACCTGACCCTGCTTTATACTTCTCCACAACTTTATCCCTGACCTGTCTGGTGTGTTCCTTGGCCTTCATGATGCTGTTTGTTCACTAAGGTTCTCTAACAAACCTCTGAGGGCTTCACAGAACAGCTGTATTTATACTGAGATTAAATTACACACAGGTGGACTCTATTTACTAATTAGGTGACTTCTGAAGGCAGTTGGCTCCATTAGATTTCAGTTAGGGGCATCAGAGTAAAGGGGGCTGAATACAAATACCCCCCCCCCACACTTTTCACAGATCTATTTGGAAAAATCTTGGAAAACCATTTATCATTTAAATTCTATTTAATAATTTTTATAAACAGTTACAAAACAGAGCCTTCTGGGCACTCCCAGGCTCATCTCCCAATTTCAAATTTTAAATCGAAATTGAAAATTATAATAACAAATATACGAAACAAATTCTGAAAACGAATCATCCTAATGCCGCGTACACACGATCGGAAATTCCGCCAGCAAAAGTCCGATGTGAGCTTTTGGTCGGAAATTCCGACAGTGTGTATCCTCCATCGGACTTTTGCTGTCGGAATTTCCCCCAGCAAAAGATAGAGAGCAGGTTCTCTATTTTTCCGACGGAAAAAGTTTCTATCGTCTGTATGCAATTCCAACACGCAAAATTCCTACGCATGCTCGGAAACAATTTGACGCATGCTCGGAAGCATTGAACTTTATTTTCTCGGCTCGTCGTAGTGTTGTACGTCACCGCGTTCTTAAAGGTCGAAATTTCAGAGAACTTTTGTGTGACCGTGTGTATGCAAGCCAAGCTTGAGCGGAATTCCGTCGGAAAAACCATCCAAGGTTTTTCCGATGGAAATTCCAAACGTGTGTACGTGGCATAACATAAGGAATATGACAAAACTAAATTATTAATTTAATGAACGAATCCAAAAGGAAACAAATTTTTCTGTTGTGCAGCTCTATCTCTACTTACAATTATGTAATCATTTCGTTTTAGAAAAAAAACGTAATTCCGTTCCTTCGAAAATTGTTTATCACTACATGTACAGTCAAAAATGAATGTTAATTTATCAGCGCTAACTGTTAGAAAACCCAAAGATGAAAATTTGTAAAGGGAATTCTCCCGATGTGGTCGGCCGGCTCCACCTTGTGTTGAGTTGAGTTGCGCTCTAGAAGGGGGCTGAGCAGATGTTGTTTAGGAGACTAATTAGGTCACCCATTGGCTGCCAGGTAAACCAACACATTACTTCCCCCCCTTCTTCAGGCCTTGGAGCTCCCATGATCCTCTTATCTCCTTCTGTCAGATTAGCTGTAAACTAAAGGAATCAGGATTCCAGATTACAAGGAGACGCCATGGAGGGAGCCGAGTGTCCAGCAGCAAAACAATTCAAGTAAGTTACATTGTAGATCTTTCCTTGAGTTCTGTTATAATGGTCCATCAATGTCATAACCGTCCATCCATCCAACCAATGATGTCATAGCCATCCATCCAAACATTGATGTCATAACCATCCATTCATCGATGTCATAACCGTCCATCCATCCAACCATTGACATCATAACCGTCCATCCAACCATTGATGTCATAACCATCCATCCATCGATGTCATAACCGTCCATCCATCCAACCATTGACATCATAACCGTCCATCCAACCATTGATGTCATAACCATCCATCCATCGATGTCATAACCGTCCATCCATCCAACCATTGACATCATAACCGTCCATCCAACCATTGATGTCATAACCATCCATCCATCGATGTCATAACCGTCCATCCATCCAACCATTGACATCATAACCGTCCATCCAACCATTGATGTCATAACCATCCATCCATCGATGTCATAACCGTCCATCCATCCAACCATTGTTGTCATAACCGTCCATCCACCCAACCATTGACGTCATAACTGTCCATCCATCCATCCAACTATGTCATAACCATCCATCCATCCAACCACTGACGTCATAACTGTCCATCCATCCAACCACTGACATCATAACCGTCCATCCATCCAACCATTGACATCATAACCGTCCATCCATCCAACCATTGATGTCATAACCGTCCATCCATCCAACCATTGACATCATAACCGTCCATCCAACCATTGATGTCATAACCATCCATCCATCGATGTCATAACCGTCCATCCATCCAACCATTGATGTCATAACCGTCCATCCATCCAACCATTGACGTCATAACTGTCCATCCATCCATCCAACTATGTCATAACCATCCATCCATCCAACCATTGACGTCATAACTGTCCATCCATCCAACCACTGACATCATAACCGTCCATCCATCCAACCATTGACATCATAACCGTCCATCCATCCAACCATTGATGTCATAACCGTCCATCCATCCAACCATTGATGTCATAACCGTCCATCCATCCAACCATTGATGTCATAACCGTCCATCCATCGATGTCATAACCGTCCATCCATCCAACCATTGACATCATAACCGTCCATCCAACCATTGATGTCATAACCATCCATCCATCGATGTCATAACCGTCCATCCATCCAACCATTGTTGTCATAACCGTCCATCCACCCAACCATTGACGTCATAACTGTCCATCCATCCATCCAACTATGTCATAACCATCCATCCATCCAACCACTGACGTCATAACCGTCCATCCATCCAACCATTGACGTCATAACCGTCCATCCATCCAACCATTGACGTCATAACCGTCCATCCATCCAACCATTGACGTCATAACCGTCCATCCATCCAACCATTGACGTCATAACCGTCCATCCATCCAACCATTGACGTCATAACCGTCCATCCATCCAACCATTGACGTCATAACTGTCCATCCATCCAACCATCGATGTCATAACCATCCATCTATCCAACTATTAACATCATAACCGTCCATCCATCCAACCATTGTTGTCATAACCATCCATCCAACCATTGACATCATAACCGTCCATTCATCCAACCATCGATGTCATAACCATCCATCCATCCATTGATGTCATAACTGTCCATCCATCCAACCATTAATGTCATAACCATCCATCCAACCATTGATGTTATAACTGTCCATCTATCCAACTATATACATCATAACCATCCATCCATCCAACCATTGATGTCATAACCGTCCATTCATCTATCCATCAATGTCATAACCGTCTATCCAACCATCGATGTCATAAAAATCCATCCAACCATTGACATCATAACCGTCCATCCATCCAACCATTGATGTCATAACTGTCCATCCATCCATCCATCAATGTCATAACTGTCCATCCAACCATCGATGTCATAACCGTCCATCTATCCAACTATTGACATCATAACCGTCCATCCATCCAACCATCGATGTCATAACCATCCATCCATCCAACCATTGATGTCATAACCATCCATCCATCCAACCATTGATGTCATAACCATCCATCCATCCAACCATCGATGTCATAGCCATCCATCCCTCCAACCATTGATGTCATAACTGTCCATCCATCCATCCAACTATGTCATAACCATCCATCCATCCAACCATTGATGTCATAACCGTCCATCCATCCAACCATCGATGTCATAACCATCCATCCATCCAACCATTGATGTCATAACCATCCATCCATCCATTAATGTCATAACCATCCATCCATCCAACCATTGACGTCATAACCGTCCATCCATCCATCCATCGATGTCATAACAGTCCATCCATCCAACCATTGATGTCATAACCGTCCATCCATCCATTGATGTCATAACCGTCCATCCATCCATTCATCAATGTCATAACCATCCATCCAACCATTGACATCATAACCGTCCATCCATCCATCCAACAATGTCATAACCGTCCATCCATCCAACATTGATGTCATAACCGTCCATCCATCGATGTCATAACCATCCATCCAACTGTCGATCTCATCATCGTGTCCTTCTGATGGTTTGGGGGGGGGTTCATTGGTAGAATGTAGAGTATGAGTGAATATAGGAATATCCTTCTATACTTCAAAGGAGGGTCAAAAAAGTGCAAGGAGGAACTCTTGCGTGAATATCTCCCTGAAAATTACCAAATGTATGCAAGTTACCGTATCTGTGTATAACATTATGTTATAATGGGATTCTGCTGCTGATGGATAAGACCTCGCCAGGGGGCAGTAAAGTCAGGAGGTCGAGCTGCGGTTTTACTGCCCCCCAGCCACCCATCTAAAGTCCACTATTCAACCGCAAAGTGGCATATTGACAAGCCACAGCCATATTGCCTATGCAACAATTTTTTTATGTTGTTGAGTTGACAGACGGCACTGCCTGTCCGGCTAAGTTCACATCTATGCGTGTCAGAAAAATTGCGTTGGGGGTGCCATTAAGAAGATTTGCACCCAAAACGCGTGTCGTCCCTTTTGCCACGATTCTGCCTGCTATTCCAAATCCCATAATGTGATCAGGGGCCATAGGCTGCTGCAAGTTGGGCGACTTGCTTGTGACTGCCTTGCAACTTCCTTGCCACTTTTGTGATTTAACATTGTACTCTATGGCACTCAAGGCACACTAAAGTCGCAGAAAAGCCATGCAAGAATTTTTTTTTGACTCGACCTGCATGGATTAAGATGAAACCCATTGAAATGAATGTATTTTGACTGGTCATGCGACATTATGTGTCGCATGATAAATCGCAGCATTGTAAACCAAAATTTTGTGCACAGAAAACAGCAGCAAGAGACGGCAGGGTGGCCCCTTGAACGCCCGACAGTGGTCGCTTTGCCACAGGTGACCCACTGCGGATCTCTTTTTAGAGAGTGGGCTAGTGGGAACCTGGCCTGACAGCACCGTGGCTTAGTGGTTGATACTTCTGCCTTGGATAATATCTGCATGGAGTTTGCATGGTCTCCCTGTGCTTGTATGGGTTTCCTTTGGTTGCTCTGGTTTCCTCCATCACAGGTTGTCAACTTATGAGCTAATTGAGGAGATGAGGGTCTGAGAGTGAGGACAGGATACATTGTTGGTGGGAAGATGCTGCAGAAGACAATACTAAACTGGGAAGAGGTTACATGAGACTAGTAGAGATCAATGCTATTCCCCCAATCAATGTTCCCACCACAGACTGATAAGGTCTGAGGGCCACACATCAGATACCAAAGGGCCACAGGCTGGGCACCAGGGACCCAAAGAGGTTATTTGGTTCCTGTCTAAATTGGCCCCAGGATATGTATGTGAGTCCCTAGATTGTAAGCTCCTAAGAGCAAGGACTGACGTGATTTTACAATATGTAAAGCCCTGTGTAAATTGTCGCCGCCATATAAATACCTGGAATAATAATCATGGTGTCAGGAGTATTTGCAAATTTGGGCGTGTCAGTGATAAGCTTTTACTAAAACTTTATAGAGAATAATAATAATAATAATAATAATAATAATACATGTTCCTGTGCATCACAACTCTGCATTGTACCGTGAGCATTTCTGGAATCTGTATGCTTGAGTTTTTTCAAATTAAAATCTCTTTTGACAAAAAACAAACAAAAAACAATATGAATAATAACATTGATGATGATAATAATAATAATAATAATATATAATACAAATAACAATACTATAATAATAATATTGATGATAATAATAATAATAATATATAATACTAATAATATTGATGATAATAATAATATATAATACAAATAACAATACTAAAAATATTAATGATAATAATAATAGTAAATAATAATAGTAATAAGAAGAAAAGTAATAATAATAATAATAATAATAATAATAATAATAATAATGATGATGATGATGATGATGATGATAAGAAGAAGAAGAGTATTAACAAAAAATTGTGATGATGATGATGATAATACTACTACTACTACTACTACTAATAATACAAATAATGATATGAATAATAATACAACTAATAATAATAATAATAATAAAAATATTGATGATAGTAGTAATAATAATAATAGTGAGTAATAATAAGAAGGAAATTAATAAAAATAATAATAATAATATTAATGATTATAATAATAGGAAAAATAATAAAATAATACTGATTATGAATAATAATAAAAATATGAATAATAATAAAAATATGAATAATAATACAAAAAATAATAATATTGATGATAATAATAATAATAATATTATTCATACAAATAATAATATGAATAAAATAAATAATAATACAAGTAATAATAATAATAATACAAGTAATAATAATATTGATAGTAAATAATAAGAAGGAAATTAATAAAAATAATAATGATGATAATAATAGGAATATTAATAAAAAATAATAATGATTATGAATAATAATAATAATAATAATACAAATAGTAATGATATGAATAAAAATAATAATATGAATAATAATACAACTAATAATAATAATGATATGAATAATAATGCAACTAATAATAATAAAAACAATAATATTAATAATAGTACTTTTTATTGTTGTTATTCATTTTCTTATTTTACAAAGTAGCAAAGTGTGTAAAAGTATAGTCGGGTTTTTCCCTTCGTCTGTGTGCCTCCCGTCAAGGAGGTTTTTAATCTCTTTATTTTTTGCCATTCTTGTGCCCCCCCTCCCTCTTCATCAACATTATAATGAATTTTGTAAATAATACATTTCCATTTTCATTGCAGGAGCCCTCAGCCCTGATGCAAGCGGTGGGCGGGCTCTTGGGAGGAGTTATGCAAATATCAAAATGCCTTGATGATTGGGTGTCAGTCTGGATGAGGGGGCGTTCCTAGACTGGCTGTATTTGCATAGGTAACACCCACATGTGATGCTGAGCCTCCATGTTTGAAAGAACTGAAATCCAATGGAAAGGGGCGGGGCCAGGGACAGTCAAGCTGGGGAGGAAAGGGCTAGAGGATGCTGGGCGTCCTCCAGACAGGAAATAAGGCGGGCTTCTAATGCAGAAAATTATTTCTGTATTTGGGGAAATGATAAACAAAACATAATGAAATGTACATGTAGGGTTTCCATACACTTTATATATTGTCGCTGTGTTGTACAATTCTTTCTATACAGTGACAATACTGCAATAATACAATGATTATAAAATACTATAATAATAATAATAATAATGCAAAAAGAAATAATGCAAAATAATGTAATACTATAATAATAATGAGAAATGATAATAATGCGAAAAATAATCACGCGAAAAATAATGCGTTATTCTATAATGCAATACTATAATAATAATAATAATAATGCAAAATAATAATAATGGGAAAAAAAGAATGCAAAAAATAATAATGCAAAATAATAATAATGCGAAAAATAATGTGCAATACTATAATGTAATACTATAAAAATAATAATGCGAACTAATAAGAACACGAAAAATAATAATGCAAAATAATGCGCTATACTATAATGCAATACTATAATAATAATAATAATGTGAAAAAAGAATAATGCAAAATAATAATAATGGGAAAAAATTATGCAAAAAATAATAATGCAAAATAATAAAATTGCAAAATAATGCACTATACTATAATACAATGCTATAATAATAATAATGCAAACTAATAAGAATACAAAGAAAATTAATTTTAAAAAAAATGCGCTATACTATAATGCAATACCATAATAATTAAAAATAATATTGTAAAATAATAATAATGCGAAAAATAATAGTGCAAAATAATGCGCTATGCTATAATGCAATACAATAAAAATAATATTAATGCAAAATAATAATCATGCGAAAAATAATAATGCAAAATAATAATAATACAAAATAATGCACTATACTATAATGCAATGCTATAATAATAACAATAATGGGAAATAATGCAATGTACTATATGCAATACTATAATAATTATAAAATGTTGCTTTCTCTGATCAGGTATTGGAAGATGTTTCATCTCTTCTCCCATTGCTGGCACTGTATACAGAAAAAGCAGGAACCAATCAGGTGAGGCCAACACCGGGATACGATCTGCCTTTTAGAGAGGAAATAAATCGTCCTCATTACAAAACGTTCCTATGTGACCCTATCTGAGACTCCTAAAACCCATACCCTGCCCATGGGGTCTCCCAAGTGTGGCTGGGGGTCCCATGACAAAATGATTGGCCAATGATCGTGACTCAAGTGTGGCCCCTGACATTACCAAAGGGCCGCGCATTCTCATTGCATGTCTCTCCTGCAATCAAGAGTATACTTGTTCACAATTATTTATTTTTTTTACATTTTGTTCCACTTTTACTGGGTCTTTAAACCCGGGGGGGGGGGGGGGACTGCTCAATCACGTGAGCAAATTTTGGGTTGTCACCAGAACAGGAGCAGATGGAAAATCTTTCAAAAGGGACACTGGTTTAGGATTTCCTGTTTTGGCTATGGGACAGGAAGTGAAGGGAAAGCTCCCCAATGGGGACACATATAGGAAAATAAAACAGATTTTGCTAAATGTTGTTGTTTTTTTTTGGTTGGTAACTGACTGCTGTGAGTGATGATGACCAATAGGAATCCATGATGAATGTTCAGATCCATAGGATGTGTTGTATGTAATGGGGTGACTTTGTCTTGCAGGAATGTGACGATTCTCTTTATGGGGCTGGAAGGTGCTGGAAAAACTTCAGTGATCAGAGTCATCAAGAGAGGTGAGAATAGAGAATTCTCCAATCAGAGAAGAGCTCACCTATCCTAAAAAATCCATCCAATAGGTTTCCTACGTAGCACAGCTGGTACATAATGAATTGGAATTGTATCTGATATTTTTGAGTCTGGTGTCAGTGATGGTAGGTATCAGTAGGTATAGGGTTCAGTGTCTGTGTGATTAAGGGGGGGGGGGCAGTTGCCCTGGGTTCAGTGTCTGTATGTGTGTAAGGGGAGCAGGAGGGGCAGTTGCCTTGGTTTCAGTGTTTGTGCGTGTGTAAGGGGGGGCAGTTGCCCTGGCTTCAGTGTCTGTGTGTGTGTGTAAGGGGGGCAGGAGGGGTAGTTGCCCTGGGTTCAGTGTCTGTGTGTGTGTGTGTAAGGGGGGGGCAGTTGCCCTGGCTTTAGTGTCTGTGTGTGTGTGTAAAGGGGGGCAGTTGCCCTGGGTTTAGCGTTTGTGTGTGTGTGTGTGTGTAAGGTAAGGCAGTTGCCCTGGGTTCAATGTCTGTGTGTAAGGGGGCAGGAGGGGAAGTTGCCCTGGGTTCAGTGTCTGTGTGTGTGTAAGGGGGCAGGAGGGGAAGTTGCCCTGGGTTCAGTGTCTGTGTGTGTGTAAGGGGGCAGTTGCCCTGGGTTCAGTGTCTGTGTGTGTGTGTAAGGGGGGCAGGAGGGGAAGTTGCCCTGGGTTCAGTGTCTGTGTGTGTGTAAGGGGGCAGGAGGGGAAGTTGCCCTGGGTTCAGTGTCTGTGTGTGTGTAAGGGGGGGCAGTTGCCCTGGGTTTAGTGTCTGTGTGTGTGTAAGGGGGGGCAGTTGCCCTGGGTTCAATGTCTGTGTGTGTGTAAGGGGGGGCAGTTGCCCTGGGTTCAGTGTCTGTGTAAGGGGGGGCAGTTGCCCTGGGTTCAGTGTCTGTGTGTGTGTAAGGGGGGGCAGTTGCCCTGGCTTCAGTGTCTGTGTGTGTGTAAGGGGGGCAGGAGGGGTAGTTGCCCTGGGTTCAGTGTGTCTGTGTGTGTGTGTAAAGGGGGGCAGTTGCCCTGGGTTTAGCGTTTGTGTGTGTGTGTGTGTAAGGTAAGGCAGTTGCCCTGGGTTCAATGTCTGTGTGTAAGGGGGCAGGAGGGGAAGTTGCCCTGGGTTCAGTGTCTGTGTGTGTGTAAGGGGGCAGGAGGGGAAGTTGCCCTGGGTTCAGTGTGTGTGTGTAAGGGGGGGCAGTTGCCCTGGGTTTAGTGTCTGTGTGTGTGTAAGGGGGGGCAGTTGCCCTGGGTTCAATGTCTGTGTGTGTGTAAGGGGGGGCAGTTGCCCTGGGTTCAGTGTCTGTGTGTGTGTGTAAAGGGGGGCAGTTGCCCTGGGTTTAGCGTTTGTGTGTGTGTGTGTAAGGTAAGGCAGTTGCCCTGGGTTCAATGTCTGTGTGTAAGGGGGCAGGAGGGGAAGTTGCCCTGGGTTCAGTGTCTGTGTGTGTGTAAGGGGGCAGTTGCCCTGGGTTCAGTGTCTGTGTGTGTGTGTAAGGGGGGCAGGAGGGGAAGTTGCCCTGGGTTCAGTGTCTGTGTGTGTGTAAGGGGGCAGGAGGGGAAGTTGCCCTGGGTTCAGTGTCTGTGTGTGTGTAAGGGGGGCAGTTGCCCTGGGTTTAGTGTCTGTGTGTGTGTAAGGGGGGGCAGTTGCCCTGGGTTCAATGTCTGTGTGTGTGTAAGGGGGGGCAGTTGCCCTGGCTTTAGTGTCTGTGTGTGTGTGTAAAGGGGGGCAGTTGCCCTGGGTTTAGCGTTTGTGTGTGTGTGTGTAAGGTAAGGCAGTTGCCCTGGGTTCAATGTCTGTGTGTAAGGGGGCAGGAGGGGAAGTTGCCCTGGGTTCAGTGTCTGTGTGTGTGTAAGGGGGCAGTTGCCCTGGGTTCAGTGTCTGTGTGTGTGTGTAAGGGGGGCAGGAGGGGAAGTTGCCCTGGGTTCAGTGTCTGTGTGTGTGTAAGGGGGCAGGAGGGGAAGTTGCCCTGGGTTTAGTGTCTGTGTGTGTGTAAGGGGGGGCAGTTGCCCTGGGTTCAATGTCTGTGTGTGTGTAAGGGGGGGCAGTTGCCCTGGGTTCAGTGTCTGTGTAAGGGGGGGCAGTTGCCCTGGGTTCAGTGTCTGTGTGTGTGTAAGGGGGGGCAGTTGCCCTGGGTTTAGTGTCTGTGTGTGTGTAAGGGGGGGCAGTTGCCCTGGGTTCAATGTCTGTGTGTGTGTAAGGGGGGGCAGTTGCCCTGGGTTCAGTGTCTGTGTGTGTGTAAGGGGGGGCAGTTGCCCTGGGTTCAGTGTCTGTGTGTGTGTAAGGGGGTAGTTGGCTTGGGTTCAGTGTCTGTTTGTGTGTGTAAGTGGGCAGGAGGGGCAATTGCCTTGGTTTCAGTGGTTTCAGTGTCTGTAGCACAGCTGGTACAATAAGATTTGGAATTGTATCTGATATTTTTGAGTCTGGTGTCAGGGATGGTAGGTATCAGTAGGTATAGGGTTCAGTGTCTGTGTGTGTAAGGGGGGGGGGGGCAGTTGCCCTGGGTTCAGTGTCTGTATGTGTGTAAGGGGAGCAGGAGGGGCAGTTGCCTTGGTTTAAGTGTCTGTTTGTGAAACGGGGGCAGAAAGTGAAGTTGCCTTGGTTTCAGTGTCTGTGTGTGTGTAAGGGGGGCAGGAGGGGCAGTTGCCTTGGTTTCAGTGTTTGTGCATGTGTAAGGGGGGGCAGTTGCCCTGGGTTCAGTGTCTGTGTGTGTGTAAGGGGGGGCAGTTGCCCTGGGTTCAGTGTCTGTGTGTGTGTAAGGGGGGGCAGTTGCCCTGGGTTTAGTAGAGAAAGGGAGCCGCTCAGGTGTAGATATCCTCCTAACGACCTCCTCCCAGCAACCAAGGGTGCAAGCAATGCAAGTATGGGCAAAACAGGAAAATGATTTTTCTGGATAGCAGCACTCCAAGATAAAAAGCCTTTATTTCAAAAGTCCAGGAATCCAAAGCATACACTGCACATCACGACTAGGGATGAGCTTCGTGTTCGAGTCGAACATACGTTCGACTCGAACATCGGCTGTTCGATCGTTCGACGAAGATCGAACGATTTGGGCCGTTCGCGCCAAATTCGAGTGACGCGAACGGCCCACAATGCACTACGCCATCGCAGTGTCATCCAGGCGCTGTGATTGGCCAAGCATGCACTGTGACCCCGCATGCTTGGCCAATCACAGCGCCGGCAGCGAGAAGAGCAATGATTGGCCACAGGCAGGATGCCTGTGGCCAATTATTGCTGATGGGGTTTAGTACACGCCCCACACTATAAAAGGCCGCCAGCGCGGCGGCCTTGTGTAGTGTGTTCCGGAGCAGGGAAAGAGAAGCATAGGCAGGGACAGTGACATTTTTTTTCCTTTACTAATCCTGGATTCCTTGTGTTTAGGGACAAATAAGGATAGGTAGGGAGAGTGTCAGTGACAGTGTGCTATTCTGTGCTAACCCTTGTTTGTAGGGACAGAGAGGTACAGTGAGGGAAACTGACGGTGTGCTATTCTGTTCTAAAACTATTTTGCTGAACCATATTTTCAATCCGTGAGTTGAGGGACAGAGAGCTACAGTGAGGGAAAGTGTCAGTTTGCTATTGTGTTCTAAAACTATTTTGCTGTTCCATATTTTCAATCCTTGAGTTGAGGGACAGAGAGCTACAGTGAGGGAAACTGACAGTGTGCTATTCTGTTCTAAAACTATTTTGCTGTTCCATATTTTCAATCCCTGAGTTGAGGGACAGAGAAGGACACTCGTAGAAATTATCAGTGTGCTATTCTGTGCTAAATCTTGTTTGTAGGGAGGGACAGAGTAGGACAGTGAGGGAAAGTGTCAGTGTGCTATTCTGTTCTAAAACTTTTTTGCTGAACCATATTTTCAATCCTTGTGTTTAGGGACAGAGAAGGATAGGCAGGGGACAGTGTCAGTGTCATTGTTGCTAAGCCTCCTGCACAATATACACCTGAAGGTAGCCCTTATTGCTGTTTTTCCCATCTCCCTGCAGGCCATCCATTAAAATGTCTGGAAGGCAACCAAGGAGAGGCAGACAGTCAGGAGGCAAAAAAAGAGGGCAAGCAGGCTCTGTGTCTGGGGGCAACAGTGCTGGTCGTGTACGCGGTGCATTGTCATCAGCACATGGCCATGGGACACGCTTGTCCTTGTTTTCGGCAGCTGGACATGTTGAGCCACATCATGCCGAAGACTTGGTAGAGTGGATGACCAAGCCCACCTCATCCTCCTCATCCTCTCTCACCCAGGCTCAGGGTAGTGGCAAAGCAGCTGCCAAAGCGTCCTCTTCTCTGGTATCATTATCTTCATTAGTCAATCCTTCCCTAGACCCACCATGCCCTCCTCCTGAGGAGTCCCCCGAACTGTTTGAGCACAGTGTTGGGTACATGCTCCAGGAGGATGCCCAGCGTTTGGAAGGATCTGATGATGATACCCAGCTAGAGGAAGGCAGCAGCGTGAGAGCAGAGAGAGGGGATGCTCAAGAAGGACACCAATCTGGCAGTCATGTTCCAGCAGCTGCAGCATACTGCCAGATTGGCTCCAGTGATGAGGAGGGAGGGGATGATGAGGTCACTGACTCCACGTGGGTGCCTAATAGGAGAGAGGAGGAGGAGGAGGAGGATGAGGAGGAGGCACATCTCCAACGAGGCAGGATGCCCTTGAGTGGCCAGCGTATGGGCAGCACACCGACGGAATCACACCGCAGAGCTCCGCCTGTGCAGGGCGCTGCCTCTGCCCGTCATTCAAAAAGTTCTTTGGTGTGGGCCTTTTTTGAGGCGAGTGCATCAGATCGCACAGCTGCTGTTTGCAACATATGTCTCAAGCGTATATCGCGTGGCCAAAACATCAGCCGCTTGGGCACCACATGCTTGATCAGACATATGTTGACCTGCCATGCAGCTCGTTGGCAAGCCTACCTTAAAGACCCACACCAAAGAACAAAGCTGACCTCTTCTTGCACCGCATCAGCTGGGATCTCCAACCCCACTATACCTTCACTCCTCTCTGAAACCTGCTCTGAGAGGAATGAAGGTGTAGAATTAGGTGTGTCACAGGCAAGTACTTGCGGGCACTCTGCTAGCAGTACACCAACGTCCGATTCTAGCAGGCAAATTTCCCTGCCCCAGCTGCTGGACCGTCGAAAGAAGTTCACTCCCAGCCATCCACATGCCCAGCGGTTGAATGCTTGCTTGGCTAAATTGCTAGCGCTTCAACTGCTGCCTTTTCAGTTGGTAGACTCGGCCCCCTTCCGTGAGTTTGTGCAATGTGCGGTTCCTCAGTGGCAGGTTCCCAAACGACACTTTTTCGCACGGAAGGCTATTCCGGCTCTCTACAGGCATGTGGAAGGCAATGTCTTGGCCTCGCTGGACAGGGCGGTCAGCGGTAAGGTGCATATTACCGCTGACTCATGGTCCAGCAGGCATGGACAGGGATGTTACCTTTCTTTCACGGCCCATTGGGTCACTCTTTTGGCAGCTGGGAAGGATGCAGGACAAGGTGCAGTAGTGTTGGAGGTTGTTCCACCCCCACGCCTCCAAAATGCTACTACTGGTTGTGACACACCTCTCTCCTCCACCCCCTCCTCTTCTTCTTCCTCCATGGCCTCTTCCTGTGGTTTGTCCTCGGAACCAGCGGTGCTCCGTAGGCGTTCAAGGGGCTACGCAAGTACGCAGGCAAAAAGATGCCATGCCGTGCTTGCGCTGGTGTGTTTGGGGGACAGGAGCCACACTGGGGCAGAGGTCCTGTCTGCTCTGCAGGGGCAGACCGAGAGGTGGTTGACGCCACGCCAGCTTAAGCCAGGAATGGTGGTTTGCGACAATGGCACCAACCTCCTCTCCGCCCTCCGACAGGGACAACTGACCCATGTGCCCTGTGTGGCTCACGTCCTTAACCTGGTGGTGCAGCGGTTCTTGGGCAGGTACCCGGGCTTACAGGATGTCCTGAGGCAGGCCAGGAAAGTCTGTGTGCATTTCCGCAGATCTTATAATGCCAGTGCTCGCCTGGCTGAGCTTCAAAAGGAGTTGAACCTGCCCAAGAACCGCCTTATATGTGACATGCCCACCAGGTGGAACTCAACGTTGGCCATGCTGCAGCGGCTGCACACGCAGCAGAGGGCCATCAATGAGTACCTGTGCGACTACGGCACCAGGACAGGGTCAGGGGAGCTCGGGTTTTTTTCACCACGCCAGTGGGGCATGATCAGGGATGCATGCACTGTCCTGGCACCATTTGAGGAGGCCACGAGGATGGTGAGCAGTGACAGTGCATGCATCAGTGACACTGTACCTCTTGTCCACCTGTTGGAGCACACGCTGCGTGGAATAATGGACAGGGCACTTGAGGCAGAACAGAGGCAGGAAGAGGAGGACTTCCTTGCCTCTCAAGGCCCCCTTTACCCAGACAGTGTTCCTTCTGTCCCACCCATCGCACAGGAAGAGGAGGAAGAGGAGGAGGAGGAGGAGGAGGAGGAGGATTGTGTCAGCATGGAGGTGGAGGCTGGCACTCAGCATCATCAGCAGCAGTCTTTTAGGGATGATTTACAGTCCCAAGAAACCAGTGGACTTGTACGTGGCTGGGAGGAGGTGGCTGCGGATCATGTCGTCCTTAGTGACCCAGAGGACTCCGGACTGAATGCCTCAGCTAACCTACGCTGCATGGCCTCCCTGATCCTGCAAAGTCTGCGGAAGGATCCTCGTATTCTTCGGATCAAGGAGAGGGACCATTACTGGCTGGCCACTCTCCTTGATCCACGGTACAAGGGTAAGGTTGCGGACCTTATCCTACCGTCGCAGAGGGAGCAGAGGATGAGACAACTCCGGGAGGCCTTGCAGAAAGGTCTGTGCAACGCGTTCCCAGAGACTGGGAGGTTACAAACTCCTGGTCCTGGACAACGAGTTGCTGAGGCTTCGGGCAGTCAAAGAAGGAGCGGTGGGGAAGGTGGCCGTCTGACCGATGCGTTCAGACAATTCTTTAGTCCGCAGCCCCAAAGTATGATCGGTTCCAGCAACCATCGCCAGCGTCTGATATACATGGTGCAGGAATACCTAGGGGCAAGGTCAGACTTGGACACCTTCCCCACCGAAAATCCTCTGGCTTACTGGGTCTTGAGGATAGATCACTGGCCAGAGCTTGCACAGTATGCAATTGAGCTACTGGCCTGTCCTGCATCCAGCGTTCTTTCAGAACGCACATTCAGTGCTGCTGGAGGATTTGTCACGGATCACAGGGTGCGCCTGTCCACCGACTCGGTTGATCGACTGACTTTCATCAAGATGAACCAGTCTTGGATCACCACCAGCTACCACACACCAGATGCTGATATAACAGACTAATTGATTTTAAAATGTCACATCCCTTCAAGACTGATGCTGATGCTGAGTGCCTGTGCTGTTATGTTGTCTGGCTATCCTCCTCCTCCTCCTCAATGATACGATTAACGATGATAGCTTGGAAGATCATTTTGGTTTATGGGTGACGCCACCAGTGGCTAAGGCCCAATTTTTCAGCCCCTGTTTAACAGGGGCGTGTAATTAAAATTTTTGATGCAATACTTTGCAACAGGCCTCATTGCTGTGCTCCAAGTACAGTATCTGTGAGGGGTTGCAGTGTTGTGCCACCAGTGCCTAAGGCCCAATTTTTCAGCCCCTGTTCAACAGGGGCATGCAATTATAATTATTGATCTAATAATTCACAGCAGGGCCCATTGCTGCGCCCACCAAGAGTAACTGTCAGGCCTTACAGTGTTGTCGCACCAGCAACACCATCACCACCACCACCACCAAAGGCCCAGTTTTTCAGCCCCTGTTCAACAGGGGCATGCAATTATAATTATTGATCTAATAATTCACAGCAGGGACCATTGCTGCGCCCACCAAGAGTAACTGTCAGGCCTTACAGTGTTGTGGCACCAGCACCACCATCAAAGGCCCAATTTTTACTACCACTGATCAACAATTATATGTTATTACAATTCCTGATATTATACTTGACAGCAGGGCGTTCCAGCACCCACCAAGAATAACTGTGAGTGCTTTCAGTGTTGTGCCAACACCAACACCTAAGGGGCCAATTTCTGCAGAGTATATACGGAAGGTCCCTACTTTCAAACATCCAACTTACAAACTACTACTACTTGCAAACGGAGGAAGACAACAGGAAGTGAGAGGAAATCTACCCCTTGGAAGGAAAATTCTCTCCTGTAAGAATTAATATGGGAGAAAGGTGTCTCCTCTCTACTGATGCTTTATCACCAATCCTTGTTTCAATACAAACACCACATTTCAAAAACAGTTGTCATTGGGACGCAAAGTGAGGTGAAATGTTCTGAACAGGGGCACAGACAGCAAAAAAAATGTGACAGGGGTGATAACCGTTCCCTATGTTTTCCAAAAAGCTAAAAAAAAGGAATTTGGCATGGAGCTACACTTAAACAATGCAGCTGTTCAAAATTACAAACAGATTCTACTTATGAACAAACCTACAGTCCCTGTCTTGTATGCACCGCCTGTATACGGCTGTTCAGAGTATATAGGGGCTTTTTTATTTTGTGTGCGGGGTTCCCCTTAATATCCATACAAGACCCAAAGGGGCTGGTAATGGGCTGGGGTAGGGGGGGGGGGGGGGTTGATGGGGTAGCTATGCCATTTTTCCTAAAGATTTTCATCCATATTACCGGGACCAGACATTACATTAAAGCCGCAAGCAGTTTTAAATGGCTTTTTTTCCTTTAGAAATGTTATTTTGTGCAGGGACAGTTCTAAACACGGGAAACACGTGGCACTTCACAGGCATACTTTAGACACCCCCCAGGTACAATATTTAAAGGAATATTTGACTTTTTTTTTTTTCACTTTATGCATCATTAAAATGACTGCTCCCGGAAAACGTCCGTTTTTAAAACTTCTTTTTGCATTGATACATGTCCCCTGGTGCAGAACCCGGGTTCCCAAACTCTGTTTCGGACAATAACATGGATAATAGTCGTTATAATTAGCACTTTAGAATCCGAACGTTCGCATCCATTGTATTTAATAGGGTTCTAATGTTCGCGCGAACTTTCGGTCCGTTCGCGGGTTCTGGTGCGAACCGAACCCGGGGGTGTTCGGCTCATCACTAATCACGACACACTGATCAAAGATTAGCTGACATGTTTCACATCAAATGATGCTTACTCATAGCTCTGATGGCTTTTTATCTTGGAGTGCTGCTATCCAGAAAAATCCTTTTCCTGTTTTGCCCTGGGTTTAGTGTCTGTGTGTGTGTAAGGGGGGGGGCAGTTGCCCTGGGTTCAGTGTCTGTGTGTGTGTGTAAGGGGGGCAGTTGCCCTGGGTTCAGTGTCTGTGTGTGTGTAAGGGGGCAGGAGGGGAAGTTGCCCTGGGTTCAGTGTCTGTGTGTGTGTGTAAGGGGGGGCAGTTGCCCTGGGTTCAATGTCTGTGTGTGTGTAAGGGGGGGCAGTTGCCCTGGGTTCAGTGTCTGTGTAAGGGGGCAGGAGGGGAAGTTGCCCTGGGTTCAGTGTCCTTGTGTGTGTGTAAGGGGGCAGTTGCCTTGGGTTCAGTGTCTGTTTGTGTGTGTAAGCGGGCAGGAGGGGCAATTGCCTTGGTTTCAGTGGTTTCAGTGTCTGTGTGTGTAGCACAGCTGGTACAATAAGATTTGGAATTGTATCTGATATTTTTGAGTCTGGTGTCAGGGATGGTAGATATCAGTAGGTATAGGGCTCAGTGTCTGTGTGTGTAAAGGGGGGGCAGTTACCCTGGGTTCAGTGTCTGTGTGTGTGTGTGTGTGTGTGTGTAAGGGCAGCAGGAGGGGCAATTGCCTTGGTTTCAGTGTCTGTGTTTGTGTAAGGGGGGGGGCAGGAAGTGAAGTTGCTTTGGTTTCAGTGTCTGCGTGTGTGTAAGGGGGCAGTTGCCTTGGTTTCAGTGTTTGTGCGTGTGTGTAAGGGGGGAAAGTCGCCCTGGGTTAAATGTCTGAGTGTGTGTGTGTAAGGGGGGGCAGTCGCCCTGGGTTAAATGTCTGAGTGTGTGTGTGTGTGTGTGTGTGTGTGTAAGGGGGGGCAGTTGCCCTGGTTTAAATGTCTGAGTGTGTGTGTGTGTGTGTGTGTGTGTGTGTGTGTGTGTGTGTGTGTGTAAGGGGGGCAGTTGCCCTGGGTTTAGTGTCTGTGTGTGTATGTAAGGGGGCAGGAGGGGCAGTTGCCCTGGGTTCAGTGTGTGTGTGTGTGTGTGTGTGTGTGTGTGTAAGCCAAGGGAAAGCAGTTGCCCTGGGTTCATTGTCCATGTGTGTGTAAGGGAGGCAGTTGCCTTGGGTTCAGTGTCTGTGTGTGTGTGTGTATGTGAGGGGGGCAGGAGGGGCAATTGCCTTGGTTTCAGTGTCTGTGTGTGTATGTGAGTGGGAGGGGGGCAGGAGGGGAAGTTTCCCTGGGTTCAGTGTCTTTATGTGTGCACTGACACCCAACATTTTGTGTTGGGGTCCTGCAGGAGACAGCTCCAGACTGAAGGTGTGTATTGCGGCCAGGCTGCTTTTTTATTTTGTCCACAGGCCAGGGGACCTTAAAAAAAAATATTTTCCTGGAATTGGGCTTAAAGTCATCTTGGAGGAAAAACAACTTCAAGTGAGTATTGAGATATTGGCTTTGCAGTCCGAAAACCTGAATTAATTTTTTTCTTCCTAGTTTACCCATCTCAGGTCTTTCCTTCTTCTGATCCTCTGAAAACTCGCCTTCGACTTGACCACTTTGATCTCACTCTTCTCGAGCTGCCCAGTGGACAAAAGGCAAGAGCCAACTGGAGATTATATTACCCCCAAGCCCACGCATTTGTTTTTTTAGTAGATTCTAGTGACCCGGGAAGCTTACACGAAGTGGCGAGTATCCTCCCGTGTATCCTCAAACACCCGAAAGTGTCTGGGAAGCCGCTTTTAATGTAAGTTCTTAAATTTTGTAACGCTGTTATGAATTATGTACACTGTATGGGCAAAGGTTTGTGGACACCTGACCATAACACCCGGCTTGTTGGACATCCGTTCCAAAACTGTGGCAATTAATATGGAGTTGGTCCCTCTTTGTGGCTATCAGATCTTCCACTCTTCTGAGAAGGCTTTCCATAAGATTCTGAAGTGTGTCTATGGCAAATTGTGCTGATTGGTGAGGTCAGTTACTGATGTTGAATGAGAAGATCTGGCTCACAATCAGCATTCCAATTCATCCGAAAGGTGCTCAGTAGGATTGATGTCAGGGCTCTGTGCAGGACATTTGAGTTCCTCCACACCAAATTGGTCAAACCATGTCTTTATGGAGCTGTCTTTGTACACAGGGGCACAGTCATGCTGGAACAGTAAAGGGTGTTCAATAGGGTTGAGGTTCATAGATATTCAGTAGGGTTGAGATCCAAAGATGTTCAGTAGACATTAGGTCCAAAGATGTTCATTAGGTCAGAGGTCCAAAAGCGTTCAGTAGAAAATTGGAAAAGGGGTGCCCCTGGGATTGTGTGGATTGGAGTAAATTATGGATTGCCACCAAGTATATATAGAAAAATATAAAGAATTTTATTTTACATAATACACATATATATCAAAAATGGTTTAAAATCAAAGAGAGGAACAGACATATACAGTCATTGAAAAACAATTGCATGAGGACACCTTACTACTTGAGACATATAAGTCATATAGCTAGTGGTGACACAACCGACATGTTTCGGATACTCGAGCTATATCTGTGATAGCCTCCATTATTTCCTTCTTCAAGGTTCATGCAATAGTTTGAAGACAATTTAGTCTCTATATAAGAGAAAAAAACAACATAGTATGTGATAGCTGTATAATACACAACAGTGTATTGGCATGATTACATTATTTTGAATTTCTCCCATATGTGGGCAGCTAGAAGATAGACATTGTTGCAAAGAGAAAATAAAATAAAATAAACAATGAGAGAAGAAAAGAAGAAAGGGGGGGGGGGGGGAGAGAGACAAAGGAGAAAAAAAAAAAAAAAGAAGAATAAATATACATGAAAGTTCATTTAAGAATACATGAATGTATATATACATTGTATAATTGTATGTCTATAAGATACAGTACATCTATATCAAATAGTGTTGCATACATACATTTCCAATGGTAATATAAACATCAGCCGTTTGGAGGAATTGTCCCGGTGATATAGAGCCCAAACGGATATGGTGCGAGTTTAATGGTCGCATAAAGACAATACAGCGGCCAAAGAGACACTGCAGACAAGATGACAGAGCCACGGGGAAATGTGTAGGAGGACCAACCCCAAAACGCCCCTCAAAGCTCACAGGGAAGCCTCAAATTGCAGCGGACAGACTGCCACGGCCTCTCTGTAAAAACATACATACATGGATTATAGTTTCTAGATCGCAGACTAGCCCTGTAACCAGGCATCCCATAACTCTGATGAAGTGTTTGAAAAGAAGCTTAGTACCTGTCAATGTGGCGCAAAGACATCCACACTCTGGCTGTGCGGCAATTGGCCAAGTCAGGTGGGACTTTTTATAGAGCTGTCGCTGGTGTTGCAGCCAATCAGCTCAAATGGCGCCAAGGGTAAAGCTGCAAAAGGGAGGAATTCAACCAATGGGGTAGAGCGTGGGAGGCCACAACAGGGCTAGACTATGCGTCCGGGTAGGAACCCAATTAACTACGTATTGAAAATGAATAGAGAGGTTCTTACAGGACAGGCACCGCATACAGAGGCCGCCCTCGATCCCGGCGGCGTCCGGCGTCACCGCGCACCCACGCAGACGTGAAAGACGTCCACGACGCCGGCGCGGTGACGTCAGACGTCGACCCGACCGCCAGCACAACGAAAAGGGCGGAAGTGCTAAAAGAAAATCACTCCGTTGCCCGCACCAGACCCAAAAAGGTCAGCGCAAAGGCAGCACAATTGTATGTGCTGCGCCAAACGGCGCCATCGGAGGAATGGGGAAAAATTGACTAATCCAACACCCCATGGGTGGTAAACAGTGTAACATGAATACCCTCCGTCCCATATGTGTGTGATTCTTAGGACAGGGAGAGAAATTTATTCATATGCACATAACCGTCCATTTGCTCAAGTATGAGCAGTCAGCCCCCGATTATAAAAATAACCGGGGGCTGTTTTTGTGCTGGGGAGCGTCAGTGGGCCCAATGGGTGGTCCCCAAATCCCCGGGCTCCAATATGTCAAAAAGTGCAGGGTACAATTGTCATTTGATTAATTTCTAAATAATAAACAATAATCAACAATGTAATAACTAGGCACTAATCTCCAGTGGGCGAATCATCAGGTAAAGTTCCACCAAATAGATCCAATCTTGTTTACTTAAAAAGGATTTTTTAGTTTTTACATGAATATCTAACCGGCATACATCAGAAACATTAGTACACATGTTATACAGCTGGCATAGTTCATACATATTTATTTATTTTTCCTTCAGAAAAAAAAATAAATAAATAAATAAAAAAAAGCATTCAGTAGGGTTGAGGTCCAAAGGCATTTAATAGGGTTGAGCTCCACAGGTGTTCAGTACAGTTGACATCCAAAGATGTTCAGTAGACTTTAGGTCCAAAGGTGTTCAGTAGGTTTGAGGTCCAAAGGTGTTCAGTAGGTTTGAGGTCAAAAGGTGTTCAGTAGGTTTGAGGTCCAAAGATGTTTAGTAGGGTTGAGGTCCAAAGGTGTGTTTAATAGGGTTACGTTTCAAACGTGTTCAGTAGGGTTGAGTTCCAAACGTGTTCAGTAGGGTTGAGGTCAAAAGGTATTCAGTAGGGCTGAAGTCCAAAAGGTGTTCAATAGGGTTAAGTTCCAAACGTGTTCAGTAGGGTTGAGGTCAAAAGGTGTTCAGTAGGGCTGAAGTCCAAAGGTGTTCAATAGGGTTGAGTTCCAAAAGTGTTCAGTAGGGCCGAGGTCCAAACGTGTTCAGTAGGGTTGAGGTCGAAAGATATTCAGTAGGGTTGAGGTCCAATGGTGGTTTGTAAGGCTGAGGTCCAAAGGTGCTCAGTAGGGTTAAGCTCAGGGCTCTGCTCAGGACACTAGAGTTCCTCCACACCAAACTGATCAAACCATGACTTTATGGAACTGTATTTGTACACAGGGGCACAGTCATGCTGGAACAGAAAAGGGTGTTCAATAGGGTTGAGGTTCATAGATATTCAGTAGGGTTGAGATCCAAAGATGTTCAGTAGACATTAGGTCCAAAGATGTTCATTAGGTTGGAGGTCCAAAGGTGTTCAGTAGGTTTGAGGTCCAATGGTGTTCAGTGAGGTTGAGGTCCAAAGATGTTTAGCAGGGTTGAGGTCCAAAGGTGTTTAGTAGGGTTGAGGTCCAAAGTTGTTCAATAGGGTTGAGGTCCAAAGGTGTTCAATAGGGTTAAGTTACAAACGTGTTCAGTAGGGTTGAAGTCCAAAGTTGTACAATGGGGTTGCGGTCCAAAGGTGTTCAATAGGGTTAAGTTCCAAACGTGTTCAGTAGGGTTGAGGACAAAGGATGTTCAGTAGGGCTGAAGTCCAAAGGTGTTCAATAGGGTGGAGTTCCAAAAGTGTTCAGTAGGGCCGAGGTCCAAACGTGTTCAGTAGGGTTGAGGTCCAAAGATATTCAGTAGGGTTGAGGTCCAATGGTGGTTTGTAGGGCTGAGGTCCAAAGGTGCTCAGTAGGGTTAAGCTCAGGGCTCTGCTCAGGACACTGGAGTTCCTCCACACCAAACTGATAAAACCATGTCTTCATGGAGCTGGCTTTGTATACCGGGGGGGGGGGGGGCAGTCATGCTGGAACAGAAAAGGGCCTTCACCAAACTGTTACCACAAGATTGGAATTGTCTCCAATGTCTTTGTATGGTATAGCAGAGGGGTAGAACAAGGGCCGGTAACCCGTGTCATTTCTAAACCCCACATTTATTCACTGTCTATACTAAATACATTTTCTTTTTTTGCAGATTCGCTAATAAACAGGACAAAGCCTACACGCTTCTACCCAGTGAGATCATTGAACTGCTGTCCCTGGAAAAACTGGCGAACGAGAATAAAACACTTTGCAGAATTGTACGTCCATTTTTATTTTACTGGAAGTAGTTGGTCATACAGGAATCAGATTCTTAATGGCTGTGGTCGTGTTTCAAGGGCCTGTGGAATTTTTAATTGAAGGAGCACTCGACAATAAATGGTAGCCTAATATAAGGATCAAATAGAAAGAATTTGGTTTACTTAACCATTTCGCTACCTGCATTTTTTTTTCCTACACGTTTAAAAAATCACTTTAGGCCTGAAGATTAGTTAAAACCCCCCAAAACATATACCGTATATACTCAAGTATAAGCCGAGTTTTTCAGCACTTTTTTTGTGCTGAAAATGCCCCCCTCAACTTATACTCGAGTCTGTGTCCATCTTCATATTTATGCGCCTGATCCTGGCCAGCCGTGGCTCCCCAGGACCCCAAACTTGGCACACATGTAGCCCCTCTCTTCCTCTACAAGTGCAAAGATTGTTGTTCAGGAGACCTACGGCCGGGGAGCACCGATTTTTCAAAGCTGGGCACCCCTTCCATAGACTCCCATGTTAAATGGTAATTTCTCTGGTGATTTTGGGGACTCTGTACCGGCCGGCCCTAGGTCCTCTGGACCCCAGACTTGGCACACATGTAGCCCCACTCTTCATCTACAAGTGTGCAAAGTTTGTTGTCCAGGGTACCTACCTTTTTTTTTGCTTAAGTGCTTCGGTGTTACTTTATTGTTTGCTTCACATTTTTTTTTATTATTAAAACTTTATGTATATCACATCAGGGATGCACACTTTCCCCTATTCTATTCGCCCTTTCCTAATGCTGTCCATACACTATACGAAAAGTCGGCCAAACCCAATTTTCGAAAAACAAACATTCGGCCGTGAGCGCAAACGATGGTGCCATCATGTAATGACCGATAAATTGTTCAGAGGACATAAATAAAAAAAAAATTGGTTCGTTTTTTTTACATATACCTAGTGCAGACACAGAGGCGGCTCTCTAATTAGGCAAATTAGGCAGTCGCCTAAGGCCTCGCACTCACAGGGGCCTCGCGGCCGCCTAATTTGCCTGTGATCAATACTAATGTCGGCGTCATCGGATCTCTCTATTACCCCTCTCTCTTTCTCACCTCCCCCTCTCTCCCCCCTCTTGCATTGGCTGAATATGTCTGATGGGTGAGGAGGGTGCCCTGGAAGTGGTGCTGATCACCTGTGTGCTAGATCCGTGCATTTTCTACAGCCATTTTTCCTGCTTGAATTATTTTTCCCATTATAGGCATGAGTGGGGCCTCATGTCTAAGTTTTGCCTAAGGCCTCACAAAGCCTAGAGCCGCCTCTGTGCAGACAGTTCAGACGGGAAACACATTAATATCTTTCAAATTATCGTTCGTTCGGCAGAAGTTTTCCAAACTTGCCGTTCGTTTTTTTTCCACAAAAACGATTTGTGCCCATTAACTTGCCGAAAAAACTAACAAAGTGTCTACATGATCGATTTTCGGCCGATTTTTCGTATAGTGTATGGCCAGCATTAGAACCTTTCCTTGCAACGGTACGCAACAATCCTAACATCCATGGAATTAATTAATTTGTGGGTTCTTCACTAGGTAGGGGAGATTAGCGAACGTTTGTTTCCCTCCTCTTTACCTGGTGACACCCCCCCCCCATGGGGTTCCTGGGCCAGCAGGTGGGAGACCATAGCCCGGAAAACATGCCCGGGGGGGCGGGGGTTGTCAATGTGCTGGGGGTTGCATAGAAGTGATTGGGTGCCTGTACAGCCAACAGTTGGCTTGCCAGATTTGTGTGTGAAAAGCCCCCTGCTGCCAACGTATGACATAAGAAATATTTAAGAATATTTAATAATAATATTAATAATAATAATAATAATAATAATATTTAAGGGTTAAGAAAAACTCTCAATTTAAAAAATATATTTTAATATATTATAATATATTCAATATATATATTAATATATTTAATTAAATATAATATATCATATACAATTGGCACACAAAGCATTTTTAATTTTATTACAATTTAGCTTTCCATTTCAATCTGCCGTCACTGTCATTTTAGAAAATTTCAGTTTTAGAAAACAATTAAAAAAAAAATTTCAATGAGCGATTGTGTGTGAAAAGGCCCCCTGCTGCCAACGTATGACATACATTGGCGACGGTGAAAGGGTTAAGAAAAACGCTCAATTTAAAAAATATATTCTAATATATTATAATTTAATATATTATAATATATTTAATATATATTAATATATTTAATTTAATATATTATATCATATAAAATTGTCGCACAAAACATTTTTAATTTTATTACAATTTAGCTTTCCATTTCAATCTGCCCTCACTGTCATTTTAGAAAATTTCTGTTTTAGAAAACAATAAAATAAAAAAAATGAGCATTTGTGTGTGAAAAAGCCCCCTGCTGCCAATGTATGACATACGTTGGTGGCGGTGAAAGTTTTAAGAAAAGCGCTCAATTTAAAATATATATTTTAATATATTATAATATATTTAATATATATTAATATATTTAATTAAATATATTAGATCATATAAAATTGGCACACAAAACATTTTTAATTTTATTACAATTTAGCTTTCCATTTCAATCTGCCGTCACTGTCATTTTAGAAAATTTCAGCTTTGGAAAACAATAAAAAAAATAAAAATGAGCATGTACTGTATGTTTGTGAAAAAAAATAAAAAAAAAATTACAAAAAAATCATTACTACATTTTAAATGACCTCCAAATAAACTTGAAATAATAGAACCCCATTGACAGATTATCTCCTATGCCTTTCATTGGACAGGAACCGTGCTCCGCAACTACAGACCTCCGTTCCCATTACGACTGGATGATTCTGAAGGGACTGCGGTGGATTCTAAAGTCTGTAACCGTCAGCTACTCTACGCTCAGCGCTAGCGTATTACAGGAATCCACAGAACAAAAAGAAAGTATACATCACAGAACCGCTGTAAAACCTGGGAATATCAGGTACTAATTTAAAGAAAAATTAAGTCTAATTAGAGGAATTGAACTAAAAAAAAAACGGAATTGAGAGGCATAGAGACATAGCAAGCTTGACAGGTGGGGCAATGTGAGTAGCAACGTGAGCACAGGTCAAATGGAGGACGATGAAGGATGGATAGAACCAGAAAATGGGCCCATTAGGACATAGAAATCTTGACAGGAGGGGGAATGTGAGAAGCAACCTGACCACAGGCCAAGTGGTCCTCAAGTGGAGGACCCTGAAGGAGAAACAGAACCTGAATATTGACCTATTAAGACATAGCAAGCTTGACAGGTGGGGAAATGTGAGAAGCTAACCACAGGTCAAGTGGTCTCCAAGTGGAGGACCCTCAAGGATGAATAAAACCAAAATATGGGCCCATTAGGACATAGCAGGCTTGACAGGTGGGGCAATGTAGGTAGCAACCTGTACACAGGTCAAGTGCTCCTCAAGTGGAGGACCCTGAAGGATGGATAGAACTGGAACATGGGCCCATGAAGAAAAAGCAAGCTTGACAGGTGGAGCACTGTGAGAAGCCACCTAACCACAAGCCAAGTGGTCCTCAAGTGGAGGACCCTGAAGGAGAAACAGAACCTAAATATGGGCCCATTAAGAAAAAGCAAGCTTGACAGGTGGGGCAATGTGAGAAACCACCTAACCACAGGCCAAGTGGTCCTCAAGTGGAGGACCCTGAAGGAGAAACAGAACCTGAATATTGACCCATTAAGACATAGCAAGCTTGACAGGTCGGGCAATGTAAGAAGCAACCTTTACACAGGTCAAGTGATCCTCCAGTGGAGGACCCTGAAGGAGGAACAGAACCTGAATATGGGCCCATGAAGACACAGAAAGCTTGACAGGTGGGGCAATGTGAGTAGCAACCTGATCACAGGTCAAAAGGAGGATGATGAAGGATGGATAGAACCGGAAAATGGGCCCATTAGGACATAGAAAGCTTGACAGGTGGGGGAATGTGAGAAGCAACCTGACCACAGGCCAAGTGGTCCTCAAGTGGAGGACCCTGAAGGAGCAACAGAACCTAAATATGGGCCCATTAAGAAAAAGCAAGCTTGACAGATGGGGCAATGTAAGAAGCAACCTTTACACAGGTCAAGTGATCCTCCAGTGGAGGACCCTGAAGGAGGAACAGAACCTGAATATGGGCCCATGAAGACGCAGAAAGCTTGACAGGTGGGGCAATGTGAGAAGCAACCTGATCACAGGCTAAGTGGTCCTCAACCTAAATATGGGCCCATTAAGAAAAAGCAAGCTTGACAGGTGGGGCAGTGTGAGTAGGAACCTGTACACAGGTCAAATGGAGGACGATGAAGGATGGATAGAACCGGAAAATGGGCCCATTAGGACATAGAAAGCTTGACAGGTGGGGGAATGTGAGAAGCAACCTGACCAAAGGTCAAGTGGTCTCCAAGTGGAGGACCCTCAAGGATGAATAAAACCGGAATATGGGCCCATTAGGACATAACAGGCTTGACAGGTGGGGCAATGTAGGTAGCAACCTGTACACAGGTCAAGTGGTCCTCAAGTGGAGGACCCTGAAGGATGGATAGAACTGGTACATGGGCCCATGAAGAAAAAGCAAGCTTGACAGGTGGAGCACTGTGAGTAGCAACCTGTACATAGGTTATGAAAGTGAATGAGCTACCAAAGGACATTGAAGCAGGATTGCAAGAGCCAAGATCTAACCCTTGGTGGTACTCAATGCTGTATTTGCTGGGGGGGGGGGGGGGGTTAACTTACATTTTGTCCAGGGTAGGCACTCTTCCACCTACATTGACTGATCCACCATCAATAGAGCACTGGGATGGGCCTCCAGGTACAAGATCCTGACACTGGACACTTTCCCACCTTACTGCACCCACATGGAGGTGGAAACTGTCTCTCCAGTTTTTTGTCCACGGAGTCATTAAAGAACACAAAGTCGTCAAAAGAACCGTTGCCTTGTTAAGCCAAGATAGATGTGGGTCCACTGATGATGGTCCTGTCCTCTTCTACACCAATTCCTCAGAGAATAGTAAGCTAAGTCAGGCTTGCTCAGTGTGTGTAGCCAGTAAGAGGAGCTTTTTGAGTTATCTGGTCTCCAACAACCTTCAAAAAAGTTGGGAGTCTATCCAAGAGTGGTGGCTTGGTCTGGTCCCCAACTCTCTAGACGTAGGGCATCCACTCAGAATTCCCCTTTATCCCCCAATAAACACTGGGGGAAACTTTATTCTTTCACATGATGACTTCTTTACTCTTGATAATTGTCTTGCTCTCCCGCAACATGTGTCACCTGTGCCCTTTGGAAAACCAGGACATCCATTGCCGGTGTCAATCTTCGTAGTATGAACCTGGAGGTGCTCAGCTCTGAGCGCTTCAGGGTTCAGTGCTGTAAAACACTGGGCAGCATTGCTGGGGAAAAAGCGGACTGGGCACAATTTCTGCTCGCTGAGCTTTAATATTTAACAGAGTGCTAGGATGGCATTAGGGGTGTAAGATATCATCCTAAAGAGAACCTGTCACCTGCACTGTACTGTCACATAGGGCTTTTTTTCAGCACCCTCGTGATAGTAATAAAATAGAAATCTAAAGGACTATAAGCTCAGGACTGCAGACAGATACTATAGCATTACTAATTATCTCAATGTAAATAGTGACCACTAGAGAGAACGCTTGCTCTTCCCCCCTCCCCCCCTCTGTGTAAGAGGAAAGGCAATAAGAAGAGTAATTTAATATTAAGGGACATTAACTACTAAAATGTAGATATCATGGGACAGACACCCTATTGTAACAGATAGGTTTTGTTTTGCAGTGATCTCCCAAAATGGAAGGTGACGGATGAGGAAATCACAAACCTTGTAGAGTACAAACCTTTCCCGTGTGGCAAAAAAAGAGCCCTGAAGCCCATCCAGAATATCCTGACACAGGTAAGATATCGCTACAAAATGATATTATTTCTCACCATTATGTGAAGAGAAAAAATCTTCTAGTAGTTTAGATCAGTGGTCCCCAAACTGCGGCCTGCAGGTCATTTGAGGCCCCCTGTTTGCCTATTCCTGGCCCTTGGGGCACTAATATCTCTAATGTTTCAAGGCACTATTCCTCCCACTGATACCAATAATGGGGCACTATTCCTCCCACTGATACCAATGATGGGGCACTATTCCTCCCACTGATACCAATGATGGGGCACTATTCCTCCCACTGATACCAATGATGGGACACTATTCATCCCACTGATACCAATGATGGGGCACTATTCCTCCCACTGATACCAACAATGGGGCACTATTACTCCCACTGATACCAATAATGGGGCACTATTCCTCCCACTGACACCAAAGATGGGAAACTATTCCTCTCACTGATATCAATGATGGGGCACTATTCCCCCCCACTGATACCAATGATGGGGCACTATCCCTCCCACTGATACCAATGATGGTGCACTATTCCTCCCACTGATACCAATGATGGGGCACTATTCCTCCCACTGATACCAATGATGGGGCACTATTCCTCCCACTGATACCAATGATGGGGCACTATTCCTCCCACTGATACCAATGATGGGGCACTATTCCTCCCACTGATACCAATGATGGGGCACTTTTCCTCTCACTGATACCAATGATGGGGCACTATTCCGCCTATAAATTCACAGGGTTTAAAAAAAACTTGTTGAGATAGAGTACATTTGTTCTTTGTATTTCCTCTTTTCCTCTTCTCTTTATAGACGGGTTACAGTCTGCAGAGAACACAGAAAAGGAAAAGAAAGAAGGTGAAGGTGCTGGAAGGAAGCGTTTCTCAAATTTCAAATGCCAATGAAAATAAAGCGCACCGACATAAAGCCGAACCGCAAGTATCTCCTGCCAGGGAATCTTGTCACCACCATGCGGACTCCAGAATGGTCGTCTCACCGGAGACCCTGGAGAAAAAACAATCAACTCATGGAGGTAAAATACTACACATTAAAGTGCTTGTAAAGGTTCCCGTTTAAAAAAAAAAAAAAAAAAAGGATTTTTATAACAGCTTACCTGTAAAATCCTTTTCTTGGAGTACATCACGGGACACAGAGCGGCATAGTCATTACTAATGGGTTATATAGATACCGTCAGGTGCTGGCACTGGCAACTTCCAAAACCGGAAGTACCCTCCCCTATATAAGCCCCTCCCATCCGGGAGCACCTCAGTTTTGTAGCAAAGCAATAAGTGTCCCCAAAAGAGGGGTGGGAGCTCTGTGTCCCGTGATGTACTCCAAGAAAAGGATTTTACAGGTAAGCTGTTATAAAAATCCTATTTTCTTTCTCGTACATCACGGGACACAGAGCGACTTAGTCATTACTAATGGGATGTCCTAAAGCAATGCCCAATGAGGGGGGGGATACACTATACATAAGCTGGGCGCTATCAGACATGAGGATCTTTTGCGGCCTGCAACACACTGCGCCCAAAGGCGACATCCTCCTGACTTCTAACGTCCACCTGGTAGAACCTAGTAAACGTGTGTACTGAAGACCATGTTGCGGCCTTACAGATTTGAGCCAGGGAGGCCTGGTGATGCACTGCCCATGAAGTTCCAACTGCTCTCGTGGAGTGCGCCCTAACTTTGAACGGAGGCGGTCTACTTCTCAAGCCATAGGCTTGTATTATGACCTGTCGAATCCACTTGGCTAAAGTAGATTTTGACGCTGCCTGACCCTTTCTGGGGCCTTCCGGCAGAATAAACAAAGTATCCGTTCTGCGAATCTGAGCAGTGGCTTTTAGATAAGCTTTAACTGCTCTTACTACATCCAAAGAATGCAATAACTTTTCCTCTACCGAAGTAGGTTTGAGGAAAAAAGAAGGAAGAACCACATCTTGGTTCAAATGAAACCTCGATACCACCTTAGGAAGTAAGGCTGGATGAGGACGTAACACTACTCTGTCCTTATGGATAACCAGATATGGCTCTTTACAGGACATAGCTGCTAATTCCGACACTCTTTTAGCCGAACAAATGGCTACTAGAAAAATCAATTTCCTGGTGAGAAGAACCAAAGAAATATGCTGTAATGGTTCAAATGGTTGTTTCTGTAGAACCGACAGAACCAGGTTTAGATCCCATGGACATATGGGAATATTAACCGGAGGACTAATACACATCACTCCTTGTATAAAGGCTTTGACTAGTGAATGCGAAGCCAAGGGCCTTTGAAAAAATATTGACAAGGCCGAAATCTGACCCTTGATAGTACTCAAGGCAAGCTTCCTATCTACAGCCCATTGTAGGAAGTCCAGAATCCTACCTATTACGTACTTACGTGGATGCCATTTCTTGGGCTCACACCACGCGATGTACGCCTTCCAGATTCTATAGTAGATCTGCCTGGATACCGGCTTCCTGGCATTGATCATGGTAGATACCACAGGATTAGAGAGACCTCTCTTTTTTAGAATGTGGGCTTCAATAGCCAGGCCGTCAAACCTAGGGCTGGTAAGGAAGGGTGGTATATCGGTCCTTGCGAAAGCAGGTCCGGACGATGTGGGAGAGTCCAAGGACTCCCCACTGACATTTTTACAATCTCCGCGTACCATGCTCTTCGGGGCCACGCTGGAGCCACCAGAATCACTGGTTTCTTTTCTACCCTGATTCTGCGGAGTAATCGAGGTAACAATTGTGGCGGTGGGAATGCATATATCAGCTTGAACTGATCACAAGGGAACACTAGGGCATCCGAGCCGCAAGCTAGGGGATCCCTTGTCCAAGAGACAAACCTGTCCACCTTTGCGTTGAATCTGGATGCTAGCAGATCTACATCCGGTGTTCCCCACCGCTGACATATTGTCCGAAAAACCTCGGGGTGAAGGGACCATTCCCCTGGGCATAATTGTTGGCGACTTAGAAAGTCCGCCTTCCAATTCTCCACTCCTGGAATGAATACCACGGATATGGCTGGGACATATCTTTCTGCCCATTTCAGGATGCAATTTACTTCCCTCTGGGCTGCACGACTCCTGGTGCCACCCTGATGATTGATATATGCCACTGCCGTGGCATTGTCTGATTGAATTCTGACAGGGGACCCTTGGAGTTTGGATGTCCATGCTACTAGGGCATACCGGGCTGCTCGTATCTCTAAGAGATTGATGGGCAGGGCCTTTTCCGCATCCGACCATCTGCCCTGGAGAGACCATTGCTCCAGTACTGCTCCCCAGCCTATAAGGCTGGCATCTGTAGTGACCACCTTCCAAGAAATCGGACTGAAGGATTTCCCTTTTTCCAGATTCTGGGGAACCAACCACCAACGGAGGCTCTTGCGAACGGAAGGGGACAAGGACATTGGTAAGTCTAGGGCCTGAACTTTCTTGTTCCAGGCTGACAGTATGGCCCTTTGCAAATTCCTTGAATGGAATTGACCGTAGGGTACTGCTTCGAATGATGCCACCATTTTTCCCAGCAGCCTCATGCACAGGCGTATGGACGGCTGTCTTTTTGTACCCACTAAGTGGATCAAATCTCTCAAAGACAACACCTTTTTTCGAGGCAAGAATATTTTCTTCTGGCCTGAATCTAGCCTTAGCCCCAAGTATTCCAGACTTTTGACTGGTTTTAGGGCCGACTTGTCTCGGTTGATAATCCAACCGTGAGATTCCAGATACTTGATTGTCTTGTGAACGACCACTTCTAGTTTTTTCACTGAGTGGTCTATCAGCAACAAGTCGTCTAGATATGCCATTATCGTTACACCTTGCGTTCTTAGATTGGCCAATAATGGGGCCAGAATTTTTGTGAACACTCGTGGTGCTGTGGCCAGACCGAAGGGTAAGGCTCTGAACTGAAAATGGCGCCCTTCTACCGCAAAGCGTAGAAATTTTTGGTGGACTGGAAAGATGGGAATGTGCAAATAAGCATCTTTGATGTCGATCGAGGCTAACCATTCCTCCCCTTGTAGGGCAGTGGCCACCGATCGGATCGACTCCATCCGGAAAGTCCTGATATGCAGGAATTTGTTTAGCCCTTTTAGATTTAATATGGGCCTCACGTCCCCGTTTGGCTTCGGGACTGTAAAGAGGTTTGAGTAAAACCCGAACCCCCATTCTTCCAGGGGAACCTCCATAATTACTCCTTGGAGCAATAGTTGTTCTAGTGCCAACAGGAGGGACTCTCTCTTCCGGGGATCCCTTGGCACATTTGACCTCATAAAATGGGAAGGAGGAGAGTCTTTTAACTCCAATCTGTATCCCAGACTTACTGCGGAGAGCACCCATCTGTCTCTGATCGTGTCCCGCCAGGTCTCTGCGAACAACTGGAGTCTTCCCCCCACCCGATTGAGTGGGGGCAACCCTTCATGCATTTGACTTTGGGGGAGGTTTTGTACCTCTCCTGACCCAGGGTTTTTTATTACCCTGCGATTGTCCCTGATTTTTACCCCCGGGATTTGACCGAGGAGGCCGTCGGAACTGTTTCACAGCCGATGCCCCAGGGACTGGAGAAGCAAGCCTCTTAAAAGAGGGACCTCTAACTCTGTTTTTAACCGGCAAGAGTGTACTTTTACCGTTGGAAATTTTCTGGATATATTTGTCCAGGTCTTCCCCGAATAAGCGTTCACCATGAAATGGGAAGCTAACCAGCAATTTTTTACAGGGAGCTTCAGCAGACCAGTTTTTGAGCCATAGAAGCCTGCGCATATGTACTACAGACAGCGTAAGGCGGGAGGCCTGATGGATTGAATCCTTTATGGCGTCAACCGCAAAGCATAAGGCTCTAGGTAGATCAGCTAGGGCAAGGGCCTGCTGATCTGGCAAGTTCCTTAAGACCTGTTTCAACTGATCCTTCACTGCTTGGCAGACCCCAATAGCTGCCACTGCTGGTTGTGTCACCAAGCCTGCTGTAGAAAAAGCAGATTTTAATAAGGACTCCAATTTTTTATCTATTGGGTCCTTGAGCATTTGGACATTATCCACTGGACATGTCAGTGATTTATTCACACAAGAGATGGCTGCGTCCACTGTAGGGACCCTCCATTTTTTGATGAACTTATCCTCCATGGGATAGACCACCGGAAATCTCTTGGGAGGAGTAAATATTTTATCAGGATGTTCCCAATCCTGGTACATGAGCCCTTCCAATAAAGGGTGAAGTGGAAGGGAACAGACAGTCTGGGGAGCTTTTAGCGACCCCAGCGAGGAGACAGTAGTGGTTGATGGTTCCGCAAGGTGCATTTTAAATGCTGATCGGACCATGTTAGTCAAAGACTGAACCCATGATCTTTCAGCTTGAGATGCTGAGAAAGGTTCCTCCACAGTTGATTCCTCTATAACAGAATCAACCTCCTCCTGATCCCCTTCAGGCAGGTCAATCCCTGTATGGGACTGTTGCTCCGCTAACAGGTACTCTGAAGGAGGAGACTGAGATCGGGCGTGCTTTCCCTGTGACAGGGAGGCAGCGATTAATGTTGACAATCTCTCTTCTAATCCTCCCAGAGCTGAGGAAAAAACCTCCTCTGTTACATACACAGGAGCAGGTGAACTGAGGACAGCCACAGTACCAGGTACTCCTGTGGGGTCTCTACGGTCACTAACCTCTGAATTTTCAGGGGAGACTGGTGCAGCAGAAGCATGCCCAAGATCCTCAGAGCCCGATGGAGACCCCTTTCGCTTCCTGGAAGATTTAGTTCCGGAGCCTTTGGATGGCATATTCCTAAGCCCAAAGCTGAGGTATTCCAGCCGTAATACACCACTTTTACTGAGAATAGTCTAGCACAATTGCTGCTATATAACAGTTGGTGTCTACTAAAGTGCCTTTCTAGGGGATGCCTGCATCAACCACCTCTGTGTGCCTTTTTACTGTTGCTAGCTCTGTCTGTGCATTTCAATAGCCAGCTTGATTGCCTTTAAACATGCTGGACGCCCGCACATGCGCAGTAGCGCCGCGGCGCACACTGAGCGTCATCCACCCGCTCCGCCCCTTTTTCCAGATCGCCTCTATATAGAGAGGCACGTGCGCCTTCGGCGCCTTTTTTGAAAAAATAAGGAGCTAGATGGGAGCCAGGGTCCCTGCCGCAGGGCCCGGGGATGGATGAGCGCAGCAACAGGGCAGAGGAGACAGCTTCCCAAAGAGAACTTACCAACTGCCTGGATTTGACTTCGGAAGAAAAAAATCCACATTACAAGAAAAAGAACCATAGCGGCCTCTAGTGTTTAACACAGGTACCGCGGTCTTACTTTTTTTTTTTTTTTTTCTTGCCTACTATTAAAATTTTTACATTTTCTCAGTAGTAACAGGCATGCACAGAATATTAGCGGGAATACCTTAGGTAACAGGCAGAAAGACAAAATAGGCTTGGGGGTCCCCCAATAGAACCAAGTTCTTGAGGGCCCCCACTTACCTTTTCCTCGCCGCAGGACTCTGTTTGGTCCACAGAAGCCCAAACTTCACCTATCACGGCAGGCATTGTAATTAAACCTTCAGGGACCGGGTTCCCAAGGATTCCACTCCCCTGGACCTGTATAGCACCCTGCACAGAAAACATCTTGGTCGTGGGTATGACCAGAGCTCTGGATCCCAGGGTCCAGCCCTCCTAAGAGAGGCATTACAGGCAAAACCTTGCTCTTCTCTTGCAAGGCCCGGGTACCGACCGTTTAGCTATGAAGCTTTTTTGGTCGGATCCGGAAAAGCTTACTGAGGCCCAAAAGAACCTGTACGCAAGCTCAGTGAAAAACACATGTTACTTCTTGGCCAACACCTTAGACACTGGCAAAAAACTGAGGTACTCCCGGATGGGAGGGGCTTATATAGGGGAGGGTACTTCCGGTTTTGGAAGTTGCCAGTGCCAGCACCTGAAGGTATCTATATAACCCACATAGTAATGACTATGCCGCTCTGTGTCCCGTGATGTACGAGAAAGAAATAACAAACATGTCATACCTACCTTCACTGTGCACTTCGTTTTGCACAGAGTGGCCCCAATCCTCCTCTTCTGGGGGCCCTCTGTGGCTCTCTCGGCTCCTCCCCGCAATAGATAACCCCCTCCGAGAAGCTCTATCTCTCACTGATCACCAATGTAAGGGATATTCTTCCCACTGATCACCAATGTAAGGGACATTCTTCCCACTGATCACCAATGTAAGGAGCATTTTTCCCACTGATCACCAATGTAAGGAACATTCTTCTCACTGATCACCAATGTAAGGGACATTCTTCCCACTGATCACAAATGTAAGGGACATTCTTCCCACTGATCACCAATGTAAGGAACATTCTTCCCACTGATCACCAATGTAAGGAACATTCTTCCCACTGATCACCAATGTAAGGAACATTCTTCCCACTGATCACCAATGTAAGGAACATTCTTCTCACTGATCACCAATGTAAGGGGCATTCTTCCCACTGATCACCAATGTAAGGGACATTCTTCTCACTGATCACCAATGTAAGGGACATTCTTCTCACTGACCACCAATGTAAGGATCATTCTTCCCACTGATCACCAATGTAAGGACCATTCTTCCCACTGATCACCAATGTAAGGGACATTCTTCCCACTGATCACCAATGTAAGGAACATTCTTCTCACTGATCACCAATGTAAGGGGCATTCTTCCCACTGATCACCAATGTAAGGGACATTCTTCTCACTGATCACCAATGTAAGGGACATTCTTCTCACTGATCACCAATGTAAGGAACATTCTTCTCACTGATCACCAATGTAAGGAGCATTCTTCCCACTGATCACCAATGTAAGGAGCATTCTTCCCACTGATCACCAATGTAAGGAACATTCTTCTCACTGATCACCAATGTAAGGAACATTCTTCTCACTGATCACCAATGTAAGGGGCATTCTTCCCACTGATCACCAATGTAAGGGACATTCTTCTCACTGATCACCAATGTAAGGGACATTCTTCCCACTGATCACCAATGTAAGGAACATTCTTCTCACTGATCACCAATGTAAGGAACATTCTTCTCACTGATCACCAATGTAAGGGGCATTCTTCCCACTGATCACCAATGTAAGGGACATTCTTCCCACTGATCACCAATGTAAGGAACATTCTTCCCACTGATCACCAATGTAAGGAACATTCTTCTCACTGATCACCAATGTAAGGGGCATTCTTCCCACTGATCACCAATGTAAGGGACATTCTTCTCACTGATCACCAATGTAAGGAACATTCTTCTCACTGATCACCAATGTAAGGAACATTCTTCCCACTGATCACCAATGTAAGGAACATTCTTCTCACTGATCACCAATGTAAGGGACATTCTTCTCACTGATCACCAATGTAAGGGACATTCTTCCCACTGATCACCAATGTAAGGAACATTCTTCTCACTGATCACCAATGTAAGGGACATTCTTCCCACTGATCACCAATGTAAGGAACATTCTTCTCACTAATCACCAATGTAAGGAACATTCTTCCCACTGATCACCAATGTAAGGAGCATTCTTCTCACTGATCAACAATGTAAGGAACATTCTTCTCACTGATCACCAATGTAAGGAACATTCTTCTCACTGATCAACAATGTAAGGAACATTCTTCCCACTGATCACCAATGTAAGGGACATTCTTCCCACTGATCACCAATGTAAGGGACATTCTTCCCACTGATCACCAATGTAAGGGACATTCTTCCCACTGATCACCAATGTAAGGGACATTCTTCCCACTGATCACCAATGTAAGGGACATTCTTCCCACTGATCACCAATGTAAGGAACATTCTTCCCACTGATCACCAATGTAAGGAGCATTCTTCCCACTGATCACCAATGTAAGGAACATTCTTCCCACTGATCACCAATGTAAGGGACATTCTTCCCACTGATCACCAATGTAAGGGACATTCTTCCCACTGATCACCAATGTAAGGGACATTCTTCCCACTGATCACCAATGTAAGGGACATTCTTCCCACTGATCACCAATGTAAGGGACATTCTTCCCACTGATCACCAATGTAAGGAACATTCTTCCCACTGATCACCAATGTAAGGAACATTCTTCCCACTGATCACCAATGTAAGGAACATTCTTCCCACTGATCACCAATGTAAGGAACATTCTTCTCACTGATCACCAATGTAAGGAACATTCTTCCCACTGATCACCAATGTAAGGGACATTCTTCCCACTGATCACCAATGTAAGGAACATTCTTCTCACTGATCACCAATGTAAGGGACATTCTTCTCACTGATCACCAATGTAAGGAACATTCTTCCCACTGATCACCAATGTAAGGAACATTCTTTTCACTGATCACCAATGTAAGGAGCATTCTTCCCACTGATCACCAATGTAAGGAACATTCTTCCCACTGATCACCAATGTAAGGAACATTCTTCCCACTGATCACCAATGTAAGGAACATTCTTCTCACTGATCACCAATGTAAGGGACATTCTTCCCACTGATCACCAATGTAAGGAACATTCTTCTCACTGATCACCAATGTAAGGAACATTCTTCCCACTGATCACCAATGTAAGGAACATTCTTCCCACTGATCACCAATGTAAGGAACATTCTTCCCACTGATCACCAATGTAAGGAACATTTTTCCCACTGATCACCAATGTAAGGAACATTCTTCCCACTGATCACCAATGTAAGGGACATTCTTCCCACTGATCACCAATGTAAGGGACATTCTTCCCACTGATCACCAATGTAAGGGACATTCTTCCCACTGATCACCAATGTAAGGAACATTCCTCCCACTGATCACCAATGTAAGGGACATTTTTCCCACTGATCACCAATGTAAGGGACATTCTTCCCACTGATCACCAATGTAAGGGACATTCTTCCCACTGATCACCAATGTAAGGGACATTCTTCCCACTGATCACCAATGTAAGGAACATTCCTCCCACTGATCACCAATGTAAGGGACATTTTTCCCACTGATCACCAATGTAAGGGACATTCTTCCCACTGATCACCAATGTAAGGGACATTCTTCCCACTGATCACCAATGTAAGGAACATTCTTCTCACTGATCACCAATGTAAGGAACATTCTTCCCACTGATCACCAATGTAAGGGACATTTTCTCACTGATCACCAATGTAAGGGACATTCTTCTCACTGATCACCAATGTAAGGAACATTCTTCCCACTGATCACCAATGTAAGGGACATTTTCTCACTGATCACCAATGTAAGGGACATTTTCTCACTGATCACCAATGTAAGGGACATTAATCCCCCCTCCCAAAATTTTTATAGCAGGGGTTCCATGAGACCTGAAAATTATTTAAGGGTTCCTCTGGGGTCAGAGGTTGAGAAAGGTTGATGTAGAAGAATACCCATTTGTTCTGTTCTCCAGGTTCCAAGAGAAGAAGGAAAAAAAAGCCAATTCCAAAGCAACCAATGAAACCTCCGGGCGGCTTTCACTCTACAGGAGATATGGGCCAAACCTTTGGTATGTTAAAGTGGAACTCCGGTGTATTTTAATTGAGATTATAAATTGAAACATATTTTCAGTTATTATAATCATTTCTCTTATGAAGCAATTACAGGTCATAACTGGATGCCCTTTGGGCCAACTGTGCCCCCAGAACTGCTGTATTACAACACACATAGGAGGTAGTATCTGCGTAATGAACCACCAGCTCTGGATGTACTGGTGACCCAGTCCGGGCTGCCGATAGAGGGGTAAATACCCGATCCGGTCAGCAGGGGGCGTAGGCCAGCTGGTTCCCTGCTGCTCTGCACTGTTCCTCTTCCATGTCATCTCGCTCCTATTGGGTGACAGAGGTGACATTGGGCTAGACCTTCAAGGTGCCTCGTGTTGGCTTGGTTCACCGCATCCCTCAGCAGTACCTTGTGCTTTTGGATGTTCAGTGACACCTTGATGCATTTATAATTTTGGGGTCACATCCAGCCTTGGGAAACGTAAGCATGGCCAGCAAGAACGGACACTATGCCACCTCCAGCCCACTTACCTCCCCCCACCTCCCAGCAAAGCCGGCCTTCTCTTAGTCTCCGACTCTCCGGCATCTCAGTTTCACCCTGCTCGGTGCTGGGGAAGCCCCCCAAAAGCAGTACGTTGGGTGGGTCAAATCCATAGGGGACCCTGATGTAAGGGGGACTCTGATGGGGACACTGATGTAAGGGGGGACTCTGATGGGGACCCTGATGTATGGGGGGACTCTGATGGGGACCCTGATGTATGGGGGGACTCTGATGGGGACCCTGATGTATGGGGGACTCTGATGGGGACCCTGATGTATGGGGGGACTCTGATGGGGACCCTGATGTATGGGGGGACTCTGATGGGGACCCTGATGTATGGGGGGACTCTGATGGGGACCCTGATGTATGGGGGGACTCTGATGGGGACCCTGATGTATGGGGGGACTCTGATGGGGACCCTGATGTATGGGGGGACTCTGATGGGGACCCTGATGTATGGGGGGACTCTGATGGGGACCCTGATGATGTATGGGGGGACTCTGATGGGGACCCTGATGTATGGGGGGACTCTGATGGGGACCCTGATGTATGGGGGGACTCTGATGGGGACCCTGATGTATGGGGGACTCTGATGGGGACCCTGATGTATGGGGGGACTCTGATGGGGACCCTGATGTAAGGGGGACTCTGATGGGGACCCTGATGTAAGGGGGACTCTGATGGGGACCCTGATGTAAGGGGGACTCTGATGGGGACCCTGATGTAAGGGGGGACTCTGATGGGGACCCTGATGTAAGGGGGGACTCTGGGGACCCTGATGTAAGGGGGGACTCTGATGGGGACCCTGATGTAAGGGGGGACTCTGATGGGGACCCTGATGTAAGGGGGGACTCTGATGGGGACCCTGATGTAAGGGGGGACTCTGATGGGGACCCTGATGTAAGGGGGGACTCTGATGGGGACCCTGATGTAAGGGGGGACTCTGATGGGGACCCTGATGTAAGGGGGGACTCTGATGGGGACCCTGATGTAAGGGGGGACTCTGATGGGGACCTGATGTAAGGGGGGACTCTGATGGGGACCTGATGTAAGGGGGGACTCTGGTGGGGACCTGATGTAAGGGGGGACTCTGGTGGGGACCCTGATGTAAGGGGGGACTCTGGTGGGGACCCTGATGTAAGGGGGACTCTGGTGGGGACCCTGATGTAAGGGGGGACTCTGGTGGGGACCCTGATGTAAGGGGGGACTCTGGTGGGGACCCTGATGTAAGAGGGGACTCTCATGGGGACCCTGATGTAAGGGGGACACTGATAGGGACCCTGATGTAAACTGGGGATTCTGATGGGGACCCTGATGTAAGGGGGACTCTGATGGGGACCTGATGTAAGGGGGACCCTGATGGGGACCTGATGTAAGGGGGACCCTGATGTAAGGGGGACTCTGATGGGGACCCTGATGTAAGGGGGACCCTGATGTAAGGGGGACTCTGATGGGGACCCTGATGTAAGAGGGGACTCTTATGGGGACCCTGATGTAAGAGGGGATTCTGATGGGGACCCCGATGAAACCGAGACCCTGTTGTAATGGAAAACTTTAATAGAAACGCAGATGTAAGAAGAACTCTGATGTAAAAGGGGGCTCTGATAGGGACCTTGGTGTAAGGGGGGACCCTGACATGTTTTTAGTTTTTTTTTATGGAGCACAAATATTTGTAAAATATACAATGTGGTCCCTAATAATGAACAGTTTAGAGACCCCGAAATGTATAACAAGGTGTACAATGTTCATTTGGGAAACTTTGCCCCGAGTAGAGTTTGTTTTCACAAATATAATTTTAGTGCCATCTAGTGGGCTATTTTTGATATTACAGGTTTAGATATATAAATACACTATATTACCAAAAGTATTGGGACACCTGCCTTTACACGCACATGAACTTTAATGGCATCCCAGTCTTATTAGTCCGTAAGGTTCAATATTGAGTTGGCCCCGCCCTTTGCAGCTATAACAGCTTCAACTCTTCTGGGAAGGCCGTCCACAAGGTTTAGGAGTGTGTCTATGGGAATGTTTGACCATTCTTCCAGAAGCGCATTTGTGAGGTCAGGCACTGATGTTGGATGAGAAGGCCTGGCTCGCAGTTTCCGCTCTAATTCATCCCCAAAGGTGTTCCATCTGGTTGAGGTCAGGACTCTGTGCAGGCCAGTCAAGTTCCTCCACCCCAAACTTGCTCATCCATGTCTTTATGGACCTTGCTTTGTGTACTGGTCCAAATCATTTGGAAGAACGGTCAAACATTTCCATAGACACAATCCTAAACCTTGTGGACGGCCTTCCCAGAAGAGTTGAAGCTGTTATACCTGCAAAGGGTGGGCCAACTCAATATTGAACCCTACGGACTAAGACTGGGATGCCATTAAAGTGCATGTGTGTGTAAAGGCAGGCGTCCCAATACTTTTGGCAATATGGTGTATCTTTTCCCCCCCATTCAGGAAAGGAGGGGAGGGGGTCACCATTAGGGAAGCTGTTGAAGTGTTTGTAATCTTGAATGAAAAATTTCTCGAATTTGCTCCCTTTTTGGTTGGTTAAAAGTATCAAAATTTTGCTATGGGGCCCTATAACAATTTCTCTATGGGGCCCCAAGATTTATAGTTACTCTGGAACATACAACCTGGGTAGGAATGTTTCTCTTGTTGTGTAAGAAAAGAAAAAGGTTACAAAATATATATATATATATATATATATATATATATATATATATAAATAGCTTTATATATATATTTATATCTTTATTTTATTGTATTTCTTTTATTTATATATTTATATATATTTATATCTTTATTTTATTTAAATTTACTTATTTTATTTACATATATTTATATCTTTATTTTATTTTATTTATATCTTTGTTTTATTTTATTTATTTATTTTATTTTATTTATATCTTTATATATATTTATATATTTATTTTATATATATTTATATGTTTATTTTATATATATTTAATTTATTTATATATATATATATATATATATATATATATATATATATATATATATATATATATATATATATATATATATATATATATTTTTTTTTTTTATTATTATTATTATTATTTATTTACTTACTTATTTATATCTTATTTATAAGTATTATAATAATTTGATATTTCCGCCCTGCAGATCTCTACAGAAGGGCGATGGACGCTCTAAAGCTGAAACAAGAAACGCAAAGGAAGGTGAATCCATAACCAGCGAGGACTCCGGTGCATTGATGGAGAAGGCGGTTCCTATGCTCCCTACATAGCAGATCCCACCAATCAGCATTGCAGACCGGGCTGGAATAACATTATGGTGTAAATAATAATAAAGGGTAGTTTGTACAACACCACAGCTTATGTCATAGGATTTGAGGTAACAGACGGTATAATAAAGGATTATTTTGTCACATAGGAAATATCTGCATCAGCAGGCGTCTACTTTCTCAAAGCTGGGGGCCCTCCAGTGTGGCCCCCGATGTCACCAATGGGCCACACATAACATGCAGTGAATGTAATCAGACATTGTAGACAGAGACTCTGGGCATTGTGCAAGTGGGGGTCAAAGACTACATATAGGAGTTGTCGGAGACTGAGGAGTTGTCGGAGACTGAAGAGTCATACACTGGAGACTGAGGAGTTGTCGGAGACTGAAGAGTCATACACTGGAGACTGAGGAGTTGTCGGAGACTGAAGAGTCATACACTGGAGACACATTACATGAGACTGAGAGAGCAATGCTTCTCAATCAGGATGCTGAGGCACCCTGGGGTACCTTCTGGGTGGGTGCCGCTTTGAATCCCATGTTTCCTCACAGCGTCATGCATCTCCATGGTGCAGACAGGCCAGCTGAGGACTCTGATACAAAATCGGGGGGGGGGGGGCAGAGGAATCTGATTTAAAAGGGGGACTGAGGGTTTTGATGTGAAGGGAGGGGGGGCTGAGGACTCTCATGTGAAGGGAGCGGCGACTGAGGACTCTCATGTGAAGGGAGCGGCGACTGAGGACTCTCATGTGAAGGGAGCGGCGACTGAGGACTCTCATGTGAAGGGAGCGGCGACTGAGGACTCTCATGTGAAGGGAGCGGCGACTGAGGACTCTCATGTGAAGGGAGCGGCGACTGAGGACTCTCATGTGAAGGGAGCGGCGACTGAGGACTCTCATGTGAAGGGAGCGGCGACTGAGGACTCTCATGTGAAGGGAGCGGCGACTGAGGACTCTCATGTGAAGGGAGCGGCGACTGAGGACTCTCATGTGAAGGGAGCGGCGACTGAGGACTCTCATGTGAAGGGAGCGGCGACTGAGGACTCTCATGTGAAGGGAGCGGCGACTGAGGACTCTCATGTGAAGGGAGCGGCGACTGAGGACTCTCATGTGAAGGAAGAGGCGACTGAGGACTCTCATGTGAAGGAAGAGGGGATCGAGGACTCTCATGTGAAGGGAGAGGGGATCGAGGACTCTCATGTGAAGGGAGAGGGGATCGAGGACTCTCATGTGAAGGGAGAGGGGATCGAGGACTCTCATGTGAAGGGAGAGGGGATCGAGGACTCTCATGTGAAGGGAGAGGGGATCGAGGACTCTCATGTGAAGGGAGAGGGGATCGAGGACTCTCATGTGAAGGGAGAGGGGATCGAGGACTCTCATGTGAAGGGAGAGGGGATCGAGGACTCTCATGTGAAGGGAGAGGGGATCGAGGACTCTCATGTGAAGGGAGAGGGGATCGAGGACTCTCATGTGAAGGGAGAGGGGATCGAGGACTCTGATGTGATAAGGGATGGGGGGGGGCTGAGGACTCAGATGTAAAGAGAAGGGGGACTGAGGTCTCTGATGTGAAGGGGGGCAGGTCTCTGATGTGGAGGGGGGGACTGAGGACTCTGATGTGAAAGGGGGTTCTGATGTGAAGGGGGGACTGAGGACTCTGATGTGAAGAGACAGGGGATGGGGGGGACTGAGGATTCTGATGTGAAGGGAGGGGGGGACTGAGGACTCTGATGTGAAGTGGGGGGACTGAGGACTCTGATGTGAAGGGACGGGGGATGGGGGGGTACTGAGGACTCTGATGTGAAGGGAGGGGGGGGGCTGAGGACTCTGATGTGAAGGGACGGGGGATAGGGGGGGGGGGTAATGAGGACTCTAATGTCAAGGGAGGGGGCAGAGGACTCAGATGTGAAGAAACGGAGGATGGGGGGACTGAGGACTCTGATGTGAAGGGACAGGGGATGGGGACTCTGCTGTGAAGAGACAAGGGATGGGGGGACTGAGGATTCTGATGTGAGAGGATGGGGTATGGGGGGGTACTGAGGACTCTGATGTGAAGGGAGGGAGGGCTGAGGACTCTGATGTTAAGAGACGGGGGATGGGGGGGACTGAGGACTCTGATGTAAAGGGACGGGGGATGGGGACTCTGATGTGAAGAGACGGGGATGGGGGGGACTGAGGGTTCTGATGTGAAGGGATGGGGGGGGACTGAGGACTCTGATGTGAAGGGATGGGGGGACTGAGGACTCTGATGTGAAGGGATGGGGGGACTGAGGACTCTGATGTGAAGGGATGGGGGGACTGAGGACTCTGATGTGAAGGGATGGGGGGACTGAGGACTCTGATGTGAAGGGAGGGGAGGGTGTCACGTACCTGATGGTTATGAGCCCGATATTGCAGAGGAGGGCCTCCCTTACGGCTCCCACTTGCGGCCCCTGGTAAAGTAACAGGAGGCACGGAAGTAAGGAGTGGTATGAGTGCCTGGCAGGATCAACAGAGGTGATGGTAGTCCAATGCCCAGGGTGTCTGCAGGAACTAGGAGACCAGAGCTGGAGCAACTAGGAGACTGGACAGGAACAACAGGAAGCTCAGCTGACTGGACAGGAACCAGGAACAACAGGAAGCTTCAGCAGACTGGACTGGAACTAGGAACCACAGGAAGCTTCAGCAGACTGGACAGGAACCAGGAACCACAGGAAGCTTCAGCGGACTGGAATGGTTCAGCAGACTGGACTGGAACTAGGAACCACAGGAATAATCAGACAGGCCGGATCGGTTAACAGGCTGGCGGCAAGGTACAGGGGGGACAGGCAAAGGAATCGTCACAACAGGCCAAGGTCAGGTGCAGGCAGAAGGTTGGAGTGGTCACAGGCAAGCCGGGTCTTTCACAGGTACAAGTCACGGATCGGGTTTCAGATACACAACGCTGTAGAGCAGACAGCAGAGACTATGAGAGACAGGCAGGTTTAAATAGGCCGCCCAGCACCAACAGAGGTGCGCGCCCGCGCATGTGCGGTTGCACCCGCGATCGGGAGCTGGATAGTCTGAGGCGCCCGTTACTGGCAGGATCTTCATGACAGGGGGACTGAGGACTCTGATGTGAAGGGATGGGGTGACTGAGGACTCTGATGTGAAGGGAGGGGGGGGACTGAGGACTCTGATGTGAAAGGGGGTTCTGATGTGAAGGGGGGAACTGGGGACTCTGATGTGAAGAGATGGGGGGGGGGGGGGGGTACTGAGGACTCTGATGTGAAGTGGGTGCTGTAGCGACCAACGTCTGGAACCGTTTACCGTTTAAGGTCAAAACAGAAAAAAAAATGTCACTGGCACACCGAGGATCTCCAAAGATGGGTCCAGAACTTTATTAGCGATCACATCGTTACAGCAGTGAGCAACGTTTCGTCACATGCCTGATGAAGGGTTCCTCTTAGACTCCGAAACGTTGCTCACTACTGTAACGATGTGATCGCTAATAAAGCTCTGAAGCCATCTTTGGAGATCCTCGGTGTGCCGGTGACATTTATTCCAGTACTGAATAAGCTCCTGGAAAGCCTTCTGATGCCTCGAACACACGACCGGTTTTCCCGGCGGTAAAAAGTCCGCCAGGAAAACCGAGGGGGAAACCGAGAACCTGCTCGGTAGCTTTGTGCCCCTATACACACCGCAGAGTTTCCCGACAGAAAAACTGCCATGACAGCTTTGGTCAGGAATCCCAGCCATGTGTATGCTCCACCGCAGTGTTTCCCATAGGAAAACTGCCGGCTTAAAAACCGGCGGGAATCCCGGCGGGAAAAAAGAGAACGCCGGGATTTCGATTTTGTGAAAGGAAGGGGCAAAAAGGGAGCCGGTTAGGCAGCAAAATTGCACCAAGGGGGGGGGGGGGGGGGGGGGGATGGTGGGACTTTAAATGAAGCTCATGGTAACAAAAGAGAACAAAAATGGTGGATATTAAATTATTTAATAATACATATTTACATGTTACAACACATTGGGTTACATAAAGAATACAAAAAATTGCACACTGGCGGATGCCAGGCAGCAACATGTCTGTAAACATTATACACAAATAAGTTACAGGGTCCACCTATGTTCATAATTGGGTAAACATTTTGAAAGCATACAATCTGCACGGTCTAATATCTTACTAATCCCTGTGGGTAAAGGTTGGCACATAACATGATAGACAAGTAGCTCGACGCGTTTCGCGACTTTAAGCCGCTCTTCAGGAGCAAGTATATGGAGTTTCCCACCTCTCCCTCCTAGGGTGGACTTCTTTCTTTCTCCCCTCTTGGCACCGGCACCTCACTTCACCACTCACCCTCCTTCACTTTCCCCCTTCCAGCCACCCGGTGTGTTGGGGTCGGCCTTTTCCATGGTCCTCCACCCGCATCCCCCTTCTTATCGCTTCTCTCACTGCTGTACCGCGTCACTCTATCCTATTCCATCACTCACCTATTATTCACTCTAGTCAAATTTTCACACTCACTGCACATCATCTTGTCCTCCCCTCCCAGGAGTGCTCGGATCAGCCTGGGGCGGTGTTCGTGGTGGGCGCCGCTGCTGAGCACTCCCCCTCAGCTCCCGACACCAACTCCCTTGAGTGGTCCACAATCCCTGCTGGCGTGCCACTTATTGCACATACACATGTAAGTGATACTTTCTCATCATTGGGATGGTGGCTGCTTGATTGCACCCATCCATCCTTATACCGACATAAGCTAGTTTACTTAGCAATTTACTCTTTTATTGCAGAAACTCCATATACTTTCTCCTGAAGAGCGGCTTAAAGCCGCGAAACGCGTCGAGCTACCTGTCTATCATGTTATGTGCCAACCTTTACCCACAGGGATTAGTAAGACATTAGACCGTGCAGATTGTATGCTTTCAAAATGTTTACCCAATTATGAACATAGGTGGACCCTCTAACTTATCTTGTGTATAATGTTTACAGACATGTTGCCGCCTGGCATCACCGTGTCAGGAACTGGCACTCGCCAGTGTGCAATTTTTTGTATTGTTTATGTAACCCCATGTATTGTAACATGTACCGTATATACTTGAGTATAAGCCGACCCGAATATAAGCCGAGGCACCTAATTTTACCACAAAAAAATGGGAAACCTTATTAACTAGAGTATAAGCCTAGGGTGTCCATCTGCATGCCTCACTGTGCCTTACTGTGCCCATGCCTTACTGTGTCCATGACTAGACTGACGTTTAACATGGGAGTCTATGGAAGGGGTGCCCAGCTTTGAAAAATCGGTGCTCCCCGGCCGTAGGTCCCCCAGACAATAAACCGTGTACACTTGTAGAGGAGACATGGGGCTACATGTGTGCCAAGTTTTGGGTCCAGGGGACCTAGGATCAGCCGGTACTGGGTCTCCAAAATTACAGTTTAACATGGGAGTCTATGGAAGGTGTGCCCAGTTTTGAAAAGTCGGTGCTCCCCGGCCGTAGGTCCCCCAGACAACAAACTTTGCAGACTTGTAGAGGAGACAGGGGGCTACATGTGTGCCATGTTTTGGGTCCAGGGGACCTAGGATCAGCCGTTACTGGGTCTCCAAAATTACCAGAGAAACTACAGTTTAACATGGGAGTCTATGGAAGGGGTGCCCAGCTTTGAAAAATCGGTGCTCCCCGGCTGTAGGTCCCCCGGACAACAATCTTTGTTCACTTGTAGAGGAAGAGTGGGGCTACATGTGTGCCAAGCTTGGGGTCCAGGGGACCCACGACCGGCCGGTACCGGGTCCCCAAATTCCGGGAGATCAGGCGCAAAAAGGTGACTCGAGTATAAGCCGAGGGCATTTTCAGCACAAAAAAATGTGCTGAAAAACTCGGCTTATACTCGAGTATATACGGTAAGTATGTATTATTAAATAATTTAATATCCACCATTTTTTTTCTCTTTTGTTACCATGAGCTTCATTTAAAGTCCCACCCTTCTCCCACTTCGTGCAATTTTGCTGCCTAACCGGCTCCCTTTTTGCCCCTTCCTTTCTCAATGTGACAGGGATGGAGGTGCAGGGCCCTACCCGGTCATGATCTTGCGAAAAGTCCCAAAAAAAAATCCTTCCCCTTATTTAACAAGATCTCCTTTGGGAATCTTGTCCTAGAGAACATATTAAACAATTCCCTGGCAATTGCTTTTGAAGTAGTCTGTCATAAGCCTCGTACACACGGTCGGACTTCAAACAAACTTTTCCGTGGATTTTTGTCCGAAGGGAGTTGGCCGGGCACACCCATAGCATACACACGGCAGGACTTTTCTGCAAACTTTCCCAAAACTTTCCCAACATCACGTGTTTTTTTCTGCTCTTTACCGCCACCCTTTGGTCAACTTCTGCTATTGTTGGTTGATTTTAACATTGGTTCTGGGCATGCGTATTTGTACTTCGGACAAAAGTCCGATGGATTTCTGTACACACGGTCAGACTTTGCACCATCTGACTTTTGTTGCTGAAAAGTTTGTCCGTTTGCAAAGCGAACTTTTGTCCAATGAAAACCGAAAAAGTTTGTCCGCTGGAGCGTACACACGGTCGGATTTTTGGGAAAACTTACTCATTTTTAAGTTTGTTGGCAAAAGTCAGACCGTGTGTACGGGGCTTTAGAGGAACTGCCTCTGGGTACCTGGTGGCATCATCGAGTACAACAAGGATGTGCTGATTTCACCAAAGGGCCCACCAAATCCATCGCGATGAGCTCAAATGGTACCTCGATAAAGGGCAACGGCACCAATGGGTTCCTCAAGTGGGGCATTGGCACGTTCAGCTGGCAGGTGGGACATGAACTGCAATAACGTCTCACCTCGGCTGTCACTCGCGGCAAGTAGAACCGGCCTGTTATTCGTGCCTCGGTCTTGTCAGCCCCCAGGTGAACCCCCAATGTTTCATTGTGGGCTAGGTTGAGCAACCATGCGACTGAAGGGCTGGGGAACCAGTAACTGGTCGACCACTTTTCCCCCAACCTCAGTAAGCCGATATAGCAGCTCACCAATGACCACAAAGCGGGGGAAACCTTTTTTCGCCCTCAGGCACTTGTGAAACCCCAGTAATTACAGTAACCTGTTGCCAGGCATTCACCCGTGACACCTCGAGACCAGGGTGGGGAAGACCAGAGGAGCTTTCTCCCTCATCCTCCTCGGTCAAAACCTGCAAAGGAGAGGCTTCCTCTATGTTCCTCTATGTCCCCCCCCCCCTCAGGGATCCCCTTAGGGTTGCATCTGGAGCAGTCCACCAGCTATCAGTATTTGCTAAAACGTGGGCATTCAGCCCCTTGGGGAACAGAGCAGTTCAGCTGTCCCAGTAGTCCTTCATCCACGTAGTCCCAAAGTTCAACAAATAAAGGGCAGTCCCTTCCTATAATAACATCATGGATGAGGTCGGGTACCACCCCAACCTCCTAGACAATTGTGCCACAAGCCGTGGTGAGTGTCACTGATACCAGTGGGTATTCCTTGGTGTCCCCATGTATGCACACCACCCTCAGGGTTCTTGCTACTGGACTCACCTCCCTGGCTACCTCGGTACCCACAAGTGTTACCATACTTTTGGAGTCCAACAACGCTCGGGCGTGAGGCTTGTTTACCCAAAGGTCACATTCCAACCCCCTCAGTCAGGTCCAGGTGGGCAGCACAGACCTTCTGGGCATAAAAGTACATCCTCTGTAGAGCACCACACTCCATGGGTTCCTCCTACAGGGGACAGTGAGTCTGGATATGGCCCCCGGGAGTGACACTGCCAGCACAGCACACCTTCATTTCTTTGTGCCGGAGCAGAGCTCTTGGACGCTGGGGTGGTTGCTCCTTGACTCTCCTGAATGCTGACTCCCTGGTTTATGGATGGCTTGGCTCTTTTCACTGGCAAGGGTCCTCGAAGTTTGACAGGACCCAGTAGATCCTCCACCACAGCATATCTCTCAACCATTTCCACTAGTTCATCTGCTGTCTTGGGGTCCCATGACTCACCCAGCACCGAAGGTCATTTGGCAGCGACCTTAGGAAACGGTCTAACACGACCCGCTACACCATCTGGGAACCCATTAACACCTTGGGATATTTTTTGACCAGCTGACTCAGGTCATGCATCTGAGCCCTTGGCGGACAGTCCAGGCGGTACCTCCAGCGATATACCCTTTGGGCCCGCATAGCATTAGTCAATAGACATGTGCACAACATAAAAATGTGTTTCGTTTGGTTTCGTTTCTGTTAGTTTCCGTTGATTCGTAACGATTCGTAATTTCGTAAGACGTGGGTTATCGTATTCGGACTCTTTCGTATTTCCGTAAGATTTATTTTTCCGTTGATTCGTTTTTCCGTTAGTCTAATTTTCGTTGATTCGAAATTCGTATTTTTCGTTATATTTTATATTCGGCCGCGTTCGTATTTTCGTAAGAACTATATTTTCGTTGATTTGCAATGATTCGTATTTCCGATCTAATTTCCGTTGATTGGAAAATGGTACTTTTGTAGATTTAATTACATTGGTACTTTCGTTAGAATACATTTTCCGTTTATTCGAAACACTACTTGTCGTAATTTTGTAATTCATACTTTTCGTGAGATTGACTGGCTCATTTATTCGTACTTTCGTATCAGTGTTTTTGTAGATTCGTAATCGGGGCATAATTCGTAATATAGAAATTAGAATCTAGACAGAGTATGCTTAAGAAACAAAGAATTTCTCTCTCACAAGTCACAACTTAACTCACAAATCCACCAAAACAGTGCCACCTACCCAACCACACCCTATCTGGACTCTGGATGGAATGCACTGCAGTCTAACACAGAAAAACACACAAGGGAATAAGAAACAAGCTCATTGGGGGAAGGGACAACCTCTTCAGCGGAAGGGACAACCTCTTCAGGGGAAGGGACAACCTCTTCAGGGGAAGGGACAACCTCTTCAGGGGAAGGGACAACCTCTTCAGGGGAAGGGACAACCTCTTCAGCGGAAGGGACAACCTCTTCAGCGGAAGGGACAACCTCTTCAGCGGAAGGGACAACCTCTTCAGGGGAAGGGACAACCTCTTCAGTGGAAGGGACAAGCTTATTGGCCAACGTCCAGAAATATTTCAGAAATAATGAATTCGTTGTTTTGATTTCCGTTTTCCGAATATTCGTAATTTAGTTGTTTTTTTTTCCCGTTCATTTTGATTTTCGTTATTTTGAATCTTTGTTCGGTATTTTCGTTGTTTCTATGTTTTCGTTTTTTCACTCTTTTGTATTTTCGCTGTTTCTAATTTAATAATTTCGTATTTTCGTTGTTTTCCATATTCGTTCTTTTCGATAATTTGTTTTCTGTTGGTAATTTTAGTAAACCGTTTGTGTTTACGGATTAACGAATATAACGAATTTTGACGAATAACGAATTCGTAACTAAACGAATTGCACATGTCTATTAGTCAACCCAAGGTGGGCCAGGATTTCTGCCGTCCTGTAGAGCACCTACCTGTGCTTCAGTCGTTTCTTGCTGGACTGTGAACTGGGCGACCAGCAGGCGAGTGGTTTTTTCTGTTGCTGGGCCCATGCCTCCTCATGGCGACGGTTGGCTCCTGCGGCGGCCTGCTGCTGGACTATCGTGCTTTGAGCTAGGGCTTTTATCACCTCCTCCATGTCGCATTGAGGTTTTCAGAGCTTGTGCTGTCCTGACCCAGGACATGCAAACGAGGGTACCGGTCCTTGTAATGCTTCTAAACAGCTTTTTGCGACTATACTTTGCCCGCATCCTCTACCAAATGTAATCTGGGGGTAGCTCTGCAATAACCGCCAGCCAGTTTGGTGAAAGCAAATGGTTAATTTATTTTAATCACGGCTAAACAAAACCACAGCTTACTTCAGCCAAAGTAAATAAACACTTCAAAATCCTGGTATTGGTAATGTAGTGGTACCTCCGTAGGGGCTGCTGAGTGAGTGTGGCCCACCTGTCACCCTGCCCAGCCCGGCATTCACTTCCAGACATCCCACGACAATGAACAAGTCAGCTTTGTTCTTTTGTATTTTATTGAGGGAGTAGAACTTGAGAACCCCTGAGTACCACAAAAGCTCTGCAACTGCCCCCCCCCCCCCCAAAGAATCTTTGAATCTTCGAAATCCCGGGTCCTGAATATAAATATAGCAATCCAGAGAGTCCTGGAAGTCGGTCCTCTCCAGCCAAAGGCAACCCGGGACCCCGCACCCTACATGGGTGAGAACCCCTGAGTACCGCAAAAGCTCTGCAACTGTCCCCCTTAAAGGGACCACAACTCAATTATCGGGGGAAAGTACCCGCCAATCCAGGACACATTCCCAGTGTCCTGTACAGTGCGGTATATTTGGATTCTTGCCGTATATACATTTTTGGTGAGTTTTTTTTTTTTTACTGTACCAAAAATGCAGCAAGTGGGACTTTTAAAAAACGCAATTGAAACGCTCCAGAGCCGCGTGAAAGCAGCCTAAGTAGGGATCATCGTCTTATTTCTCTTTTATGCCTTCCTGTATTTATTGCCATAGGTTTCCATTTGGATCATTTGTTATTTTGTTGTTTTGTTTTCATCCAAATTTTTCGAACTCATAACGAAACGAACCGCAAGCGCCTCCTGGATGTATTGATGGCGCGTTTCTGGCGTTCATAGAAGATCTACCAATGGTATGGGGAGCTTTGAGGTTGGGGGGTCTTCAAAATGGAACAAGAAGGGAAGTCAGTCCCTGGGAGGAGGAGCCAATGGTGGTGAGGAGTAGACATTCATGGGGGAAGGGGGGAGAACTGGGTGAAGCGAAAATGTAATGTCTTCACAAAAATGGCCGCCTCCGCCTTGGTCCTAGCAGAAGACACTTTAACCTCTAGTGTGCGTCCATGAAGAGTGTGACAGTACGACCTCCTCCTCCTCATCCTCCTCCTCATCATCCTTCTCCTCATCATCATCCTCCTCCTCTTCCTCATCATCCTTCTCCTCATCATCATCCTCCTCATCATCATCCTCCTCCTTATCATCCTCCTCATCCTCCTCCTCCTCCTCCTCCTCCTCATCATCCTCTTCCTCATCATCCTCCTCCTCCTCCTCGGGAAGTCTTTGTACACAGTCAGTCGCCCCCCCTCCTCCTCATCATCCTCCTCCTCATTATCCTCCTCTTCCTCATCATCCTCCTTCTCTTCCTCATCATCCTCCTTCTCTTCCTCATCATCCTCCTCTTCCTCATCCTCCTCTTCCTCCTCATCATCCTCCTCATCATCCTCTTCCTCCTCCTCATCATCCTCCTCCTCGGGAAGTCTTTGTACACAGTCAGTTCCTCTTCCTCCTCCTCCTCCTCCTCCTCCTCCATTGTGAGGCTGCAGATGGGAAAATCCTTTAAATAGGAAGTTGCAGCAACTGGCCAAACCGGTGTGGTGAGGGGGACCCTGGGGGGGAGGGGGCTCCAAGGGAGCAGTGAGGGCGGAAATCCTCCTCTCCATGTATTGTCCCTCGCTCAGCTATGACGTCACTTCCAGTGCGACGGCGAAGGAACCAGAGGAGAGATTTCCTATCCTGAGGTATGGAGGGGGAGGGGGAGGAATTAATGGCACCCCCGTGCGTCTGCTAAAGAGAATGAGGATGAGGGCGGTACCCCGGGGGGTCCTGGTTACAACTTGGATAATGGAAGGAAGGACTACATAATACACAGAGCGCTGGGCACAGGACTCCATAATACACAGAGCGCTGGGCACAGGACTCCATAATACACAGAGCGCTGGGCACAGGACTCCATAATACACAGAGCGCTGGGCACAGGACTCCATAATACACAGAGCGCTGGGCACAGGACTACGTAATACACAGAGCGGTGTAGGGATCAGGTATGTCAGTGTAGGGATCGGGTAGGTCAGTGTAGGGATCGGTTAGATCGGTGTAGGGATCGGGTAGGTCAGTGTAGAGATCGGGTAGGTCAGTGTAGGGATCGGGTAGGTCAGTGTAGGGATCGGTTAGATCGGTGTAGGGATCAGGTAGGGATCGGGTAGGTCAGTGTAGGGATCGGGTAGGTCAGTGTAGGGATCGGGTAGGTCAGTGTAGGGATCGGGTAGGTCAGTGTAGGGATCGGGTAGGTCAGTGTAGAGATCGGGTAGGTCAGTGTAGGGATCGGGTAGGTCGGTGTAGGGATCGGGTAGGTCAGTGTAGGGATCGGGTAGGTCAGTGTAGGGATCGGTTAGATCGGTGTAGGGATCGGTTAGATCGGTGTAGGGATCAGGTAGGGATCGGGTAGGTCAGTGTAGAGATCGGGTAGGTCAGTGTAGAGATCGGGTAGGTCAGTGTAGGGATCGGGTAGGTCAGTGTAGGGATCGGGTAGGTCAGTGTAGGGATCGGTTAGATCGGTGTAGGGATCAGGTAGGGATCGGGTAGGTCAGTGTAGGGATCGGGTAGGTCGGTGTAGGGATCGGGTAGGTCGGTGTAGGGATCGGGTAGGTCGGTGTAGGGATCGGGTAGGTCGATGTAGGGATCGGGTAGGTCGATGTAGGGATCGGGTAGGTCGGTGTAGGGATCGGGTAGGTCGGTGTGGGGATCGGGTAGGTCGGTGTGGGGTTCGGGTAGGTCGGTGTGGGGTTCGGGTAGGTCGGTGTGGGGATCGGGTAGGTCGGTGTGGGGATCGGGTAGGTCGGTGTGGGGATCGGGTAGGTCGGTGTGGGGATCGGGTAGGTCGGTGTGGGGATCGGGTAGGTCGGTGTGGGGTTCGGGTAGGTCGGTGTGGGGATCGGGTAGGTCGGTGTGGGGATCGGGTAGGTCGGTGTGGGGATCGGGTAGGTCGGTGTGGGGATCGGGTAGGTCGGTGTAGGGATCGGGTAGGTCGGTGTAGGGATCGGGCAGGTCGGTGTGGGGTTCGGGTAGGTCGGTGTGGGGTTCGGGTAGGTCGGTGTGGGGATCGGGTAGGTCGGTGTGGGGATCGGGTAGGTCGGTGTGGGGATCGGGTAGGTCGGTGTGGGGATCGGGTAGGTCGGTGTGGGGATCGGGTAGGTCGGTGTGGGGATCGGGTAGGTCGGTGTAGGGTTCGGGTAGGTCGGTGTGGGGATCGGGTAGGTCGGTGTGGGGATCGGGTAGGTCGGTGTGGGGATCGGGTAGGTCGGTGTGGGGATCGGGTAGGTCGGTGTGGGGATCGGGTAGGTCGGTGTAGGGATCGGGTAGGTCGGTGTGGGGATCGGGTAGGTCGGTGTGGGGATCGGGTAGGTCGGTGTAGGGTTCGGGTAGGTCGGTGTGGGGATCGGGTAGGTCGGTGTGGGGATCGGGCAGGTCGGTGTGGGGATCGGGCAGGTCGGTGTGGGGATCGGGCAGGTCGGTGTGGGGATCGGGTAGGTCGGTGTAGGGATCGGGCAGGTCGGTGTAGGGATCGGGCAGGTCGGTGTAGGGATCGGGCAGGTCGGTGTAGGGATCGGGCAGGTCGGTGTAGGGATCGGGCAGGTCAGTGTAGGGATCGGGCAGGTCAGTGTAGGGATCGGGTAGGTCAGTGTAGGGATCAGGTAGGTCGGGGTATGTCCAGTTGTTACTCCAGATCCCTCAGGTGATTTGTATTCCCTTTGTAGTATAAAGTTTGGGGTTTATATAGAACTTTAGTGCCTTGGATATAAAAGGCATGTGATTCATGGATGGCGGCCCAACATTGTAAGAACAATTACACTCTGTGGCTCTAAGGGGTCGCCTGCAATGGGCTAACATACATGAAACAAATGCTTAAATAGGTAAGGGGCGGGGCCGCCCAGCGATGTCACATGGTGGCACCGCCCCTTGTGATGTCACCGACCGGTGCATGCTGAGGGGTGTCCCTGAATGGCAGTTTGGAAATGTGGTCACCCTACTCTGTACCCCCAAACACACCTCTGTACCCCCAAACATACCTCTGTACCCCAAAACATACCTCTGTACCCCCACAACACACCTCTGATGAGGTGGCACTGATGGGCTCTGATGTGTTTGCACTGAAAGGCACTGATGAGGCGGCACTGATGGGCACTGATGAGGCGGCACTGATGGGCACTGATGAGGCGGCACTGATGGGCACTGATGAGGTGGCACTGATGAGGCGGCACTGATGAGGTTGCACTGATTAGGCGGCACTGATGGGCACTGATAAGGCGGCACTGATGAGGTGGCACTGAAGGGGCGGCACTGATGAGGTGGCACTGATGAGGTGGCACTGATGAGGCGGCACTGATGAGGCGGCACTGATGAGGCGGCACTGATGAGGCGGCACTAAAGGGGCGGCACTGATGAGGCGGCACTGATGGGCACTTATGAGGCGACACTGATGGGCACTTATGAGGCGACACTGATGGGCACTTATGAGGCGGCACTGATGAGGCGGCACTGATGGGCACTGATGAGGCGGCACTGATGGGCACTGAAGGGGCGGCACTGATAGGCACTGATGAAGAGGCACTGATAAGGCGGCACTAAAGGGGCGGCACTGATGAGGCGGCACTGATGAGGCGGCACTGATAGGCACTGGAGACTTCTTCATACAAGTACATGGCACAGCCGGGGGAGGAATATAAGTGAGGCGTGAGGCACCGTAGGCTCACAGTAACAAAACAAAAAAATAGAAATATTCAGCAAGGGGTGAAAATGGATGGAACCAAATGAGGCATAAGGCACCTGAAGCCTCAGTAAAAAAAAAAAAAAAAACAGAAAGGGGAAAAAATGTATGAAACGAAATGAGGCACCTAGAGCCTAGCAGGAAAAAAGAAAAACTAGGAAGAGGTGAAAATAAAATGGATGGAGCCGAATGAGGCACGAGGCTTCTGGAGCCTCACAGTACAAAATAAATAAATAAAGCTTCCAAGAAGCACGAGGCACATGGAGACTTGGCAAGGGAAGGCACATAGTGAGGGGCAAAATTAAGTTCCTAAATGAGGCACGAGGCACCTGGAGGCTCAGAATAAAAGACACATAGTAAAGGCTAAATAAAAAAGAGGGTTGTGGGCGGGATCATGGACTAGGGGTGGGCAGAGGGGAGGACAAACCCCGCCTACAGATTCTTCTGCCCCTCCCCCCATCCTGGGACTTCATTTGCATTTACTTCCTCATCTGCCGGGACAATTTATTTTTTTACAGTGAGCCTTCAGGTGCCTCGTGCCTCATTTTACTGTATACCTCATTTATTAATATCCCCAATTGTTTGTTCCTTAAGATTTTTTTTGTGAGTCTCCAGGTGTCTCATGCCTCATTTTTATATATATCTTCCTCTTTGCCCCGTGTTACATTTTTTTTTTTTATTGTATTTTTTTTCCTGTGAGCCTCCAAGAGCCTCATGCCTCATTTGGAAACTTAATTTTGTTTTTGGTTGCCCCACATTAGGTGTTTTTTTTCCTGCATGCCTCATTTGGTTACATCCAATTTTTTTTTGCCCCATTTTAGATCTTTTTTCCTCTTGTGAGCCAGCAGGTACCTCGTGCCTCATTTTGCTTTTGATGTTTATTAGGTGCATGTCACAATTTTTAATATCCACTTATTTATTTTTTGCCCTTTGTTAGATGCTTTGTTGCGAGTCTTCAGGTGCCTCATGCCTCATTTTTCTATAAATAAATGAGGCACCCATAGGCTCATGGTACAAAGCAAAGAGGCAAACCAACAAGATTCCAAAGTTGCTAAATGAGGCACCTGGAGGTTCACAAAAAAAAAAAAAAGATAAAAAAGGTAAACAATGGGGCAACCAAAAGGCTCTCACATGAGGCATGAGGCACCTGGAGCCTCATAAGTGGAAAAAAATTAAAAAGCACCCAAAAAAGGGCAAAAAATAAATAGATGCTATAAATAACGGAGGCATGAGGCACCTGAAACCTCACTGTACATAGCGCCTATAGGAAGACAAAAACAAGATAACATTGCTAAATGAGGCATGAGGCACCTGAAAGCTCAGGAAAAAAGAATGAAAACTATCCAATAGAGTGCAAAAAAACGAAATGGAGGATATAAATAAATGAGGCACGAGGCACCTAAAACTTCACAGCACAGTGCCTAATAGGGAGACAAAAAAAAAAGATAAAGTTACTAAACAAGGCATGAGGCACTTGAAGGCTCACAAATATATATATATATCTATCTCTAATAGAGTGCAAAAAAATGGAGGATATGAATAAATGAGGCATGAGGCACCTAAAACCTTGCAGCACAGATAACCTTGCAACAAGATAAAGTTGCTAAATGAAGCACCTGAAGAAAAATAAATATAGGATATGAATAAATGAGGCATGAGGCACCTGGAGGCTCATAGTAAAAACATATCTAACAAAGAAAATGAAGGCTGTGGGTGGAGTCAGGGACCTGCACTCCATAGACAGTAAAACGGAGGACAAGCTCCGCCTACAGATTATTCTGCCCCTCCCCCTCATCCTGGGATTTAAGAGGCGTTACTGCTGCAGGACGCGACCCGGGCAAAGTTTATAGAGCTGCCGAATGCGAATCGCTTTTCATAGGAGCAGCGAGGCATGGTGCTCAGGTCAAGGAGCAGGGTCAGGGTGGTGCCTCCTTACATTGGTGGTCAGGGTGGTGCCTCCTTACATTGATAGTCAGGGTGGTGCCTCTTTACATTGGGGTCAGGGTGGTGCCTCCTTACATTGATAGTCGGGGTGGTGCCTCCTTACATTGATGGTCAGGGTGGTGCCTCCTTACATTGGGGTCAGGGTGGTGCCTCCTTACATTGGTGGTCAGGGTGGTGCCTCCTTACATTGATGGTCGGGGTGGTGCCTCCTTACATTGATGGTCAGGGTGGTGCCTCCTTACATTGGTGGTCAGGGTGGTGCCTCCTTACATTGGGGTCAGGGTGGTGCCTCCTTACATTGGGGTCAGGGTGGTGCCTCCTTACATTGATGGTCAGGGTGGTGCCTCCTTACATTGATGGTCAGGGTGGTGCCTCCTTACATTGATGGTCAGGGTGGTGCCTCCTTACATTGGTGGTCAGGGTGGTGCCTCCTTACATTGGGGTCAGGGTGGTGCCTCCTTACATTGGGGTCAGGGTGGTGCCTCCTTACATTGATAGTCGGGGTGGTGCCTCCTTACATTGATAGTCGGGGTGGTGCCTCCTTACATTGATAGTCGGGGTGGTGCCTCCTTACATTGATAGTCGGGGTGGTGCCTCCTTACATTGATAGTCGGGGTGGTGCCTCCTTACATTGATGGTCAGGGTGGTGCCTCCTTACATTGATGGTCAGGGTGGTGCCTCCTTACATTGGTGGTCAGGGTGGTGCCTCCTTACATTGGGGTCAGGGTGGTGCCTCCTTACATTGGTGGTCAGGGTGGTGCCTCCTTACATTGGGGTCAGGGTGGTGCCTCCTTACATTGATAGTCGGGGTGGTGCCTCCTTACATTGATGGTCAGGGTGGTGCCTCCTTACATTGATAGTCGGGGTGGTGCCTCCTTACATTGATGGTCAGGGTGGTGCCTCCTTGCATTGATGGTCGGGGTGGTGCCTCCTTGCATTGATGGTCGGGGTGGTGCCTCCTTGCATTGATGGTCGGGGTGGTGCCTCCTTACATTGATGGTCAGGGTGGTGCCTCCCTAGGGAAAACTCTGGAGGAACCCTAGAGAAAGCTCAGGAGGAACCCTTGGGAAGAGTTTGGGAGGAACCCTAGAAAACTCTGGAGGAACCCTAGGGAAAGCTCAGGAGGAACCCTAGAGAAAGCTCAGGAGGAACCCTAGGGAAAGCTCAGGAGGAACCCTAGAGAAAACTCTGGAGGAACCCTAGAGAAAGCTCAGGAGGAACCCTAGGGAAGAGTTTGGGAGGAACCCTAGAGAAAGCTCAGGAGGAACCCTAGAGAAAGCTCAGGAGGAACCCTAGAGAAAGCTCAGGAGGAACCCTAGAGAAAGCTCAGGAGGAACCCTAGAGAAAGCTCAGGAGGAACCCTAGAGAAAGCTCAGGAGGAACCCTAGAGAAAGCTCAGGAGGAACCCTAGGGAAAGCTCTGGAGGAACCCTAGAGAAAGCTCAGGAGGAACCCTAGGGAAGAGTTTGGGAGGAACCCTAGAAAACTCTGGAGGAACCCTAGAGAAAGCTCAGGAGGAACCCTAGAGAAAGCTCAGGAGGAACCCTAGAGAAAGCTCAGGAGGAACCCTAGGGAAAGCTCAGGAGGAACCCTAGAGAAAACTCTGGAGGAACCCTAGAGAAAGCTCAGGAGGAACCCTAGGGAAGAGTTTGGGAGGAACCCTAGAGAAAGCTCAGGAGGAACCCTAGGGAAGAGTTTGGGAGGAACCCTAGAAAGCTCAGGAGGAACCCTAGAGAAAGCTCTGGAGGAACCCTAGAGAAAGCTCAGGAGGAACCCTAGGGAAGAGTTTGGGAGGAACCCTAGGGAAAACTCTGGAGGAACCCTAGGGAAAACTCTGGAGGAACCCTAGGGAAAACTCTGGAGGAACCCTAGGGAAAACTCTGGAGGAACCCTAGGGAAAACTCTGGAGGAACCCTAGGGAAAACTCTGGAGGAACCCTAGGGAAAACTCTGGAGGAACCCTAGGGAAAACTCTGGAGGAACCCTAGGGAAAACTCTGGAGGAACCCTAGGGAAAACTTTGGAGGAACCCTAGGGAAAACTCTGGAGGAATCCTAGAGAAAGCTCAGTAGGAACCCTAGGGAAGAGTTTGGGAGGAACCCTTGAAAACTCTGGAGGAACCCTAGAGAAAGCTCAGGAGGAACCCTAGGGAAAGCTCAGGAGGAACCCTAGGGAAAGCTCAGGAGGAACCCTAGGGAAAGCTCAGGAGGAACCCTAGAGAAAGCTCAGGAGGAACCCTAGAGAAAGCTCAGGAGGAACCCTAGAGAAAGCTCTGGGGGAACCCTAGAGAAAGCTCAGGAGGAACCCTAGAGAAAGCTCAGGAGGAACCCTACAGAAAGCTCTGGAGAAACCCTAGAGAAAGCTCTGGAGGAACCCTAGAGAAAACTTTGGAAGAACCCTAGAGAATACTCTGGAAGTACCCTAGGGAAAGCGCTGGAGGAACCCTAAGGAAAGCTATGGAGGAACCCCTAGAAAACTCTGGAGGAACCCCTAGAAAACTCTGGAGGAACCCCTAGAAAACTCTGGAGGAACCGTAGAGAAAGCTCTGGGGGAAGCCTAGAGAAACCTGTGGAGGAACGTTAGGGAAAGCTCTGGAGGATCCCTGGAGAAAGCTCTGGAGGAACCCTAGAGAAAGCTCTGGAGGAACCCTAGGGAAAGCTTCTGGAGGAACCCTAGGGAAAACTCTGGAAGTACCCTAGGGAAAGCTCAGGAGGAACCCTAGGGAAAACTTTGGAGGAACCCTAGAGAAAGCTTCTGGAGGAACCCTAGGGAAAGCTCTGGAGGAACAATAGGGAAAGTTCTGGAGGAACCCTAGAGAAAGCTCTGGAGGAACCCTAGGGAAATCAGGGTGAACCCTAGAGATCCATGGAACCCTGTCTGAGAAAGGTTGGCCAATCGAGCCAGCATCTACATACACCATCAAGGTCCTCATAAAGAGATGTTCTATGGCTATTATTATCTCTGTATATTTTATTTTAGAAACATAATTACAAACTAGTTGCGAAATTCTGGAATAATATATAACTTGTAACGTAACGTGTCCCTTGTTTCTTTTCCTGCTGTTTTCCAGATGTTGACGTCACCTCCCAGCCTCTGTAATGGTCCTTTTATAGAACTTCCGCACTTCAGAACCAAAAATGTGTGAAAAAACAGGAGTGCTCCACTTCAAGCTGGACAACCATGGAGACTCCATGTTGGGACGGATGAACGCTTTAAGAGAACAGAACAAGTTCTGCGACGTCACCGTATACATCGATGATGCCGAAGTCCCGGGACACAAAGTGGTGTTTGCCGCCGGCTCGCCCTACTTAAGGGACCAATTCTTGCTCAGCGATTCCCAAGAAGTCCACATCTCCATTCTGCAGAACTCCGAAGCTGGGAAGCATCTTCTCATGTCCTGTTACACGGGGGTCCTGGAATTCCCCGAGATGGACCTCGTCAACTACCTGACGGCGGCCAGCTTTCTGCAGATGAGCCACGTGGTGGAGAGATGCACGCAAGCCTTGTGGAAGTTCATTAAGCCGCAGCAAGCGGCTGAGGGGACCACGGATGAAGAAGAGACCAAACCGGCACCAGAGGTTGACCAGCCGGAAGAGGACATAGAGGATCCCATGAAGCCAGACTCTCCGGTGGCCTCCATCTCAGAAGATAGCATAGACAATGATGATATTCAGATCGTTAAGGTTGAGTCGATAAGTGAGGTCCCCAATGATAAGGCCAAGGTCAGTCAAAGCCAGTTTATGACTTCCGACCAGACTGCCCTCCACTCCTTGGAGCCCCAACACTCCCTCATCAACTCCACCGTAGAAAACCGGGCCGGAGATACGGACACCAACCCCATCCACAACTACGCCGTGTCCGATAACAGCAGCGATAACATGGGGCCCTCCCCTAAAGAACTCTTCGGGCCCAGCAGTAGGGTTTTGGACAAGACCCTCCAATGGCACCACCAGTGCCCCAAATGCACCCGAGTGTTTCGGCACTTGGAGAACTACGCCAACCACCTAAAAATGCACAAACTGTTCATGTGCCTGCTGTGCGGGAAAACCTTCACCCAGAAGGGCAACCTGCACCGGCACATGCGGGTCCACGCCGGCATCAAACCCTTCCAGTGCAAAATCTGCGGCAAAACCTTTTCCCAGAAATGTTCTCTACAGGACCACCTCAACCTGCACAGCGGGGACAAGCCGCACAAGTGCAACTACTGCGACATGGTGTTCGCCCACAAACCCGTGCTGAGGAAGCACCTCAAACAGCTGCACGGCAAGAACAGTTTTGACAACGCGCACGAGAGGGGCGTGCAGGACGTCGGCCTGGACTATGAGGCTTTTGCCGGCGCCCATGACGGCAGCGAACTGATTTCACAGAGTCTGCACAAATAAGAAGAAAGTGTGTTTTTGATACATTGTAACGCTGACCTTTTGGTGAAATATTTTTGTTATAAATCAGCACAAGGGACGGTACTTATAATGGATACAAATGGTCCCATGTGCTGGTGGCTGGTAAGTTCATTGAAATCTTCATTCCTCTGCCTCCCGAATACCGCCCCCCCCACTGCTGATCTTCCAGGGGGGGCAGAAGGGGAAGCTGCCCTGGGTACAGTGTCTTTGTGTTGGGGGAAGGGGGGGTGCCACGAGGCAGAAGCACATAGATACATTCAACCAAGCTGCAGGCAGGGCTGGGACTATGGGGGTGGGGGGCAGGAGGGACAGCTGCCCTGGGCACAGTATCCTTACCTGTTGGGGGTAGGGGGGTGCCATGAGGCAGGAGCCCATAGATACATTCAACCAAGCTGAAAGTCCAAACTCACCTCGGATGCCCCTGCAGCTGTGTTCTTTTGGTGCTGTGGACAAGGCCGAGACTAGGGGAGCATGAGGAGCAGATGCCCTGGGCACAGTGTTCCAGGCAGGGCTGGGACTATGGGGGTTAGGGGGCAGGAGAGACAGCTGCCCTGGGCACAGTATCCTTATGTGTTGGGGGAAAGGGGGGGTGATCTTTTGGTGCTGTGGGCAAGGCCGAGACTCACCCCAGATACCCCTGCAGTTGTGAACTTCCGGTGTTGCAGGCATGGCTGGGACTATGGGGGTGGGGGGCAGGAGTGGCAGCTGCCCTGGGCACAGTATCCTTACGTGTTGGGGGACAGGGGGGGGTGCCATGAGACAGAAGCTCATAGATACATTCAACCAAGCTGAAAGTCCAAACTCACCTCAGATACCCCTGCAGCTGTGTTCTTTTGGTGCTGTGGGCAAGGCCAAGACTAGGGGAGGGGGGCATGAGGAGTAGATGCCCTGGGCACAGTGTTGCAGGCAGGGCTGGGACTATGGGGGGCAGGAGGGACAGCTGCCCTGGGCACAGTATCCTTACGTGTTCGGGGAAGGGGGGGGATATCTTTTGGTTCTGTGGGAAAGGCCAAGACTCACCCAAGATACCCCTGCATCGGTGATCTTCCGGTGTTGCAGGCATGGCTGGGACTGGGGGGGGGGGGGGCAGGAGGGACAGCTGCCCTGGACACAGTATCCTTATGTGTTGGGGGAAGGGGGGGGTGCCACGAGACAGGAGACAAAGAAGATACATTTAACCAAGCTGAAAGTCCAAACTCACCTCGGATACCCCTGCAGCTGTGTTCTTTTGGTGCAGTGGGCAAGGCCAAGACTAGGGGAAGGGGGCATGAGGAGTAGATGCCCTGGGCACAGTGTTGCAGGCAGGGCTGGGACTGTGGGGGGGGGGGCAGGAGGGACAGCTGCCCTGGGCGCAGTATCCTTACGTGTTGGGGGAAGGGGGGTGATATCTTTTGGTTCTGTGGGCAAGGCCAAGACTCACCCAAGATACCCCTGCATCGGTGATCTTCCGGTGTTGCAGGCATGGCTGGGGGGGCAGGAGGGACAGCTGCCCTGAGCACAGTATCCTTATGTGTTGGGGGAAGGGGGGGTGCCATGAGACAGGAGCCCGAAGATACATTCAATCAAGCTGAAAGTCCAAACTCACCTCGGATACCCCTGCAGCTGTGTTCTTTTGGTGCAGTGGGCAAGGCCAAGACTAGGGGAAGGGGGCATGAGGAGTAGATGCCCTGGGCACACTGTTGCAGGCAGGGCTGGGACTGTGGGGGGCAGGAGGGACAGCTGCCCTGGGCGCAGTATCCTTATGTGTTGGGGGGGGGGTGCCACGAGGCAGGAGCCCATAGTGGCATTCAACCAAGCTGAAAGTCCAAACTCACCTCAGATGCCCCTGCAGCTGTGTTCTTTTGGTGCTGTGGGCAAGGCCAAGACTAGGGGAGGAGGGCATGAGGAGCAGATGCCCTGGGCACAGTTTTGCAGGCAGGGCTGGGACTATGGGGGTGGGGGGCAGGAGTGGCAGCTGCCCTGGGCACAGTGTCCTTATGTGTTGGGGGAAGGAGGGGTGCCACAAGGCAGGAGCCCATAGATACATTCAATCGAGCTGAAAGTCCAAACTCAACCCGGATACCCCTGCAGCTGAGATCTTCCGATGCCTCCACCTCGTCCACTCATATGAGCACCTGTAGCACCGGAAGATCACAGCTGTGATGGGATTGGGGGCAGAGGACAGAAGATATCAATGAACATGGCAGCCACCAGTACAAGGGAGACACCCCTCATTCATTGTACCATCCCTTGTGCTGATGGGGAAAAAAAAATGCACTATATGTCAGCCTTAAAGGAAATGGACAAACTAAGTGGGTCTGGACAGATATAAGATAGCACCCCCTAGCGATACCTCCACATTCCATGGTTCCTTTTTCAACAACTGGATGGATGATTGGATGAGAAGGAGAGGTTGCGTGGTGACGTCACACCACGCAAGTAGCGGTGTAGTAGCAGTGCCTATTACAGTGAGTTCCAGCTTCTAGAGGGACCCCACCGGTATGGTATACACATAGTTACATTGTACCAAGCTGGACCATTGTAACTATGTAAAAAATATTCATACCGGGAATTTCAGCTTTAACCTCATCGTTTTTTGGTGTTCTTACTATCGAATGAATACATCCGATCCAACACCCCCCCCCCCCCCCCCCCGGGTCACCCAATCATAAGCCCTTCCTGGTGTAGATTGTACATTGTATCTCTTTTGTTACCCACTGGAAGAAGTTTCTTTGTGGCGGCACAAACATGTCCGAGTGTATTCCATTGTTACACAATAAAGGTCGTCGTCGTCGTCAGAGATCTGTGATTTACTGGCATCCAATCCCGACAGAGACCACAAGAAAAATGTCTATTCAAGTCTGTATTCTTAACTCGGAAAAAGTCTCACTATTGCTCTCAGCCTCCTCCAAATTCCCCTTTTTTTTGCTGCTATGATCTGGCTTCCTGATGGAGGGTGGCTACATTCCTTCTCCATAATCCCACTGAAGGAATGTAGCCACCCTGTCTTGGTCCCACTGTATGTAAAAACTTAGCCACCCTGTCTTGGTCCCACTGTATGTAAAAACTTAGCCACCCTGTCTTGGTCCCAATGTATGTAGGAAAGTAGCCACCTTGTATTGGTACCAATGTATGTAGTAAAGTAGCCACCCGCTCTTGGTCTCACTGTATGTAGGATTGTAGCCACCCTCTCTTTGTCCCGCTGTATGTAGGAAGGTAGCCACCTTCTCTTGGTCCCACTGTATGTAAAAATGTAGCCACCCTGTCTTGGTCCCAATGTATGTAGGAAAGTAGCCACCTTGTATTGGTACCAATGTATGTAGTAAAGTAGCCACCCGCTCTTGGTCTCACTGTATGTAGGATTGTAGCCACCCTCTCTTTGTCCCGCTGTATGTAGGAAGGTAGCCACCTTCTCTTGGTCCCACTGTATGTAAAAATGTAGCCACCCTGTCTTAGACACACGGTATGTAGGAACGTAGCCACCTTCTCTTGGTCCCACTGTATGTAGAAATGTAGTCACCATGCTTTTTAGTTACATATATTTGTACATCACACATCCTCTGGTATACCATCAAACCTAGTTGGCATACAGCATAACATAATCAAAATGCATTCTTAATTTTTATGAACCCTCATATCATCATCAGAAAAGTTAATGGAAGACCTTCTCTACGCGTTTCCAGGGCCCAGGGCTCACTTCCTCAGGGGAAGCACAGAAGTGTTTAGAACAATGATGGTGTTACAATAATATCATTAAAAATCTTGAGTGCCATTCAGGATGGCAATAGTGCCCACATGGAGCACAAAAGCCAAAAGGGGTTCTAGGAGTTTTTTTTTTTTTACCCAGCCTGTGGGGCCATGTGTAAAACAAAACACCAAAGTCAACCAAAAAAGCACACGTGTCAAATGTTCTCCTCCCAAAGAGGAAGGGCCCCTTCCTGAACAGTCCGGAGGTAAGGCAGACTCAGGTCCACATAGCCAAAAGCAGACCTCGCTCCTCATGATCAGCCGAAGCCAACTTACAGGTACTGGGTGAGGGGCTCTCCTGAAAAGAGACTCCCCCCCCTAAACCAGAGGAAGAAGAAACCTGATGGCCATCCTCCCCCTAGACTTCAGAGGAGACCAGAAAATCAGTACCCTGCCATCCTTAGTGGAAGGTGACATTTGTATCTTGGCCTTGTGGCCTGGTAACAAAAAAAGAGAAGGTAGGTGATTGGAGAGGAAGAGAAGGTAGGTGGTTGTAGAAGAGAAGTTAGGTGGTTGTAGAAGAAGAGAAGGTAGGTGATTGGAGAGGAAGGAAAGGTAGGTGATCGGAGAGGAAGAGAAAGTAGGTGATTGGAGAGGAAGAGAGGGTAGGTGATCGGAGAGGAAGAGAGGGTAGGTGATCATAGAGAAAGAGAAGGTAGGTGGTTGTAGAAGAAGAGAAGGTAGGTGGTTGTAGAAGAAGAGAAGGTAGGTGATCGGAGAGGATGGTAAGGTAGGTGATCGGAGAGGAAGAGAAGGTAGGTGATCGGAGAGGAAGAGAAGGTAGGTGATCAGAGAGGAAGGGAAGGTGGGTGATCGGAGAGGAAGAGAAGGTAGGTGGTCGTAGAGGAAGAGAAGGTAGGTGATTGGAGAGAAAGAGAAGGTAGGTGATTGGAGAGAAAGAGAAGGTAGGTGATTGGAGAGAAAGAGAAGGTAGGTGATTGGAGAGAAAGAGAAGGTAGGTGATTGGAGAGGAAGGAAAGGTAGGTGATTGGAGAGGAAGGAAAGGTAGGTGATTGGAGAGAAAGAGAAGGTAGGTGATTGGAGAGGAAGGAAAGGTAGGTGATTGGAGAGAAAGAGAAGGTAGGTGATTGGAGAGGAAGGAAAGGTAGGTGATCGGAGAGGAAGAGAAAGTAGGTGATTGGAGAGGAAGAGAGGGTAGGTGATCATAGAGAAAGAGAAGGTAGGTGGTTGTAGAAGAAGAGAAGGTAGGTGGTTGTAGAAGAAGAGAAGGTAGGTGGTTGTAGAAGAAGAGAAGGTAGGTGATTGGAGAGAAAGAGAAGGTAGGTGATTGGAGAGAAAGAGAAGGTAGGTGACCGGAGAGAAAGAGAAGGTAGACGATCGAAGAGAAGGTAGGTGATCGGAGAGAAAGAAGGTAGGTGACCGGAGAGAAAGAGAAGGTAGGTGACCGGAGAGAAAGAGAAGGTAGGTGATCGGAGAGAAAGAGAAGGTAGACGATCGAAGAGAAGGTAGGTGACCGGAGAGAAAGAGAAGGTAGGTGACCGGAGAGAAAGAGAAGGTAGGTGACCGGAGAGAAAGAGAAGTTAGGTGACCGGAGAGAAAGAGAAGGTAGGTGATCGGAGAGAAAGAGAAGGTAGGTGACCGGAGAGAAAGAGAAGGTAGGTGACCGGAGAGAAAGAGAAGTTAGGTGACCGGAGAGAAAGAGAAGGTAGGTGATCGGAGAGAAAGAGAAGGTAGACGATCGAAGAGAAGGTAGGTGACCGGAGAGAAAGAGAAGGTAGGTGACCGGAGAGAAAGAGAAGTTAGGTGACCGGAGAGAAAGAGAAGGTAGGTGACCGGAGAGAAAGAGAAGGTAGGTGACCGGAAAAAAGAGAAGGTAGGTGATCGGAGAGAAAGAGAAGGTAGGTGATCGGAGAGAAAGAGAAGGTAGGTGATCGGAGAGAAAGAGAAGGTAGGTGATCGGAGAGAAAGAGAAGGTAGGTGATCGGAGAGAAAGAGAAGGTAGGTGATCGGAGAGAAAGAGAAGGTAGGTGATCGGAGAGAAAGAGAAGGTAGGTGATCGGAGAGAAAGAGAAGGTAGGTGATCGGAGAGAAAGAGAAGGTAGGTGATCGGAGAGAAAGAGAAGGTAGGTGATCGGAGAGAAAGAGAAGGTAGGTGATCGGAGAGAAAGAGAAGGTAGGTGACCGGAGAGAAAGAGAAGGTAGATGATCGAAGAGAAGGTAGGTGACCGGAGAGAAAGAGAAGGTAGGTGACCGGAGAGAAAGAGAAGGTAGGTGACCGGAGAGAAAGAGAAGGTAGGTGATTGGAGAGAAAGAGAAGGTAGGTGACCGGAGAGAAAGAGAAGGTAGACGATCGAAGAGAAGGTAGGTGATCGGAGAGAAAGAAGGTAGGTGACCGGAGAGAAAGAGAAGGTAGGTGACCGGAGAGAAAGAGAAGGTAGGTGATCGGAGAGAAAGAGAAGGTAGACGATCGAAGAGAAGGTAGGTGACCGGAGAGAAAGAGAAGGTAGGTGACCGGAGAGAAAGAGAAGGTAGGTGACCGGAGAGAAAGAGAAGTTAGGTGACCGGAGAGAAAGAGAAGGTAGGTGATCGGAGAGAAAGAGAAGGTAGGTGACCGGAGAGAAAGAGAAGGTAGGTGACCGGAGAGAAAGAGAAGTTAGGTGACCGGAGAGAAAGAGAAGGTAGGTGATCGGAGAGAAAGAGAAGGTAGACGATCGAAGAGAAGGTAGGTGACCGGAGAGAAAGAGAAGGTAGGTGACCGGAGAGAAAGAGAAGGTAGGTGACCGGAGAGAAAGAGAAGGTAGGTGATCGGAGAGAAAGAGAAGGTAGGTGATCGGAGAGAAAGAGAAGGTAGGTGATCGGAGAGAAAGAGAAGGTAGGTGATCGGAGAGAAAGAGAAGGTAGGTGATCGGAGAGAAAGAGAAGGTAGGTGATCGGAGAGAAAGAGAAGGTAGGTGATCAGAGAGAAAGAGAAGGTAGGTGATCAGAGAGAAAGAGAAGGTAGGTGATCGGAGAGAAAGAGAAGGTAGGTGATCGGAGAGAAAGAGAAGGTAGGTGATCGGAGAGAAAGAGAAGGTAGGTGATCAGAGAGAAAGAGAAGGTAGGTGATCGGAGAGAAAGAGAAGGTAGGTGATCGGAGAGAAAGAGAAGGTAGGTGATCGGAGAGAAAGAGAAGGTAGGTGATCGGAGAGAAAGAGAAGGTAGGTGATCGGAGAGAAAGAGAAGGTAGGTGATCGGAGAGAAAGAGAAGGTAGACGATCGAAGAGAAGGTAGGTGACCGGAGAGAAAGAGAAGGTAGGTGACCGGAGAGAAAGAGAAGGTAGGTGACCGGAGAGAAAGAGAAGGTAGGTGATCGGAGAGAAAGAGAAGGTAGGTGATCGGAGAGAAAGAGAAGGTAGGTGATCGGAGAGAAAGAGAAGGTAGGTGATCGGAGAGAAAGAGAAGGTAGGTGATCGGAGAGAAAGAGAAGGTAGGTGATCGGAGAGAAAGAGAAGGTAGGTGATCGGAGAGAAAGAGAAGGTAGGTGATTGGAGAGAAAGAGAAGGTAGGTGATTGGAGAGAAAGAGAAGGTAGGTGACCGGAGAGAAAGAGAAGGTAGGTGATCGGAGAGAAAGAGAAGGTAGGTGATCGGAGAGAAAGAGAAGGTAGGTGACCGGAGAGAAAGAGAAGGTAGACGATCGAAGAGAAGGTAGGTGATCGGAGAGAAAGAGAAGGTAGGTGATCGGAGAGAAAGAGAAGGTAGGTGATCGGAGAGAAAGAGAAGGTAGGTGGTCGGAGAGAAAGAGAAGGTAGGTGGTCGGAGAGAAAGAGAAGGTAGGTGACCGGAGAGAAAGAGAAGGTAGGTGACCGGAGAGAAAGAGAAGGTCGACGATCGAAGAGAAGGTAGGTGATCGGAGAGAAAGAAGGTAGGTGACCGGAGAGAAAGAGAAGGTAGGTGACCGGAGAGAAAGAGAAGGTAGGTGACCGGAGAGAAAGAGAAGGTAGGTGACCGGAGAGAAAGAGAAGGTAGGTGATCGGAGAGAAAGAGAAGGTAGACGATCGAAGAGAAGGTAGGTGACCGGAGAGAAAGAGAAGGTAGGTGACCGGAGAGAAAGAGAAGGTAGGTGACCGGAGAGAAAGAGAAGGTAGGTGACCGGAGAGAAAGAGAAGGTAGGTGACCGGAGAGAACGAGAAGGTAGGTGACCGGAGAGAACGAGAAGGTAGGTGACCGGAGAGAACGAGAAGGTAGGTGACCGGAGAGAAAGAGAAGGTAGGTGACCGGAGAGAAAGAGAAGGTAGGTGATTGGAGAGAAAGAGAAGGTAGGTGACCAGAGAGAAAGAGAAGGTAGGTGATCGGAGAGAAAGAGAAGGTAGACGATCGAAGAGAAGGTAGGTGATCGGAGAAGAAGAGAAGGTAGGTGATCAGAGAGTGCTTTGTGTTCTGTATCTCTCCTCTGAGCGTACAATCGGTATAATTAAAAATACAAGAGAAAACCCTCTGTTGGGACTTTAAAGGCAATCACTCCACCCAAATAAATATACAACTGTAAATTTATCAAGAAATTAAATGTATTACAAAGTCTTTAAAACATCAATATGGAAGGGTCCTTGTAAAGAAACTCAAATTTACAATTGACATAACCAGATAAAAAAAAAACACAAAAAAACACTATTTATAACACTCTTGAATGAATATACACAGTGCATCTCTACGCGTTTCGAGGGTTTTGAAGGTATATCCTCTTCGTCAGGAGCATGTGGTGTTCAATTGTTTATGATCTATAATTTATATGGGTAAGTATAAATATATGATAGGCATACATGAATGAAAACAGACAGAATGAATTCATAGACAAACAGTGTAACATAAAATATGTACATTATCTGCCAGCTGACACAGCAAAGGACAGACATTTGAATATCGAACATCAAAATTACAAAAAGACCAAAAACAGAAAAAAAGAGGAAAACTGTACCAGTGGGGAAGAGAGAGGAAGAAGAGGGCTGTGTCTGTGACGGATGGAGCAACACCAGGGCGGGTCGATGCACCGAACAGTCGAGATGCAAAAAGAGACCAAGAGGGGGAGCTGTGGACGGAGCACAACACTGGACCCAGTACCAGGCGTCCACACCCATGCGGCTGAGTCAATCCAAATCTAGTATTGTATAGCATAATTAGCATAATTAGTGTGTATCCCGTGTACTACTAATATCAATTCAATCACACATGTCCACACACACAGGAGGGCATGTAATGATCGAATAAACAGTAGAAAAGGGACTCACAGTGGAACATACCTTATTCGTAAGTAATGCAGCGTACACACGGCCGTTTTTAATGGCGAGAAAAATGCAATTTTTTAAAATGGTCATTAAAAATGATCGTGTGTGGGCTTCAGAGCGTTTTTCACGACGTGAAAAATGGGCAAGAAAAAATTGGAACATGCTCTAATTTTTCTCGTCGTTTTTCACATCGTCGTTTTTCTCGTCATGAAAAACGGCCGTGTGTACGCTTTAATGACGGGGAAAAAAATGCGCATGCTCAGAATCAAGTATGAGACGGGAGCGCTCGTTCTGGTAAAACTAGCGTTCGTAATGGAGATAGCACATTCGTCACGCTGTAACGGACTAAAGAGCACGGAGGCTGAAAAGCGCGAATCGTCTCTCAACAAACTTTACTAACATGAAGGGTGGCGCCATCCGAATGGAACTTCCCCTTCATAGTGCCATCGTACGTGTTGTATGTCACCGCGCTTTACTCGAACATTTTTTTCCTTGATAGTGTGTAGGCAAGGCAGGCTTGAGAGGAAACACGAAAAATCACGTCAAGAAAAATGCAGTTTTTTTTCGATGACATTAAAAACGGTCGTGTGTACGCGGCATTAGAATGCCAGAGATGGTCATAATTGGAGGATATCTCAGTATAGGGTGAATTTGAAAGAAGCTGGATGGAATGCTGAAGTGTATTCATCTATGGAAAACATGCAGGTCTTTTTGTAATTTTGATATTCGATATTCAAATGTCTGTCCTTTGCTGTGTCAGCTGGCAGATAATGTACATATTTTATGTTACACTGTTTGTCTATGAATTCATTCTGTCTGTTTTCATTCATGTATGCCTATCATATATTTATACTTACCCATATAAATTATAGATCATAAACAATTGAACACCACATGCTCCTGACGAAGAGGATATACCTTCAAAACCCTTGAAACGCGTAGAGATGCACTGTGTATATTCATTCAAGAGTGTTATAAATAGTGGGGTTTTTTTTGTGTTTTTTTTAATCTGGTTATGTCAATTGGAAATTTGAGTTTCTTTACAAGGACCCTTCCATATTGATGTTTTAAAGACTTTGTAATACATTTTAATTTCTTGATATATTTACAGTTGTATATTTATTTGGGTGGAGTGATTGCCTTTAAAGTCCCAACAGAGGGTTTTCTCTTGTATTTTTAATTATACCGATTGTACGCTCAGAGGAGAGATACAGAACACAAAGCACTCTCTTGTATTTTTGACTTACCACTGGGATGTTGGCAGTCTCCACCATTTCCCACTAGAGTTGAACCCCCTTTTTCTAATCGGTATAATTAGCTCAACAATAGTGATCAACTCAATAATATTATGCTAATTTGACAATTTCTAAGACTGGAGCGTCCATCCCCCCCAGAGCTTTGTGCCCAATCCTAAATGACCCCGAGGGGTTTCCAGAGGATATCTGTGTCTTTTCGGGAGTGTATTCAGATGTGTCTGACCTTCACCATCGTATTGCCTGAGCTTTACCTGCTGTGATTGGTCCTTGGGTGCTTCATACAGCCTACATGATGTGTAGCAGAGGTGTGCATGTAGATACCGCCCTTCACACATCAGTGATCCCTTATCTGACCAACCGCGCCAAAGCGATCCCTCTCTGGCCAACCGCGCCACAGCGATCCCTCTCTGGCCAACCGCGCCAAAGTGATCCCTCTCTGGCCAACCACGCCAAAGTGATCCCTCTCTGGCCAACTGTGTCAAAGTGATTCCTCTCTGGCCAACTGTGTCAAAGTGATCCCTCTCTGGCCAACTGTGTCAAAGTGATTCCTCTCTGGCCAACCGTGTCAAAGTGATCGCTCTCTGGCCTACCGCGCCAAAGCGATCCCTCTCTGGCCAACCACGCCAAAGTGATTCCTCTCTGGCCAACCATGCCAAAGTGATTCCTCTCTGGCCAACCGTGTCAATGTGATTCCTCTCTGGCCAACTGTCAAAGTGATCAGTCTCTGGCCAACCACGCCAAAGTGATTCCTCTCTGGCAAACTGTATCAAGGTGATCCCTCTCTGGCCAACCATGCCAAACTGATCCCTCTCTGGCCAACTGTGTCAAAGTGATCCCTCTCTGGCCAACTGTGTCAAAGTGATCCCTCTCTGGCCAACTGTGTCAAAGTGATCCCTCTCTGGCCAACTGTGTCAAAGTGATCCCTCTCTCGCCAACTGTGTCAAAGTGATCCCTCTCTGGTCAACCACGCCAATGTGATTCCTCTCTGGCCAACCGCGCCAAAGTGATTCCTCTCTGGCCAACCATGCCAAAGTGATTCCTCTCTGGCCAACCGCGCCAAAGCGATTCCTCTCTGGCCAACCTTGTCAAAGCGATCCCTCTCTGGCCAACCACGCCAAAGTGATTCCTCTCTGGCCAACCACGCCAAAGTGATCCCTCTCTGGCCAACCGCATCAAGGTGATCCCTCTCTGACCAACCACGCCAAAGTGATCGCTCTCTGGCCAACCACGCCAAAGTGATCGCTCTCTGGCCAACCACGCCAAAGTGATCGCTCTCTGGCCAACTGTGTCAAAGTGATCCCTCTCTGGCCAACCACGCCAAAGTGATCCCTCTCTGGCCAACCGCATCATGGTGATCCCTCTCTGACCAACCACGCCAAAGTGATCGCTCTCTGGCCAACTGTGTCAAAGTGATCCCTCTCTGGCCAACCACGCCAAAGTGATTCCTCTCTGGCCAACCATGCCAAAGCGATTCCTCTCTGGCCAACCGTGTCAAAGTGATTCCTCTCTGGCCAAATGTGTCAAGGTGATCCCTCTCTGGCCAACCACGCCAAAGTGATCGCTCTCTGGCCAACTGTGTGAAAGTGATCCCTCTCTGGCCAACCACACCAAAGTGATTCCTCTCTGGCCAACCATGCCAAAGCGATTCCTCTCTGGCCCACCGTGTCAAAGTGATTCCTCTCTGGCCAACTGTGTCAAAGTGATCCCTCTCTGGCCAACCACGCCAAAGTGATTCCTCTCTGGCCAACCACGCCAAAGTGATTCCTCTCTGGCCAACCACGCCAAAGTGATCCCTCTCTGGCCAACTGCATCAAGGTGATCCCTCTCTGGCCAACCACGCCAAAGTGATCCCTCTCTGGCCAACCACGCCAAAGTGATTCCTCTCTGGCCAACCATGCCAAAGTGATTCCTCTCTGGCCAACCATACCAAAGTGATATCTCTCTGGCCAACCACGCCAAAGTGATTTTATCTGATGTGTGTGGTTTGTAGTCTATTTATTGATTTTATCTAATTAGTATGTGTGTATTTTTTTTTCTTTCTTTATTTATTGATTTCAGTCTGTCTCTCTGTACTCCCAACAGTAGTTTTCACTGTAATTGTTGCACATACTGTGGACGTGCTTGTTTCAGGTATCAGAAGGGTTAATGGAGCTGGTTAAAGAGGAAGTAGGAGGGGGTGGGGGTGGTGTTTTTTTTTCCCCTTTTGTGCTGGAATCCTTTTGTTTGGTTTTTGGCATCAAAGGGTAGCTCAGTGTTTACCCTTTTAATTGTGCATTTTTTTTTTCTAAACCTTTGTGTCTCATTACTGCTTGGACCTTCGGAAAAGGTGGTAAACCTGCGAAATCTCATCCTGAAAATGTAACTGTCGGTGCAAATGATAAAAATAGAAAGTATCACAGACAGAACTCAACTGTGTTGTTGCAAGTGCACTAATGCGGCTCCAATCCCCTTAGGCGGTGGAGGACTCTGTGACCCGGAAGTAGGATCGTCTTTTCCTGTGTTTCTGGTCGGAGAGGACCAGGAAGTGATCTTCTCACAAGCCGGATGACCACCGAGGAGGAGAGGTGACTTCTAAACGGTGAGGAAGAGCCCGAAATTTCTGGAGGATTGCCCCGTGGAATGAGGATTATTGTATGACAGGTAGAGGGATCTGACACCGCCGGTAAGATGCTTTATTATTATTATACAGGATTTATATTATTATTATACAGGATTGATATTAATTAAGGTGACCAGATTTTTAAAATGAAATCCGGGGACATATTTATTTTTTTACTAGTAATGGCGGCAATCAGCGACTCTATGCCCTTCGCCGCCGCCACCCACCTCACAGCTTGTCAAGTCTTACTTTCCGGGCCCTGGCTACTACTGGGTGGGGAGAGGAGGAAGATCACTCTGCCAGGGAAGATAAGGTGATGAACAGGCAGGCGGCTGGCTGGGACTTGAGTCAAGGCAGCAGAACATGCGAGCGGAGCTGAATGGGCACCCAAAACTGAAGAAATATTCCCTCCGCACCGACCAGCACATGACCATCAGAAAGGGGCACAGATAATGGGAAAAAATACACCCCCCCCCTAAGCTAGTAGGAGTGCGGGGGGGTGTAATACAGATTTTTTTTTTTTTATTCTGCACTGACTGTCTTTGAAATTGCCCCAGCCCCTGTTCAAATCCAATCCGGGGACAAAACTGGGGACAGACTTGGTCCGGGGACAGTGTCCCCAATCCGGGGACTGTCCCCAGAAACCGGGGATGTCTGGTCACCCTAATATTAATACTATACAGGATTTATGTGGCACCAGCAGTTTGCACAGCGCTTTACAACATGAGGGCAGACAGAGTTATGCTGGCCATACACTATACGAAAAATCGTCTGAAAATCGGTCGTTCAGACAGCTTTCATTTTTCGAACAGTTAATGGGCACAAAATCGATAATCGTTGGGACGTTTTTGAGCCGAAAAAACGAAGGACAAGTTTGGAAATTTTCTGCCGAACGAACGATAAATTGAAAGGTTAATGTTTTTCCCTTCCGAACTTTCTGCACTAGGTATATGTAAAAAAACAAAACAAACCAAATAATTTTTTTAAAATTTATGTCCACTGAACGATTTATCGGTCAATACATGATGGCACTATCGTTTGCGCTCATGGCCAAACATTCGTTTTTCGAAAGTTAATTCGTACGATTTTTCGTATAGTGTATCGCCAGCTTTAGACTACAATTCAATACAGGAGGGATTAGAGGGCCCCGCTCCTTAGGGCTCTTTCACATGGGACGGATCCGTGAAGATCCGCCCCGTGAAGCTCCGCTTGATCAGCGGGGATCGCTCCGTTGATCCCCGCTGAGCCGGCGGATGACTGGGCGGTCCCCGCACACTGTGCAGGGACCGCCCTGTCAGACCGCCGCTCTCCCCTAATGGGGGGATCGGATGACGACGGACCGTAGAGTCCGTTGTCATCCGATCCGCCGACGGATGGAAAAATAGGGTTTTCCTCCGTCACACTTTGGCGGAGCGGAGCGTGTCGGATGTCAGCGGACATGTCACCGCTGACATCCGTGGCTCCATAGGGCTACATGGAGCGTCCGTTCAGGTCCGCCTAAAAAACTGACAGGCGGACCTGAACGGACCGTCCGTGTGAAAGGGGCCTTAGAGCTTACAATTTTAAGGATTATTTTTATACATTATTATTTTTATTATTATTATACCGGATTTATATTATTATTATTATTATAATACAGGATTTATATTATTATTATACCAGATTTATATTATTATACCAGATTTATATTATTATTATTATTATTATTATTATACTGGATTTATATTATTATTCTTATACAGGATTTCTATTATTATTATTATTGTTATTATACAGGATTTATATAGCACCAGCAGTTTGCGCAGCGCTTTACAACATGGGGGCAGACAGTACAGTTAGACTACAATTCAATACAGGAGGGATCAGAGGGCCCTGATCCTTTGTTTACAATTTTAAGGATTATTTTTATACAATATTATACAGGATTTATATATTATTATTATTATAATACAGGATTTATATTATTATTATTATACAGGATTTATATTATTATTATAATACAGGATTTAGATTATTATTATACCGGATTTATATTATTATACCGGATTTATAAAATTATTATTATTTATTACTATTATTAATATTATTATTATTATTATACAGGATTTATATAGTGCTAACAGTTTGCACAGCACTTAACAGTAACAATACAATACAGTTCATTACAGGAGGAATCCGATTGCCCTGCGCCTTAGAGCTTACAATTCTAAGGATTATTTTTATACATTGATATTATTATTATTATTATTATTATTATTATTATACAAGATTTATATTAGTAATATTCTACAGGATTATTATTATACAGTGCTAACGATCGTGGTGATACCTCACATGTGTGGTGTGAACACTGTTTACATATGTGTGCTCGACTTGCGTATGCGTACGGTTCTGAGTGCGGCGCGACGAAAATGCTCGGCGCTTCCGGTCTCATAGACCATAAAGGTGATGGGAGACAATCCGGTCCGTGAACACTTTTTATTGCTAGCCAGCGCAATTGCCAAATTGGATGCCAGGCTCCCCACTGGATGGCAGAGTCACCAGAGGGCGACCCCCTTTCTGCCACCTGTAAATGCGATCCGGCGGCTAATTGGGCACTAGGATTGCCTTTACCTGATAGAGCATCGCCGGCTGAAAACTTTTGATCCCAGGGGGGGGGGGGGGGGGGGGGGTTATGGTATACATACAGCTGCAACCGTAATCCCGGTATAACCACTTGATGTCCATCGCATGCAGAGTACATGTACGTGATTTGGTGGCAAGTGGTTAACACATCTGTGAATCCGTTCAAGTAGCCGGTCTGGAGGGAAGTTTAAGGGCTACTGAACAAAATCCACTTTCCACTGGGGAACACGTGCCAACGCAGATTTTTTTTTTTTTAATTCCACGTGACTGGGAGCAGTCTTTTTTTATTTTTATTTTTTTATTAATATTATTATATCATTTTATTTTTATTTTTTTAAGGGGGAAAAAAAAGTCTTTTAAATTGCTGACAATTGCTCATCCTTAGTGGTGACTGCATGTTGTCGTTTTATTTTATTTTATTGTATGTTTGTTTTTTTCTTTTACTACGCTTTTTTTTTGGTGATCCTGCCAATACGTTTCTTGTGTCTACACTCACTCGTTGGGTTAGTGGACTTCAGAAATGTCTACCTTTTTGTGATTGATCGGGCTAGTAGATTGCACAAGAAGAATAAGGATGTTGGTGCTGCTTTTGCTGAGATTGTACTGAAACGTACAAGACTGCTTGTGTGTGTGTGTGTCTATGTATGTGTGTATGTATATATATATATATATATATATATATATATATATATATATATATATATATATATATATATATATATATATAGTGCTCAGGGGCGGCCCCTCCATTAAGGGTGCACGGCCCCCCCTCTATCCATGTGTCTGACCCCCCCCTCTATCCATGTGTCTGACCCCCCCCTCTATCCATGTGTCTGACCCCTCTATCCGTGTCTGACCCCCCCTCTATCCATGTGTCTGACCCCCCCCCCTCTATCCATGTGTCTGACCCCCCCCTCTATCCGTGTCTGACCCCCCCCTCTATCCGTGTCTGACCCCCCCCCCTCTATCCATGTGTCTGACCCCCCCCCTCTATCCATGTGTCTGACCCCCCCCCCTCTATCCATGTGTCTGACCCCCCCCTCTATCCATGTGTCTGACCCCCCCCCTCTATCCATGTGTCTGACCCCCCCCCTCTATCCATGTGTCTGACCCCCCCCCTCTATCCATGTGTCTGACCCCCCCCCCTCTATCCATGTGTCTGACCCCCCCCCTCTATCCATGTGTCTGACCCCCCCCTCTATCCATGTGTCTGACCCCCCCCCTCTATCCATGTGTCTGACCCCCCCCCTCTATCCATGTGTCTGACCCCCCCCCTCTATCCATGTGTCTGACCCCCCCCCCTCTATCCATGTGTCTGACCCCCCCCTCTATCCATGTGTCTGACCCCCCCCCCCTCTATCCATGTGTCTGACCCCCCCCCTCTATCCATGTGTCTGACCCCCCCCCTCTATCCATGTGTCTGACCCCCCCCCTCTATCCATGTGTCTGACCCCCTCCCCCCCTATCCATGTGTCTGCAGGACGCTGGATGCATGGATTCCAATTGCAGGTTTTTTTTTTTTAAGCATGTGATTAGAACCTGAGGCTCTAATAGGCTTCAAAAAAGGGTGGGCTCGGGGCGCAGAGCACTGTGCCCTGAGTCCACCCAGTTGTGTGTCAATAGCGAATGAATATTCACTATTGCCACATGGATCCTCCTCCCGGCCAATCAGGAAGCAGGTCCTGAGACCCGTCGTCACCGGATTGGCTGAAAGGACAGGCGATTCTCCCAACCGACTGACTGACGGAGAGGAGAGGAAAGGATAGCCGCCACTGATAGTGCTGTGTGCAGACACCGTTATCAGATGCTGTGGGAGGAGATGACAGGGAAGAATTTTTGTGAACTCAACCCCTTTGTTGTATCTATATCCCAAAGACTTTGTAACCTGATTGCTGGATTGTAAGAATCTATATGAGGGCCGGTTCACACTGCTGCGTGGTGCAAAATCGCATGTGATGTCCGTGCGATGCGATTTCAGCCATACAGATAGTATACAGATAGTGTGGCATCGCATCGCATTAGTATTAAACTCGCACAGGACCCTTTTTTTGGTCTGCACCAGAATCGGATCGCATGGGTGTTCACACCTATGCAGTCCGATTTATGTCCGAACTGACGGTTCGCAGTGCGATATGCGAGCTGAAATGGGGGTGTCATTAATGTATTGACACTCCCCAGCAGTTCGCATATGGCAGTGTGAACGGCCGTGTGAGTCGGGTGCGATGCGGGAATCCGCAGGGTTCCCGCATAGCACTAGTGTGAACCCAGCTGATAGTCTATTACCAGATCTGTATTATCAGCTGAGATTACACTGACAGGCAAGAGAGTGTCTGATTCTGTTAACCCCTTACACACTGTTGCTCTCTCTTGCGCTCTCTCTCGCGTTTTCTCTTGCGCACTCTTTCGCGTTTTCTCTTGCGCTCTCTCTCGCGTTTTCTCGCGCGCTCTCTCTCTCTTTCTCGCGCGCTCTCTCTCTCTTTCTCGCGCGCTCTCTCTCTCTCCTTCTCGCGCGCTCTCTCTCTCCTTCTCGCGTGCGCTCTCTCTCTTTCTTGCGCGCGTTCTCTCTCTCTTTCTCTCTCGCGCTCTCTCTCTTTCGCATGCTCTCTCTCTTTCGCATGCTCTCTCTCTTTCGCGCGCTCTCTCTTTCGCGCGCTCTCTCTCTCTTTCGCGCGCTCTCTCTCTCTTTCGCGCGCTCTCTCTCTCTTTCGCGCGCTCTCTCTCTCTTTCGCGCGCCCTCTCTCTCTTTCGCGCGCCCTCTCTCTCTTTCGCGCGCTCTCTCTATTTCGCGCTCTCTCTCTTTCGCGCGCTCTCTCTCTTTCGCGCTCTCTCTCTTTCGCGCGCTCTCTCTTTCTCTCTCTTTTGCACGCTCTCTCGCGCTCTCTCTCTCTTTCGCGCTCTCTCTTTCGCGCTCTCTCTTTCGCGCTCTCTCTCTCTTTCGCGCTCTCTCTCTCTTTCGCGCGCTCTCTCTCTCTTTCGCGCGCTCTCTCTCTTTCGCGCGCTCTCTCTCTTTCGCGCTCTCTCTCTCTTTCGCGCTCGCGCTCTCTTTCGCGCTCTCTCTCTTTCGCGCTCTCTCTCTCTCGCTTGCTCGCGCTCTCTCTCTTTCGCGCTCTCTCTCTCTTTCGCGCGCTCTCTCTCTTTCGCGCTCTCTCTCTCTTTCGCGCTCTCTCTCTCTCTTTCGCGCTCTCTCTCTTTTTCTTTCGCTCTCTCTCTCTCTTTCGCTCTCTCTCTTTCGCTCGCTCTCTCTCTCTCTTTCGCTCGCTCTCTCTCTCTCTTTCGCTCGCTCTCTCTCTCTCTTTCGCTCGCTCTCTCTCTCTCTTTCGCTCGCTCTCTCTCTCTCTTTCGCTCGCTCTCTCTCTCTCTTTCGCTCGCTCTCTCTCTCTCTTTCGCTCGCTCTCTCTCTCTCTTTCGCTCGCTCTCTCTTTTGCTCGCTCTCTCTTTTGCTCGCTCTCTCTTTTGCTCGCTCTCTCTTTTGCTCGCTCTCTTGCTCGCTCTCTCTTTCGCTCGCTCTCTCTTTCGCTCGCTCTCTCTTTCGCTCGCTCTTTCTCTCTTTCGCTCGCTCTTTCGCTCTCTCTCTTTCGCGCTCCCTCTTTCGCGCTCTCTCTCTTTCGCGCTCCCTCTTTCGCGCTCTCTCTCTCTTTCGCGCTCCCTCTTTCGCGCTCTCTCTCTTTCGCGCTCCCTCTTTCGCTCTCTCTTGCGCGCGCTCTCTCTCTCTCTTTCGCGCTCTCTCTCTTTCCCGGGGGCTCTCTCTCTCTTTCCCGGGGCTCTCTCTCTCTTTCCCGGGGGCTCTCTCTCTCTCTTTCGCGTTCTCTCCCTCTCTCTGAGCAGTGAAATGTTAGTTCACATACCCGCCCCTCCTATACAGGCACACAGAGAATACAATGATTCATGGGAATTGTAGTTTCCTCTCCTATTGGCTCAGTGAACTCCATTCCCAGATGGAAGAAAGTAGGAAGCAGAAAGAGAAGCTCTGAATGCTTTTTTTTATTTATTTTTTAAATTACTCTGAAATTTAGTTCTCCGGAACACAGAGGTGAGCAATTTTTTTTTACATAAAAGTGATTAAGCACATTAAGATTGTAATCAATGTTCAGGATGATTTGTGAAGGAATTCGATTTTTGGTGCTGAAGGTGAATAAAGAAGAATAAAATGTAATGCAGTCATCACATCTAGGCTGACAACTGTACTGGGGGCAGCAATGGACAGGAAGTATTGTAGGACTACATAGCACCTCCCCCCTCTACTTCATGTTTTGTAGTACATAGAGATAGCAATGCTAACTAATAACAGGAGAGAACTTAATCGGCTCACTAGAGCAGTCGGATGTTGTGTGTGTTTTTAGGTTTTTTTATTTTCCTTTTTTTTTTTATTTGCTGTTTTTTTTTTTTTTTTTTTTTTTTTTTGTGGTGTGTTTTGGTTTTGGTTTTATTTTTGTTTGGCATTTTTTTTTTTTTTGTTTTATTCTTTTGTGGTGTGGGGGGTGTTTTTTTTTTTTGTGGTGTTTTTTTGTTTTTGTTTTATTAATTTTATTTGGTATTTCGTTTTTTTTTTGTTTTATTCTTTTGCAGTGTGTAGTATGTGATTTGTTGTTGTTGGTTTTGTTGTTGTTGTTGGTTTTGTTGTTGTTGTTGGTTTTGTTGTTGTTGTTGGTTTTGTTGTTGTTGTTGGTTTTGTTGTTGTTGGTTTTGTTGTTGTTGTTGGTTTTGTTGTTGTTGTTGGTTTTGTTGTTGTTGTTGGTTTTGTTGTTGTTGTTGGTTTTGTTTGTTTATTTTTTTGTTTTATTTTTGTTTGGTATTTCGTTTTTTGTTTTATTCTTTTGCAGTGTGTGTGTGTGTGTGTGTGTGTGTGTGTGTGTGTGTGTGTGTTATTTTTTTTTTTTTTTTTTTTTTTTTTTGCAAATTGTCGATCAGAGTTAATAATAAACCCTTTTTCAGAGATAATATTTAACAGACCAAAGTGAGTAAATTAAGATACATTGGTGGTTAAAGGTTACATACACTTTTCAATCCTCTCCAGTGGGGCCCCTCTCCTATCCCGGGGGCCCCCCTAGGCTATTGCTATTGTTAGACCGCTGGGCTATACTTCTTCTGGCCATACACAGGTAGAATTTTTAATTTGAATGTTTGAACGATCGGGCGTATTCCTTCGCCACAGCATTTGATGTTCCCATCATTCAACAGAGAACTTTTGTAATAAAGTTACGAAAACAAAAAAAAAAACCTTTTCGTCTGCCATGCCAATGCTTCAAATTTTGACTCTCGCCCCCCTCCTCTTTGGGTTGCACAGGCGCCATCGAAGTGCAGACCAGGATGTCGGACGAGTGGGTGGCTGATGGCGGCCGAGGAAGCCGCAAGGCGAAGGCCTCCGCCATGACCTTTCAGGAGATGACGGACATGGTCCAGGTTCTGGATGAGAAGGACTACGATGGCAGACTCGCCAATTATACGAGGCCCAACACCCGCAAGGACAAGATTTTGGAGAAGGTGGTGCGGCGGCTGCGGCGCCGTTACAGCGTGGAGCGGTCCAAGGACCAGCTGCGCAAGAGGTGGTCGGATCTGAAACACCGAGAGGAGGAGCAGCTGCGCAAGATCCGGAAACTCATTAAAAAAAGTAAGTGTGCCGTTTCCTCAGATTACTGCGTTTTTTTTTTTTGTTGCATGTCCAGCATTTCCGTTCCTTTTTCATGGCTTGCTCTGATGAGCCCCGGGTGTTCAGGCGTGGGTTCGGTCCAAGTCCAGAAGTTAGCTGTCATTGGCGTGATACAAAAAATTGGAACTACCACTATTTTATTCTCTAGGGCAGTGGTTCTCAACCTGGAGGTCGGGACCGCCTCGGGGGGGGGGGGTCGTATGACAATTTGCCAGGGGGTCACCGAATCCTGGGCTGTTCCTGAAGCCCGCACCACTCTCCCAGCCTTTCCGCGGCCGCCCACTCAGCCTCTTCACAGCCGCCCATTCAGTTCAGGGCATGACTAGGGGGCAGAAACTAGAGGTCAGCTGACTGGTGAGGAATGTGAAGTGGGAGGGGCTGGAGGAGCCCCTATCTCCTTATTTCCGCAAAGGTGTCACTGCTACGAGACACCAGAGCTGGAGACACAGTGAGTAACACTACCTGTGATTATAGTTGCCATTAAAAGTCCCCACTACAGTTCTCAGATCAGCAGATGATCATGATCAAGAGCACCTAAGTTGGCTGATCCCAACTCCCCGCCAGCGCTGCCACGGATCCCAACTCCCCCCCAGCGCTGCCACGGATCCCAACTCCCCGCCAGCGCTGCCACGGATCCCAACTCCCCGCCAGCGCTGCCACGGATCCCAACTCCCCGCCAGCGCTGCCACGGATCCCACCCTCCCCGCCAGCGCTGCCACGGATCCCACCCTCCCCGCCAGCGCTGCCACGGATCCCACCCTCCCCGCCAGCGCTGCCACGGATCCCACCCTCCCCGCCAGCGCTGCCACGGATCCCACCCTCCCCGCCAGCGCTGCCACGGATCCCACCCTCCCCGCCAGCGCTGCCACGGATCCCACCCTCCCCGCCAGCGCTGCCACGGATCCCACCCTCCCCGCCAGCGCTGCCACGGATCCCACCCTCCCCGCCAGCGCTGCCACGGATCCCACCCTCCCCGCCAGCGCTGCCACGGATCCCACCCTCCCCGCCAGCCCTGCCACGGATCCCACCCTCCCCGCCAGCCCTGCCACGGATCCCACCCTCCCCGCCAGCACTGCCACGGATCCCACCCTCCCCGCCAGCACTGCCAGGATCCCACCCTCCCCGCCAGCACTGCCACTCATCCCAACTCCTCCCCCTCCCCATCAAGGAGTAAGAGAAGGAATAAATGGAGAATGCATGGAAGGGAGAGGAAAAGAGGGGGGGGGCAAAGAAAAAGGGAGAGAAAGACGGCTAGAGAGGGATGGGGGGAAAAAAAGAAATTAGGATAGAGAGAGATAAAAGGGGGAAAAAAAGGAGAACAAAGGGAGAGAGTGGAACATCCTAAAATGTACCATAAGGGGTTTTAATACTGGACTCGGGGCGCTAAATATCCGTGGGTTAGGGGCACAAATTACTCATCTTGCCTTGGGTGCCGACAACCCTCTCTACGAAAATATTTTTTACTGTTAGGGGTCCCCACAACTTGGGAAATTTTTATTTAAGGGGTCACAGCACTAGAAAGGTTGAGAACCACTGCTCTAGGGTGTCTGCTTTCAAAAAATATATCATTTTTTTGGGGGTGTTTTATGTAACCTTCAGGCCTAAAAATGTATTTGTTCAAAAACTCTGACAGCGAAAGGGTGAAGGATCAGCTCACCTTCGGGAACATGTTACATGTCCTACACGTAAACTTTTCATTTATAAAAAAAAGAAAAAAAACTGGCTCCTAACTTTTTTTACCTGGCTCCTAAATTCAAAGCAAATTTGCCCTGGTCAATGATATCACAGGTATCCTCACCCGTTTACGTATGTTGGCTCATTGACTTTGGAAGGATAACTTCTGGATTTGGACCAAACCCAAGCCTGATCCCCAAGCTCATCACCACTGATAACTCTCCTGCATTGATCCTTCTTTCATGTTTTATGTTTCTGATTTGCTAGTCCCACTTTGTTGAATGCCCGAGGGGTCTTCACAAAGTTTCCGCACTTCTTTATATTGAATAGAGTTAAAAAAACAGCGCGTAAAACTTTGAAGAACCCTCGTATGTTGCTGTGTTTTTTTTTTTTTTTCTCGCAAGCAAACTTTTCTAAAACCATTTTTGTGTAATCCACAGACGAAAAGAGAGAGAGAGCTGCAGAAGAACAGCAGGCAGAGGCTGAGGATGCAGCTGGTCAAGGTGAACATGGGTCCCAAGAACCTGCAGCAGACATTAAAGTTGAATGTGAAGAAAGTTCATATCCAACAGTGGACATCCCTGTGATGAAGATGGAGGATATACCTGTATGTCTGCAGGAGATTTCAAGCACAGGTATGTGATGAGTAGTGGTAAACTTTTTTTAGTTCAGTCCTGAATTTGAGTTCAACCAAACCCAGAAGGCAGCTGTCATTGCTGGGCCAATAAGCTGTGTGTGGCGGGGGGATTCCTCACCTCACCGCTACATGTACAAAGGGCAGGAATGCTCATGACTTCATCGCCCTAATAAGACCCCATGGCCTTCGCTGACCCAAGGTGGGCCCCCATGGCCTTCGCTGACCCACCCAAGGTGGGCCCCCATGGCCTTCGCTGACCCACCCAAGGTGGGCCCCCATGGCCTTCGCTGACCCACCCAAGGTGGGCCCCCATGGCCTTCGCTGACCCACCCAAGATGGCCTTTGCTGAGCTAACATTAGGTGAATGACATTGACCTAATATAGCCATAGCAGGTCAATGATGTCACAAGCATCCCAACTCCTTTGTGTACATGCAGCTACAGGATGGGGAATCGCCCGCCACTGTGTTATTTTCTGTGCCATCATTGCCCTAATATGGCAACATTAGGGAATCCCTCGCCCACAGCTAATGCTTGTGACATCATTGACCTAATATGGACATTGCTGACCATAATAGAATATGGCTAACGGCCATATTGGGTCAATTACCTAGACCTAAGATGGCCATGGTCAATGATGTCATCCCCGCCTTTTTTGCGTAAGTGCAGCTGCAGGGGTCCCTCACCTGTAGCTCATTGGCCCCGCACAGACAGCTGATTTGTGGGGTTCACAATGAACCCAAGCTCATCCCTAGTGGAAGTCACACGTTTCGGGGGGATGAAGGGGCCTTTATGGCTGCACAATTTTAAGTAGTTTTTTGTTTTTTTCTTCTTTCTAATAGTGCAAATCACACCGGAAACCACCATGAATAACGTCACGGTGCACCAACTCAGCGCTGAACTGAGGCAATGCAACGCAGAACTGGAATACATGAGACAGCGCATACCTGAGATACAAAGCAGAATTGGTGTTGTTTTACAGACTCTTGAGAAAATGTAATATGTTATGTTTTTAAAAAAAGTCAGGCTTTTTATTTATTTTTTGCCTATATAGATTGTTTTTTAAAAAAATTTAAAATAAATAGTTCCAAAAAAAAAAAATTGTGTTTTGCACATTTTTAAATAAAACTATTGATAGAATTTTTGATGTCTGTGTTATTTATTTGAAGTCCTGCTATAGCTTTGATGATGGGGAAAACGTCAATATAGTGACCAAAAAAAAGTTTTGTTTTTTTTTTGTCCTGAATTGCTGTCTATACCTGCTACTTAAGCACAGGCCACTGGCTGTCATAATGGAATAGTCGAAGCCGGAGATTTGTCAATCTGTGCTGTTTAGCATGAATGGGGGAATCTGTTAGTTTTTTGTTTTTTTCTTAGTTAAGGTTAAAAAAAATAAAAAATCTGTGTGTATGGCCACTATATACAAAAAAACAAAACTTTTGTACCTTTTACATCAGTGGTGGTCAATTCTGATACAGGGGGCTTCAAATGTGGCCCATGACATCCTAAAAAGGCTGTACATAATTGTGAATGTATTGCTACATAAAAATTCATAGACATGCTACAGGAAATGGTCAAAAACTACAGGCATGATACAAGAGATGGTCAGAGAGTGTAGCCCAAGTACGGGAGATGGTGAGAGTGTCAAGGTCACCTGTGGCCAGGTGACAGATGCACACCGTAGGGGGACAGGAGTGCACCGCGAGGTAGTGAACCCTATGGCTGGCTTCTGCGGATAGGAAACTGGGTGGTTGTGGAAAGCGGGACCAGAGGAGCACAACCGGGATCCTAACGGAAGCTAGAGCCAAGATTCCCCAGGGCGCGGAGTCTAAGACTCAGCAGGTCTTCTCCAGGGCCTCTAGTGGTGAGGATGTTATGCTGCAGGCTGGGACCAGGTCGCGGCCCCTGGAGTTTCCTAGCTCACGCCCCGTAGGATAAGGGGAAAAGAGGGGAAGCAGCAGCACAAGATATGAGAGAACCGAATAACAAGCTGAAGGTCAGGGGCCACAAGCAGACAAGGATAACGAAAGAACGAGCCGAAGGTCAAGGGTCACGAGCAGACAGGGATAGTCGGGGACAAGCCAATAACGTAACAGAGAGACAGACGTAGCACACGGCAGGCAGGAACCCAAACACACAATGCCTAACAAACACGTTGATCAGCAAAGCAGGCTTGCAGTGCACAGGTTAATATAGTGTTCTGTGATAGGGCCTGGGGTGGAGTCAGGCTGGGGGGAGATTATAAAGGAAGCCAGGTGAAGGAGGTCTGGTCTCTAAGATGAACACATGAGGAGGAAAGGTAAGATGGCAGACAGACATTAATGCATATCCATGACAGTACCCTCCCTCTTACGAGGCCTCCCCCTTCCCCGCCTGGGCCCAGGTTTAGAGGGAAACTTCAGATGAAACTCCTTTAACAGACGAGGTGCAAAGACCTCAGATGCAGTGATCCAAGACCTCTCCTCAGGACCAAACCCTTTCCAATGAACGAGGTACTGAAGAACGCCTTTACAGAGTCGGGAGTCCAGAATTTGACTGATCTCGTACTCCTGATTATCCTCAGAGACAGGCGCCACGGTAGGGAGAGGACGAGAGAATTTATTGAGGACTAAAGGCTTTAGAAGAGCAACATGAAAGGAGTTAGTGATTTTAAGGCTCTTAGGAATCTGGAGTTTGAAACAAACCGGATTCAGTTTAGCAGTTACCGTGTATGGACCGATGAATCGTGGAGCAAACTTCAGAGAAGGAACTCGGAGCTTGATGTTCCTGGTAGAGAGCCAGACTTTGTCCCCTGGCTGAAGAGAAGGCGGTTTACGCCTGCGGCGGTCGGCAAAGCCTTTGAATTTTTCAGCAGCTGCCCAGAGGGAATCATGAACGTGACCCCAAACGGAATTGAGAGACTCCTGAACCGAAGCCAAAGCTGGAATGTCTGGTGAACAGATCATGGGAAGAGGAAGTTGAGGGTGTTTTCCATAAACTGTGAAAAAGGGTGTCTTCTGCGAACTGGTATTCACATGATTGTTATGGGAGAATTCTGCCCACGGGAGTAGAGAGGACCAATCGTCATGGTGAGAAGACACAAAGGTGCGAAGAAAGACCTCTAACTCCTGATTAACCCTCTCAGTCTGTCCATTGGATTGGGGATATTAAGAAGAAGAAAAATCCAAGACAATATTGAGGGATTTGCAAAAGGCTCTCCAAAAACGAGACGTGAATTGGACTCCCCTGTCGGAAACAATATGAGAAGGGACCCCATGTAGGCGGAGAATTTCTCGAATGAAAATAGGAACCAAGGCAGGGGCAGAAGGAAGACCAGGAAGAGGAACAAAATGAGCCATCTTGGAGAATCGATCGATTACCACCCAAATGACTGTATTATTCTCAGACAGTGGGAGATCGGTGATAAAATCCATGGCAATATGGGCCCAGGGTTCCTTAGGAATGGGCAAGGGCATGAGGAGACCAGCAGGAGCTTGTGTGGAGGATTTGGACTGAGCACAGACATGACAAGCTTTAACGTAGTCTTTGACGTCTGAGCGGAGATTAGGCCACCAGTAGTGACGACTGATGAGTAGGAAGGATTGGAGGAATCCAGAATGACCTGCCACCTTAGAATCATGTCCCCAACGAAGGATCTTAGCTCTTAGCTCAGTGGGGACAAAGGTCTTACCAGGCGGAATTTTTGACTTCAGGGTGGTAGAGTGGGCAACAATGCATGAGGTTGGAATGATCGGCTCAGGTTCAGGGGCGGACTCCTCGTCCAAAGTGTCAAATGACCTAGAGAGCGCATCAGCCCGACCGTTGCAGGAACCAGGTTTGTAGGTAATCGTGAAATTAAAACGGGCAAAGAAGAGACTCCACCTGGCCTGTCTAGGATTCAGACGTTTAGCATTCTGTAGATACTGTAAATTCTTGTGATCGGTAAAGATCGTTATGGAGTGAGGGGAACCCTCCAAGAGATGACGCCACTCCTCTAACGCCAATTTAATTGCGAGAAGTTCCCGATCACCGATGGCATAATTCCTCTCTGCCTGAGAATTTTTTTTGGAGAAGAACGCACATGGTTGGCGTCTCTTTTCAAAGATTTGAAGAAGCACAGCTCCCACCCCCATTGAGGAAGCGTCCACTTCAATAAAAAATGCATTCCCAGGATTTGGTCTCCTCAAGAGGGGGCCAGAAACAAAGGCCTGTTTCAGGTTGTGAAATGCAGAGACAGCTTCGGGAGGCCAGTCTCTGGCATTCACACCCTTCTTGGTCAAAGCGATAATAGGCGCGGCAATGGAAGAGTAATTCCTTATGAACTGCCTATAATAATTAGTGAAGCCAAGAAAGCGCTGTGTGGCCTTGAGGCTAGCAGGAAGAGGCCAGTTGGTGATAGCCAAGACCTTCCCAGGGTCCATACGAAGACCCGAACATGAGACGAAGCACCCCAAAAACAGGACCTCAGAACATTCAAAGGAACATTTCTCCAGCTTGGCATAGAGATTGTTCTCTCTAAGACGTTGAAGTACAGTGCGGACATGGTTTCTGTGGACGAGCAGATTTTCAGAAAAGATCAGAATGTCATCCAGATAGATGACAACAAACTGGTACAGCAGATCTCTGAAGATTTCATTGACAAAGTTTTGAAACACGGCTGGAGCATTACACAGACCAAAAGGCATCACCAGATATTCGTAATGCCCGTCTCTAGTGTTGAATGCAGTCTTCCATTCGTCACCCTCCCGTATTCGAATGAGATTGTACGCGCCTCTGAGATCCAACTTGGTGAAAATGGAGGCACCCTTCAACCTATCGAATAGCTCAGATATTAAGGGTAAGGGGTATCGATTTTTAATAGTAACCGCATTTAAACCCCGATAATCGATGCAGGGTCTTAAGGTACCATCCTTTTTGGCAACAAAAAAGAACCCTGCCCCTGCAGGCGATGAGGATTTCCGGATGAAACCTCTCTCCAGATTCTCTGCGACATACTCCGACATGGCCTGGGTCTCTGGGATGGACAGAGGGTAGGTACGACCCCTGGGTAGAGTTGCTCCAGGGACAAGATCAATAGCACAGTCAAAAGACCTGTGGGGAGGAAGCACCTCAGCTGATTTCTTACAGAACACATCCCGGTAATCGCTGTATGCAGCAGGAAGATCAGAAGAAACAGAAGTGGCAGCAACCGGAAGACTCTCCTTGGGGGTCACCTTGAGAAGACACAATGAGAAACATGAGGAACCCCAGGCCAGGATCTGCCCAGAAACCCAGTCCACATGTGGAGAGTGGAGCTGTAGCCAAGGGAGGCCCAATACAACTGGGGTAGAGGCCTTGGGTAGAATAAGAAAGGATATCCACTCCTGGTGGAGAATCCCTACCGACATCCTAATGGGTAGCGTCTGGAAGCGAATAGGGCCCCCTGGGAGAACAGTGCCATCAATTGCCGAGACTACCAATGGGGTAGTGAGAGGTGAAAGGGTAAGCTTCATAGAAGAAGCAGTTCTCCAATCCATAAAATTGCCGGCAGCCCCGGAATCCAGGTATGCAAGGGTTGACTGAGGAGAAGTGCCTACATGAAGGAACACCGGCAAGAGCAGGCGAGAAGGTGATGTTTCTGGGTCCAATACCCCACCTTCCAAATGTATTAGACCCGAGCGTTTCCCGGACGAAGCGAGCAGGAGTCACGAAAATGACCCTTGCCCCCACAATAGAGGCACAAGCCCAGAGTTCTGCGCCTAGCACGTTCTTCGGGGGTTAGTCTGGTCCGGCCCAGCTGCATAGGTTCTTCAGCAGGTAGAGGATGCTCCACGGAATGAAGGGAGGGGAGCTCAGACTGGCTAGGACCCAGAGAGTGCTGGCGTCTTTTTTCTAAGGACCTCTCTTGAAAACGAATGTCGATCTGGTTGCATAAAGAAATTACATCGTCCAGACCGACGGGAATGGCTCTTCCCGCTAATTCGTCTTTCACTCGGTCAGAGAGGCCATGTAAAAAGGTAGCGACCAGGGCCTCATTATTCCAGCTCAATTCAGCTGTGTGGATACGGAACTGAAGAGCATATTGCCCCACTGAACTAGATTCTTGGCGAAGACGTAAGACAGCACTAGCCGCTGAAGAAGCCCGAGCCGGCTCTTCGAAGATATTACGAAAGAGCTTCAAGAAATCGGACAGGCTGGAAACCACCGGATCGTTCCTCTCCCACAGGGGGGCAGCCCAGGCCAAAGCTTCACCGGAGAGGAGGGAAATGATATAGGCTACCTTAGCCCGGTCAGACAGGAAGCTTTGAGGCTGAAGCTCAAAATAAATTGTGCATTGGCTGAGAAACCCCCTGCAGGCCTTGGAGTCCCCAGAGAAACGGAACGGAGCTGGCAATCTTAGTGAGTGTGAGGCTGCGACTGGTGCGATAGGTACAGCCGCTGGTTGTACTTGGGGTTGCGGATTCGGGGTTCCCAAGGAGGCCTGAAGCTGCTCGAATCGAGAAGCCAGATCCTGGAGGAATCGCATCACCTGAGTCTGATTTGATTCCTGGGTTTCAAGTCTGCGAACTATGCCCTGCAATGGATCATCCGCGGGGAGCGGGATGTCAGCCGGGTTCATGGCTGATCAAACTGTCAAGGTCACCTGTGGCCAGGTGACAGATGCACACCGTAGGGGGACAGGAGTGCACCGCGAGGTAGTGAACCCTATGGCTGGCTTCTGCGGATAGGAAACTGGGTGGTTGTGGAAAGCCGGACCAGAGGAGCACAACCGGGATCCTAACGGAAGCTAGAGCCAATATTCCCCAAGGCGCGGAGTCTAAGACCCAGCAGGTCTTCTCCAGGGCCTCTAGTGGTGAGGATGTTATGCTGCAGGCTGGGACCAGGTCGCGGCCCCTGGAGTTTCCTAGCTCACGCCCCGTAGGATAAGGGGAAAAGAGGGGAAGCAGCAGCACAAGATATGAGAGAACCGAATAACAAGCTGAAGGTCAGGGGCCACAAGCAGACAAGGATAACGAAAGAACGAGCCAAAGGTCAAGGGTCACGAGCAGACAGGGATAGTCGGGGACAAGCCAATAACGTAACAGAGAGACAGACGTAGCACACGGCAGGCAGGAACCCAAACACACAATGCCTAACAAACACGTTGATCAGCAAAGCAGGCTTGCAGTGCACAGGTTAATATAGTGTTCTGTGATAGGGCCTGGGGTGGAGTCAGGCTGGGGGGAGATTATAAAGGAAGCCAGGTGAAGGAGGTCTGGTCTCAAAGATGAACACATGAGGAGGAAAGGTAAGATGGCAGACAGACATTAATGCATATCCATGACAGAGAGAGTGTAGCCCAAGTACGGGAGATGGTGAGAGAGTGTAGCCCAAGTACGGGAGATGGTGAGAGAGTGTAGCCCAAGTACGGGAGATGGTGAGAGAGTGTAGCCCAAGTACGGGAGATGGTGAGAGAGTGTAGCCCAAGTACGGGAGATGGTGAGAGAGTGTAGCCCAAGTACGGGAGATGGTGAGAGAGTGTAGCCCAAGTACGGGAGATGGTGAGAGAGTGTAGCCCAAGTACGGGAGATGGTGAGAGAGTGTAGCCCAAGTACGGGAGATGGTGAGAGACTGTAGCCCAAGTACGGGAGATGGTGAGAGAGTGTAGCCCAAGTACGGGAGATGGTGAGAGAGTGTAGCCCAAGTACGGGAGATAATGAGAGAGTGTAGCCCAAGTACCGGAGATGGTGAGAGAGTGTAGACATCAGTAGTGGTCAATTCTGATACAGGGGGGCTTCAAATGTGGACCATGACGTCCTCAAAAGGCTGTACATAATTGTGAATGTATTGCTACATAAAAATTCATAGACATGCTACAGGAAATGGTCAAAAACTACAGGCATGATACAAGAGATGGTGAGAGAGTGTAGACCAAGTACAGGAGATGGTCAAAGAGTGTACAACCCCTAACAAAAGTATGGAATCACTACTCTTGGAAAATGTTTATTCAATTGTTCAATTGTGTAGAAAAAAAAAACCTCACAGAAATGCCTCAAGACTATTTTAATTAAACATGCCAACTTTCTGGCTTTAAAGCGGTGTTCCGGCCATAATTATTTTTATTTTTTCATTTTTTTTACAATCTCAACATTATTAGAACATATAAGCAGTAACAGATATCAATCGTTCCCGATCTCTTTAGTTATCAATTAAAAAACTTACAGTATATGTTGTCACCGATCTTGTGTCCGTTTCCATTTTAGTTATGGGCATGTGAAGCCCAGTTGATTTCTCTTCCTTGTTTTCCTGAGGGAGGTGCATGCTGGGTAACCACCTCTCGATCTTGCGCATGCGCTCTTAAATGGCACTCGTAGCGCCGATACACAGTAATGCCCACAGACTCCTGGGAAATGATGACACTCATTTCCCAGGAGGCCAGGCGAGTCAGGAAGAAAAGTAGGTCCACCGTGGATTAGGAAGTAGGCATATTAGGAAGTCTGCCTAGTAACAGGCAAGTAAAAAAAAAATTTTTAACAAAAAGATTTTTTTTACATTAAAAGGAACCTACTAATGTGAAATGTATTTTTAGGGGGGACCTTCGCTTTAAGAAACACTTAAACATTTAAAAAGAAAGAAAGAACCTGTAGTCAGTTGCAACTGTTTTTGCATGTAAAGCAGAGGGAATAAAAAAATATGGAATCACTCAATTCCGAGGGAAAATATTATGGAATCGCCATGTACTTTGCAGTTCTAAAACAAACATCTGCATCAGATTACATCCTGAAAAATTAGGTTATCACCAAACATCCTTTCAATTGATGGAATAAGAAAAGTTTCTAAAATCTCAATATAAAGCATTTATTGAAGATTTAACCGCTTCAGCCCCGGACCATTTTGGCTGGTTAAAGACCAGGCCACTTTTTGCGATTCGGCACTGCGTCGCTTTAACTGACAATTGCGCGGTCGTGCGACGTGGCTCCCAAACAAAATTGCCGTCCTTTTTTTCCCATAAATAGAGCTTTCTTTTGGTGGTATTTGATCACCTCTGCGGTTTTTATTATTTGCGCTATAAACAAAAATAGAGCCACAATTTTGAAAAAAATGCAATATTTTTTACTTTTTGCTATAATAAATATCCCCAAAAAATATATAAAATTTATTTTTATTCCCCTCAGTTTAGTCCGATACGTATTCTTCTACATATTTTTGGTAAAAAAAAATTACAATAAGCGTTTATTGATTGGTTTGCGCAAAAGTTATAGCTTCTACAAAATAGGGGATAGTTTTATGGCATTTTTATTAATATTTTGTATTTTTACTAGTAATGGCGGCAATCAGTGATATATATTTTTTTATTTTTATTGTGACTGCGACATTATGGCGGACACATCGGACACTTTTGACACCATTTTGGGACCATTGTCATTTTTACAGCGATCAGTGCTATAAAAATGCACTGATTACTGTAAAAATTACACTGGCAGTGAAGGGGGTTAACCTGTAGGGGGTGCTGAAGGGGTTAAGTGTGACCTAGTGAGTAATTCTGACTGTTAGGGGGCGTGGCTTTCCATGACACATCACTGATCGCTGTTCCCGATGACAGGGAAAAGAAAATCACTGACATGCCACTGTGAAGAACAGGGAAAGGTTTGTTTACACTCACCTCTCCCCGTTCTTCAGCTCTGTGACCCGATCGCGGGACACCGGCGGCGATCGGGTCCGCAGGCGTGGTCATGGAGCTCCGGACCGGGTTGCGAGCGTGCCGCCAGCGGTGCGCGTGACCCACGGCTGGGATCTTAAAGGGGACAGACCTGTACGCCCTTATGCCCAGCCGTGCCATTTTGTCGACGTATATCGTCGTGCGGCGGTCCTTAAGTGGTTAAGTCATATTGCTATGAGTTTTCTAACTTGACTTTTTGAGGTCTTCTTTGGTCTACCAGTACGCTTCCCTTTTTAACAACCTTCCCATTTGACTTGTACTAACGAAAACCATCATTAACACCTAAAGAAACAAACAAGCGGGCTAAAGAAAAGCAATCCTGGACTGTGGATGACGGGATGGAAGTGATATTCAGTGATGGGTCACCAATCTGTATTGGGTGGGGTGATGATGATGGGATGTTTGTTTGGCGTTCCAATAAAATGTAGGAAGACGACCGCCTGAAGAAAACATGGAAATTTCCACAATCATTGAGATAGCTGACATGTTGCCTTGGCGTATCTTCTGGGTATCGCGGCTCCAGCACTCTGAGTGGCTGTAGCCGCGATGTTGTCACATGCGCGCGGGAGAATTCTTTCCTGGCAAGGTCCGGCGTCTGCCGGGCTTTCAGCCGAGAATCCCCTGTGCGCATGCGCCACTGCAGTCAGCGGCTCATTGCGAGGGGAATATTTCCTAAACCATACAGGTTAAGGAGATTTTTTTTTTTTTTTTTTACCTACAGGTAAGCCTTATTATATAGGCTTACCTGTAGGTAAAAGTTAAAAAACTGACTATACAACCACTTTAAGTGCTTCTAACCACTTCAGCCCCGGAAGGATTCACCCACTTCCTAACCAGGCCATTTTTTTTTGCAATATTGTCGCTTTAACTGACAATTGTGCGGTCGTGCGACGCTGTACCCGAACAAAATTGATGTCCTTTTTTTTCCCCACAGAGCTTTTTTTTTGGGTGGTATTTTATCACTTCCTGCGGTTTTTATTTTTTGCGCTATAAACCAAAAAAGAGCGTCAATTTTGAAAAAAATAACTATTTTTTTGCCATAATAAATATCTAAAAAACAAACAAACAAATTTCTTCATCAGTTTAGGCCAATATGTATTATACTACATATTGCAAGTTTTTTTTATTTATTTTTTACCAAAAATAAGTGTTTTATTGATTGGTTTTCGCAAAAGTTATCGTGTCTACAAAATAGGGGATCGATTTATGGCATCTTTATTATTAATTTTTTTATTTTATTTTTTAACTAGTAATGGTGGTGATCAGCGATTTTTAGTGGGATTGCGGCGGACAGATCGGACACTTTTTTTGGGACCATTGACATTTTATACAGCGATCAGAGCTCAAAATTGATTACTGTATAAATGTCACTGGCAGGGAGGGGGTTAACACTAGGGGGCGATCCAAGGGTTGAGTGTTTCTAACTGTGTGGGGGACTGCCTGGAGGAGGAGATAGATCGCTGTTCCTGATTAGTAGAAACAGCAGATCTCGCTCTGCTTCCCTGACAGAACAGGGATATCGGTCTGTTTACATGGACAGATCCCCCGTTCTGGCTCTCTGAGGAGCAATCGCGGGTCGCCCGCGAACGTCACGGCCTCCGGCCACGCGCATCGGCTCCGGCGGCGTGCCGTGGGCCCGAGCCACCTATAGCCCTTAAAGCGCCCGCAGTACAGCTACGGCGATTCGCGCAGGGGAGCCATCCTGCTGCCGTATAACGATGGCGGCTGGTCGGCAAGGTGTTAAAGCCAGAAGGTTGGAATGTTAAATGAAAATAGTTTTGAGTCATGTCTGTCTTTTTTTTCTACACAATTAAACAATTGAACATTTTCCATACTTTTTGCCAGGGGTTGTAGAAGGCCAAAGGAGATGGTCAAAAACTATAGGCATGCCACAGGAGATGGGGAAAGAGTGTAAAATGCTATATAGGAGATGGTCCAAGACTATAAAAAATGCTACAGGAGATGGACAGAGTGTAGACACGCAATGGGAGATGGTCAAAGACTATAGGCATGCCACAGGAGACGAGCGGGTGTAGAAGGCTATAGAAGATGATCAAAAGTTATAGACCTGCTACAGGAGATGGTCAGAAAGTGTATACCTGCAGCGGGTGCTGGTCAAAGACTATAGGCATGCCACAGGAGATGGACAGGGAATGTAGAGATGCAACAGAAGATGGTCAAAAGACTTTATAGGCATGCCACAGAAGATGGAAAGAGTGTAGAAGGCTTTAGGATATGGTCAAAGGTACAGATCTGCTACAGGAGATGGTCAAAGACTATAGGCATCAGTGGCGGCTGGTGCTCAAAATTTTTGGGGGGGCGCAAACAAACTGAAAAAAAAAAAATCAATTGCCGCCACTGTGCCCATTAAACGCAGCCACTGTGCCCAAACGCCACCAGTTTGCCCCCTCAAATACAGCCAGTTTGTTTCCATATACAGCCAGTTTGTCCCCATATACAGCCAGTGTGCCCCATATATATATATATATATATATATATAAAACCAGTGTGCCCCCATATATACAGCCAGTGTGTCCCCCATATACAGCCAGTGTGCTCCCATATATAGCCAGTTTGTCCCCATATACAGCCAGTGTGCCCCCATATACAGTCAGTTTGTCCCCATATATATATAGCCAGTGTGCCCCCATATACAGCCAGTTTGTCCCCATATATATAGCCAGTGTGCCCCCATATACAGCCAGTGTGCCCCCATATACAGCCAGTTTGTCCCCATATATATAGCCAGTGTGCCCCCATATACAGCCAGTTTGTCCCCATATATATATAGCCAGTTTGTCCCCATATATATAGCCAGTGTGCCCCCATATTCAGCCAGTTTGTCCCCCATATACAGCCAGCTCCCCCCATATTCAGCCAGTTTGTCCCCCATATACAGCCAGTTCCCCCCATATTCAGCCAGTGTGTCCCCCATATACAGCCTGTCCCCCCCCCCCCCCCCAGCCCTGCACTTGCCTTCCTCGGTCCGCGCCGTCCTCGATGTGTTCTCCCGCCCTCAATGTCGCTTCAGCCAATCAGGTTACCGGTAACCAGATACGGTGAACCTGATTGGCTGAAACCTCCACAGTCTTCTCCAAGGAACGCACCCCCGTGCGTACCTGGGAGGAGTTTTTGGAAGCCGAATACAGCGTGAGAGCTGTATTCGGAAGGCCTATCAGAGCCGCTGGCTCTGATAGACACTTCCACAACACACCCACCGCCGGCCGCCGCTCTAATTCATATGGCCGGCGCTCACCAGGAGGCCGGCCATATGAATAGTGGGCAGCACGGCAGCGGTGACAATACACAGATTCATGCAATGCATGAATCTGTGTATTGTCTTTCAGTGGCGGTGCGGGAGCGAGAGGGGGCGGCGCTCCGGCGCCCTCTATGGACGCACCGCCACTGATAGGCATGCTACAGGAGATGGACAGAGTGTAGGTCTGCAACAGGGGATGGTCAGAGAGTGATTGTTGCCATGCAACAGGAGATGGTCAGAGAGTGATTATTGCCATGCAACAGGGGATGGTCAGAGAGTGATTGTTGCCATGCAACAGGGGATGGTCAGAGAGTGATTGTTGCCATTCAACAGGAGATGGTCAGAGAGTGATTGTTGCCATTCAACAGGAGATGGTCAGAGAGTGATTGTTGCCATGCAACAGGGGATGGTCAGAGAGTGATTGTTGCCATGCAACAGGGGATGGTCAGAGAGTGATTGTTGCCATGCAACAGGGGATGGTCAGAGAGTGATTGTTGCCATGCAACAGGGGATGGTCAGAGAGTGCTGCCATGAGAGCTTTTGGCTGGGAAAACTGGACATGTGTATGCTCCCTAGCAGTTTTCCCGACAGGAAAACTGGCGGAAAAAAATAGAGAGTAAAAGGAAAAAAGAGGGCGCACCGACCTAGTGCATAACCAATGGCTAGTGTGAGGGGGTTAACTCGGTAGCGGGTGTGTGTGACCCCCTGGTTGGGCTCCCCACACAAAACAGGGCCAGCAGACGGAGGTTGGGGTTTTCAAAATCAAAAGGTGCGGTTTATTTCTCTATGTACAGTGACAAAAACACAGCAAAGCCAAAAAGAAACAAACAAAATAAATCCTGGTCAGTTTGACCTCTGACTAAACATGCAGGTTTCCTAAACTAACAACTGGGATCAGCCTAGTGCTGTCCTAGTCCCTAAGTCCCTGGTTCAGTAAAAGTCCAAACAAATAGCCACACAGGCTTTGCCTCACCGCACAGGGGTTCACTCTCCCTAGACAGTCCACACAGGTCTGGTTCCAGGCATGAGCTAACATCTAATGAATCTGGGAGTTTCTTATAGAGGCCTAAATGAGCTGACAAGGTTCAGCTGGTCTCATCAACTCCCTGTCTGCACGACGCCCAGCCCTCTCCCTAGAGGTATGAGTCATCCATGAGCACACTAGCCTTATACAACTCTCCACCTAGTTGTACAAATCGGCGTAAAGCCTGAATCTGGGCGAAATATATCTACCCCCCTGGATGCAACCAGGTGACTTTACCTTCCTGCTGTCACATACCCCCCCCTCTTGTTTTAACCTCGGGGTTGGAACACCAGCAATCAGGCATTCATGTACTCGAGACAAAGCATCCACATTCCCCATTTGAACGCCAGGGCGATGCTTTACTGTGAAGTTGAATTCCTGGAGGGCCAGGAACCACCTATTCACTCTTCTATTTGTTTCCTTGTTTTGAGCCATCCACTTTAACGGAGCGTGATCCGTAACCATGTCAAAGTGCCTACCTAGCAGATAGTACCGAAGGGAATCTAGAGCCCACTTCACCGCTAAACACTCCTTTTCAACCGTGGCGTAATTTACCTCATGGGACTTCAACTTCCTGCTGAGGTAAATGACTGGGTGCTCTTCCCCGTTCCAGACCTGGGACAATACTGCTCCTAACCCCACATCTGACGCATCACTTTGTACGACAAAGTCTTTAGAGAAGTCGGGTGAGTACAACACTGGCTGGCTACATAAGGCTTGTTTCAAGAATTGGAATGCTGCCTCAGCCTCGGGGGTCCATTTAATCATGACCGACCCTTTCCCTTTCGTCAGGTTGGTTAGGGGCACAGCCTTAGAAGCAAAGTGGGGAATGAAGCGCCGATAATAACCCGCGATTCCCAGAAAGGCTCGTACCTGCTTCTTGCTGTTGGGACGTGGCCAACTCTGGATGGCCTCGACTTTGTTGAGTTGGGGTTTTATTACTCCCCTGCCAATGGTGTACCCAAGATATTTGGCCTCCTCCTGCCCAATGGTACACTTCTTGGGGTTAGCCGTAAACCCCGCTTCCCGAACAGAGTCCAGGACTGCTTGCACTTTTGGCAGATGTGAGGCCCAATCTGTGCTATGGACAATTACGTCATCCAGGTAAGCCGCAGCATACTTCCGATGGGGCCTCAGCATCTGGTCCATTTTCCGCTGGAATGTGGCCGGCGCATTCTGTAACCCGAACGGCATTCTCTTATATTGGAACGCCCCGTCTGGGGTTACAAATGCGGTTTTCTCTTTGGCCGACTTGGCCAGGGGAATTTGCCAATACCCTTTTGTGAGGTCAAGAGTCGTCATGTATCGGGCTGTTCCCAGCCGGTCGATCAACTCATCTATACGTGGCATGGGGTAGGTGTCAAATTTTGTAACTTTGTTCAACTGACGAAAATCGTTACAAAATCGCCAGCTCCCATCCGGTTTAGGCACCAACACAATGGGACTAGACCAATCACTTTGGGACTCCTCTATCACCCCTAAGTTCAGCATTTTCTGTACTTCCTCCCGTATTGCCTCCCGTCGGGCCTCTGGGATCCGATAGGGTTTTAACTTCACCCTTTCACCGGGCGGGGTAATAATATCATGCTCTACCCCAGATGTTTGTCCCGGCAGCTCAGAGAACACCTCCTTGTTGCGAAGCACAAACTCCTTAACCTCCTGTTGTTGGGGTTGTGACAAGGTGGCTGCTATTCCAACCTCCGGAATCACGCAACCAGTTTGAGCTGGTGACCAAGTTTCTGCGACTAGGGACTCTCTATCCCTCCAGGCTTTCAACAGATTAACGTGATATATCTGTTCGGGCTTTCGCCTTCCTGGTTGTCTGACCTTGTAATTCACTTCGCTCACTTTTTCCATTATCTCGTAGGGGCCTTGCCATTTGGCAAGGAATTTACTTTCAACCGTAGGGACAAGTACCAATATCCTATCCCCCGGGGAAAAGGTACGGGTCTTTGCTCCACGGTTGTACACTCTCTGCTGTGCCAACTGCGCTTGGGCCAAATGTTCCTTCACGATGGGCATTACCTGTGCAATTCGATCTTGCATCAGGGCGACATGCTCAATCACACTCCTGTGGGGAGAACTCTCACTTTCCCAAGTTTCCTTGGCAATATCCAACAGCCCTCTTGGGTGTCTCCCATACAGTAACTCAAAGGGGGAGAATCCCGTAGAGGATTGGGGCACCTCCCTAATAGCAAACATCAAATAAGGAAGTAGACAGTCCCAATCCTTTCCATCTCTATCCACCACTTTCTTCAACATTTGTTTTAGGGTTTTGTTGAATCTTTCAACCAGCCCATCGGTTTGGGGGTGATACACAGATGTACGCAATTGCGTCACTTTGAACAATTTACACAGCTCTTTCATAACCCGGGACATAAAGGGTGTACCTTGGTCCGTAAGCAGTTCTTTACAAATACCCACCCGGCTAAAAACAAGAGATAGCTCTTTGGCTATGGTTTTGGCCGAGGTATTTCTGAGAGGGATCGCTTCTGGATAACGGGTGGCATAGTCCATTATAACCAATATGTACTGGTGCCCCCTAGCGGACTTGATTATAGGACCTACCAAATCCATTGCGATTCTCTCAAACGGGACCTCAATGATGGGTAGAGGGACCAGCGGGCTACGGAAATGTGGCATCGGGGCCGACCTCTGACACACAGGGCAGGAGGAACAATAATTTTCTATGTCCTTCATCACCCCAGGCCAATAGAATCTCTGTAATACCCTCTCTCGGGTTTTCTCTGTCCCCAGATGACCTCCAAGAATGTGCCCATGGGCCAACTCCAACACCAACTTCCTGTAAGGTTTGGGCACCACCAGCTGCTCAACGGTTTCTTCTGCCCTTTTTGCCACCCGATACAGTAGGTCCTTCTCTACGCTGAAGTATGGGTAAGTGCAGGTATTATCTGGGTTCACTAACTCGCCATCTATTTCCACTACGTTTTCCCGTGCCTTTATTAGGGCGGGGTCTTTTAACTGTTCTGTGGCAAAATTTTCCCTGTGAACCTCCAGATCAGAAAACTCCACAGACGGTAGGTTTTCGTCTGAGGAGGTGGGCTCCTCTCCAGTTTCTTGAGTCTCCCCTGCCAATACTGACAAGGGAAATTCTGGAGAGTCCTCACCACTCTCAGAGGAGTTCTGGCTATCACATTCCTGGTACATAGGGGCACCAGTGGGGGGCTCAGGATCATCCCACAGTTCCCAGAACTTCGGAAAATCCCTTCCCACAATGGCGTCATGCGGTAACTGAGATACTAAGCCCACTGGATGAGAGAGGGTACCTTTGGGGGTCTCGAAACACACTGTAGTCACTGGATACTCTCGGGTGTCCCCATGCACACAAATAACAGCTACCTTGCTATTCCCAGAGACCTCTGTTTTAACTAACTCAGCCTTTATCAGGGTCACAAGGCTACCTGAATCCAACAATACCACAACATTTCTACCATTAACACACATTTTGCATAAATGTTTCTCAGTTCCTCGAATGGCAGTGCATGCGACTGTCGCACACAGCGACTGACGTCTGCCCGTCAGAAAGTCACACTGCATGGGTTCCTCCACAACCGGGCAATTGGCTGCAATATGTCCCGCTTGCCGGCAGCGGTAGCAAACGATCCTTCTTGCGGCCTCTTGAGCCGCTGATTTCCCAGGCTGTTCTCGCCAAACTTGGGGTAGAGCTCCCACCCTCTCACTCTCTCCACCCTCACCCCTTGGAATCCTCTTATCCGCCCCTGGGGATGGTCTGGTCTTAGGGTGGAAAGTCCGAGAGTCTCTGGAAGAGGCCGTCAGGTTCTCTGTAGCCAAGTATCTCTCTACACGATCCACAAGTTTACCGGCCGTTTCTGGGTCTCCGTGGCTTACCCACTTTTGAATGGCGGTAGGAAGAGCTCTCAAGAAACGATCCATCACAACACGTTCCACAATCTCCGGTGCGGACAAAGTCTCTGGCTGTAGCCACTTCCTGCTCAGGTGAATGAGATCATACATTTGAGACCTGGGGGGTTTTCCAAGCTGGAAAGTCCAGTTATGCACACGCTGAGCCCGGACAGCCAGGGTGACACCCAGCCTTGCCAATATTTCAGCTTTTAGCATCACATAGTCTTTTGCTTGGTCAGGCTCTAGGTCATAGTAAGCCTTCTGCGATTCACCAGTTAACAGAGGAGCCACCAGTCCAGCCCACTGCTCCTCAGGCCACTTTTCTCTTTCAGCAGTCCTTTCAAATGTGGTCAAAAATACCTCTGGATCATCCTCTCCAGTCATTTTTGTCAATAAACGACTCACCCCAAAGGACGCGGTATTAGTGGGACGGCTTTCCTCACTGGTCTGCGGACGTTGCTGCATTACTGCTTCCATTTGTTGTAGTCTCTGCTCTTGCTTCTGTAACAGGTCTATGAAGCGGGCCTCAGATTGCTGCTGGGCTTGTTGATGAGCTTGCTGCTGGGCTGCAAGGCTCCTTTGCAAACCTGCATTTGTCTGCTGTTGATTGGCATTTGCTAGAGCCAGCTGTTTCAGTATCTCCTCCATGCTGGCTTAAAAAAACTGCCCGCATTCTCCACCAACTGTGAGGGGGTTAACTCGGTAGCGGGTGTGTGTGACCCCCTGGTTGGGCTCCCCACACAAAACAGGGCCAGCAGACGGAGGTTGGGGTTTTCAAAATCAAAAGGTGCGGTTTATTTCTCTATGTACAGTGACAAAAACACAGCAAAGCCAAAAAGAAACAAACAAAATAAATCCTGGTCAGTTTGACCTCTGACTAAACATGCAGGTTTCCTAAACTAACAACTGGGATCAGCCTAGTGCTGTCCTAGTCCCTAAGTCCCTGGTTCAGTAAAAGTCCAAACAAATAGCCACACAGGCTTTGCCTCACCGCACAGGGGTTCACTCTCCCTAGACAGTCCACACAGGTCTGGTTCCAGGCATGAGCTAACATCTAATGAATCTGGGAGTTTCTTATAGAGGCCTAAATGAGCTGACAAGGTTCAGCTGGTCTCATCAACTCCCTGTCTGCACGACGCCCAGCCCTCTCCCTAGAGGTATGAGTCATCCATGAGCACACTAGCCTTATACAACTCTCCACCTAGTTGTACAAATCGGCGTAAAGCCTGAATCTGGGCGAAATATATCTACCCCCCTGGATGCAACCAGGTGACTTTACCTTCCTGCTGTCACACTAGGTTTATTAAAAATATATAAAAAGATTACAAATACTCACAAAGCAAGTATGAAAATAGGCACGTATAACATTCCATCAATGGGAATTGCCTCCTGCTGGAATGTTATACGTGCCTATTTTCATACTTGCTTCGTGAGTATTTGTAATCTTTTTATATATTTTTAATAAACCTAGCCACTGGTTATGCACTAGGTCGGTGCGCCCTCTTTTTTCCTTTTACTCTCTATTTTTTTCCGCCAGTTTTCCTGTCGGGAAAACTGCTAGGGAGCATACACATGTATATATTTTTAATAAACCTAGCCATTGGTTATGCACTAGGTCGGTGCGCCCTCTTTTTTCCTTTTACTTTTTAGTCCTAAAGAATACCAATTATTCTGAAGAGGGCAGCAAGATCCCTGGTCATTTCCTTCCCTACGGAACACTCTGGTTGTGTCACTAAGAGACCAAACTTCCAAGCGCAGGAGATTGTTTGTGTGTCTGGAAAAAAATAGAGAACCTGCTCTCTATTTTCCCATCTGGGTTCCCAGCGTTTTTTTTTTCCGCCAGATTTACTAATACTTTCCTATGTGAAACACTGCGAGGCAGTGCCGACGGAGCATACACACGGCTGGGATTCCCGGCCAAAGCTCTCATGGCAGTTTTCCTGCCGGGAAACCGGGGCGTGTGTAGGGGGAAAAAGCTACTGAGCAGGTTCTCGGTTTTCCCGGTGCACTTCATACCGCCGGGAAAACCGTACATGTGTACAGGGCTTGAGTGTAAAAGGCTACAGGAGTTGGTCAAAGACTGTAGGAATTCTACAGGAGACGGACAGAGTGTAGACATGCAATGGGAGATGGTCCAATGAATATAGGCATGCAACAGGAGATGGTTAAAGACTATAGGCATGCAACAGGAGATGGACAGAGTGTAGGTCTGCAAAAGGAGATGGTCAGAGAGTGATTGTTGCCATGCAACAGGAAATGGTCAAAAACTATAGAAATGCAACAGGAGATAGTGAGTGTAAAAGGCTACAGGAGTTGGTCAAAGACTGTAGGAATTCTACAGGAGATGGACAGAGTGTAGACACCCAACGGGAGATGGTCAATGAATATAGGCGTGCAACAGGAGATGGTTAAAGACTATAGGCATGCAACAGGAGATGGTTAAAGACTATAGGCATGCAACGGGAGATGGTTAAAGACTATAGGCATGCAACGGGAGATGGTTAAAGACTGTAGGCATGCAACGGGAGATGGTTAAAGACTGTAGGCATGCAACGGGAGATGGTTAAAGACTGTAGGCATGCAACGGGAGATGGTTAAAGACTGTAGGCATGCAACGGGAGATGGTTAAAGACTGTAGGCATGCAACGGGAGATGGTTAAAGACTGTAGGCATGCAACGGGAGATGGTTAAAGACTGTAGGCATGCAACGGGAGATGGTGAGTGTAAAAGGCTACAGGAGTTGGTCAAAGACTGTAGGAATTCTACAGGAGATGGACAGAGTGTAGACACCCAACGGGAGATGGTCAATGAATATAGGCGTGCAACAGGAGATGGTTAAAGACTATAGGCATGCAACAGGAGATGGTTAAAGACTATAGGCATGCAACGGGAGATGGTTAAAGACTATAGGCATGCAACGGGAGATGGTTAAAGACTGTAGGCATGCAACGGGAGATGGTTAAAGACTGTAGGCATGCAACGGGAGATGGTTAAAGACTGTAGGCATGCAACGGGAGATGGTTAAAGACTGTAGGCATGCAACTGGAGATGGTTAAAGACTGTAGGCATGCAACGGGAGATGGTTAAAGACTGTAGGCATGCAACGGGAGATGGTTAAAGACTGTAGGCATGCAACGGGAGATGGTTAAAGACTGTAGGCATGCAACGGGAGATGGTTAAAGACTGTAGGCATGCAACGGGAGATGGTTAAAGACTGTAGCCATGCAACGGGAGATGGTTAAAGACTGTAGCCATGCAACGGGAGATGGTTAAAGACTGTAGCCATGCAACGGGAGATGGTTAAAGACTATAGCCATGCAACGGGAGATGGTCAGATGCTGCAGACATGCTAAAAGAGCTGGTCAGAGAATGTAGACATGCTAAAAGAGATGATCAGAGGGACTAGGGACATGCTTGAGAATCTAGTTGTTGCCTAGAGAGCCATTACATGAGACTGCTGGAGGTCGCTGTTATTATGGGGCAATAGGGAAACAGACTACGATCTGCATGGGGTCCCAAGGGGGCGTCACAAAGCATGTGGCCCAAGAGTAGCGGGTTGGTCATCAGAGCCTTGCATGCACCTTATCCTCTGCATATTCCATAACCACGTTTTATTCTTGTTCTTTCAGGGTTGTACACCATGACTGACTCTGAGGTCCTTCACTTCCGCTTTGAACAGCAAGCAAATGGAATATTACACAAGATGAACATTCTCCGGGAGCAGAACCTGTTCTGTGACGTGTCCATATACATCAACGATGCCGAGTTCCATGGACACAAGGTGGTCTTCGCCGCCTGCTCCACCTTCATGAGGGATCAGTTTCTGCTGAACCAGTCCAGGCAAGTTCACATCACCATACTCCAAAATACAGACGTGGGTCAGAAGCTGCTGCTCTCCTGTTACACCGGGGTCCTGGAAGTAAGAAGAAAAGAACTCCTGAAGTACCTAACAGCGGCCAGCTACCTGCAGATGGTCCACATTGTGGAGAAATGCACAGAAGCTCTCTCTCGGTACTTGCAAAGCGAGACGTGCGACAACAACGCCATGACCCTGAAACCAGAAGGAAACCCTCATAGCGAGCCTCAGATGGACACCGCCAGCAGTCAGGATAAAGATTGCGAGATCATCGAATTGTCAGAAGACAGCCAGCTAAACATGGATTTCCAGGTTAAGAAAGAGGAGAATGACCAGGAACAGTTGCAGAGCCCCGGGTCCAAAAACGAAGATCTCTCAGCCGTGGACATCGACTACAAAGAAGGCGATATTTGTGTTTTCCAAATGGGCTCCATGTCTGACAACGCAAGTAACGCAGATAACGATCGGTTCCCTCAACCTTGCACCTCTTCAAAGTCAAATATCTACTTTTCGGACACGCAGCACTCGATAATAAACTCTACCGTTGAAAACCGCGTGCCGGATGTGCAAGGCGGTCCGTACCCGAGCTACCAAGAAGGTGGGGAATCCTCCGCCGGCGCCATGCAAGGCCTTCAGAGCACCGCAGAATGGACTTGTTCCTGGAGACATCAGTGCCCAAAGTGCCCCCGCGGCTTCCTCCACTTGGAGAACTACCTGCGCCACTTGAAGATGCACAAGTTGTTCCTGTGCCTGCAGTGCGGGAAGACGTTTACCCAGAAGAAGAACTTGAATCGGCATATCCGTGGACATATGGGCATCAGGCCGTTCCAGTGTTCGGTGTGCCTGAAGACTTTCACGGCCAAGAGCACCCTGCAGGACCACCTCAACATTCACAGCGGGGACCGGCCTTACAAGTGCCACTGTTGTGACATGGATTTCAAGCACAAGTCCGCTTTGAAAAAGCATCTCAATTCGGTTCATGGGAAAAATGGGGGAGATAAGTCGAGCTTGGACATTACAAAGGTCACCATAGATTATGACTAGGGTAGTAGGCTGTAGAAGACTGCGGTGCATTTTATTGAACCATCCTGCACTTCAAGTGATTCTTTACTTTGCCAGGGTCACCTAACCCCCCCACCACACACCCCTCCAACCCCCCCCCACCACACACACCCCTAACCACCACACCCACCCCTAGCCCCTCCCCCCACCACACACACCCCTAACCCCCCACCCACCACACACACCCCTAACCCCCCCCCACCACACACACCCCTAACCCCCCCCACCACACACACCCCTAACCCCCCCCCCACACCCCTAACCCCCCCCCACCACACACACCCCTAACCCCCCCCCCCACCACACACACCCCTAACCTAAGGTGACCAGATTTTTAAAATGAAATCTGGGGAGATTTTTTTTTTTTTTTTTACTAGTAATGGCGGCAATCAGCGACTCTCTGCCCGTCGCCGCCGCCTCACAGCCTTTCAAGTATTACTCTCCGGGCCCCCGGATACTACTGGCTGGGGAGCGGAGGAAGATCACTCCGCCAGGGAAGGCAAGGAGATAGGCAGGCGGCTGGCCGCGACTTGAGCCAAGGCAGAACATGCAAGCGGAGCTGAATGGGCATGCACCCAAAACGAAATAAATATTCCCTCCGCTCCGACCAGCACATGATCATCAGAAAGGGGCACAGATAATGAAAAAAATGCACCCCCCCCCCCCTAAGCTAGTAGGAGCGGGGGGGGTGTAATTCAGAATTTTTTTCTTTAATTCTGCACTGACTGTCTTTGAAATTGCACCAGCCCCTGTTCAAATCCAATCCAGGGACAAAACTGGGGACAGACTTGGGCCAGGGACAGTGTCCTCAATCCGGGGACTGTCCCCTGAAACCGGGGATGTCTGATCACCTTACCCTAACCCCCCCCCCCCCACCACACACACACCCCTAACCAACCCCCTCGACCACACACCCCAACCCCCCCCACCACACACACACACCCCTAACCAACCCCCTCGACCACACACACCCCAAACCCCCCCCACCACACACACACCCCTAACCCCCCCACCACACACACCCCTAACCCCCCCCCACCACACACACACACACCCCCCTCCATTCAATTGCTTGGAGCAAAGAGAGATAACCCTGTGTAAGCTTTAACCACTTGCCGACCAGTGCAGGACGATATACGTCGGCACAATGGCATGGCTGGGCAAATGGGCGTAGAGGTACGTCCCCTTTAAGATGCGCCAAACATTATATATTTTTAAGAGAGGCCCTAGAGAATAAAATGGCGGTCATTGTAATTTTTTTTTGTCACACGGTAGTTGCGCAGCAGTTTTTCAACTGCAATTTTTTTTTGGGGGGGGATATAATAAATTTGATTGGATTAAAAAAAAAAAAAAAAAAAACTGTTAAAGATAATATGCCGAGTAAATAAATACCGACTCATGTCATGCTTTTACACCTCCCCTTCAAAAAAAATGTTATCACTTTTATTGCTGTCACAAGAAATTGTAAATATCTCTCGTATGCGTTCAATTTTGTTTGCAAGCACAAGGAGACGGGGGTGCTTTAAAAAAAAAAAAATATATATATATATATTAATTTTTTTTATTTTTACACTGTCCCTTTTTTTTTATCGCTTTTATTGCCGTCACTAGAAATGTAAATATATCTTGTATGCGTTCAATTCTATTTTGCGAGCACGAGGGGACGGGGTGCTTGAAAAACCCCCCAAAAATTTTTTTATTACTTTTTTATTTTTACAATGCCCCTTTTAAAAAAATATATGTGTAGCGGCTGCTCCTCACACTCCCCTCTTGGTCTTGTCTTTCTCTTGTCTAGGGGTATCTTAGAGGGGAGGGAGCGGGGACACTACGCCTGGCTTCCACCACAGATGTTAGTGCGGTATAAGCAACAGTTCGGTATTACCTTCGGGTCAGTGCTGTGCACCTGGATCCTCCCTCCAAGAGTCACCGCGAACCATGTCTGTCAGAAAATGAGCTCCACACCATTAAAGTTCAACACTCCTTTATTCTCCTTGTCTGAACACAAACAGTTGAACTCCCTTGATAGAACAGAACAGAAAAGGAGGTGTGAATGCAACGAGAGACTCACTTGTCACCGGCAATATGCTGCACCGGCTCTTCAAATGAGGAGCTCCCCCCGGTCCATTGCGCCTTCCGGATTCGGGTACCCAATCCCTGGGCACCCTAGGATCTCCTTCCCTCGCGGAACTCAGTGTTGAGCACTGAGCTCCGGACCTTCATCCAAGTACCTCACCCCAGGCCAAAGGTGCCTGGGATGGAACTCGACCTCTGCTGTCCTCTAGGCCTAAGCCACCCAGAGGAGCGACACGACCCACCGTCCGCAAGCTGAAGGTGCCTGGGACGTCCACCTCGTGACAAAGATGGCCGGCCCCCTTTATACCCTCTCCCAGCAAGCACGGCGGGTTCCCCGCCCCACCATACCGCTGCCGAGGGAGGACAAAAAGGAGGACGGCACACAGCAATGATTCAACCCCAGCCCAGGGCGACAGCGCCACCCACTGGGCTGCAGGGAATTACACATCACTGATGTCTCTGCCAAATTCAAAATTACACCCGGGAAAGTACATACCCGCTACACTCTCCCCTCGGTCCTTTGACACTGGTCCCCAGTGTCTGGAGTAAACCATGCCCTAAACAGCTGACATGATTCAGTCCAGAAACAGACTAACAATTAGATACACAAAAAATATAAAAACTTTGTAAAACTATCCTATTAAAACATTGTGTCTGAGCCCTGTAAAGAAAGGGAATAAAGACAGAAGAGAAACAACAGCACTGATCCATAACTTTGAATCACATTTTCACATATGACTTTCCCACCCATCCTGACTAAGACCCACCCCATCCTCAGTAAACTTGATGGGATGTTCTCCTGCAGAGGGAAAAGAAAGGATTAACACACATAACCCTGACACCTGTATTCGTGTAATGGAAAAGAAACTTCTCCGAGAAGAAATCCCTTTTCTCCAAAGTGAGTGTGTGATAAGTGTTTAAACGTTGCGCAACACTGCCACCTGGTGACAGCATCACGGTAACTGCACCCGTGGAACTTTCCTCTTTTCTTTCGGCCCTATCTACCCAGAGTCAGTATTCTCTTTACTGGGAAAGTGAAGAACAAACAGGAACAGTTCTTCATTCCTCTGGGCACAAAAGCAACGGGCCCCAGAAAGTTCAGCAGCATGATAAGAACAGAGTCTCTTTTCTCCTACAGGTAAAAACGGGAATGCGGCAGAACAAGTGGTTTCAAGTGCTGATCCATGGTCTCCAGATGATACTCCACATCTTCTCCTTCCTTTCTTCGGATCAACACTTTATCTGCATGGATGTGTCGTCCTAACATCCATTCTGCCTTGCAGTCTTTGAATCGCTGGGAGGCCTTCGGAGAGCATGCCAGGTACCTGCGGGCGTGGGGAACCTGAAGGTGGGTCCACACAAAGTCATTGTACCAGCGTTCCCGGCACACTTCCACCTCATAGAGTAAGTCCTTCGATAAGTATGGATACTCCCATCCATACTCCGCAGCAACCTTCTGCCCAAATAGGCGTTGTAATCTTGCCAGAGGAGGCATGGTAGCTTTGTCCCCTTCGCCAGGCAACACTATCGAGTCCGGGTGGCGAGGGACCTTGATCACATCTGATCGGGGCATAGGGGCCCGCAGCAATAGTCTCTTTTCCCCGGCCTTCGGTACAGATGGCACCGGGGATGTAGCAGCAGACTGGGGACGGGACCTCTCTTCAGGCGCTGATGCCTCCACCCGGGGTGTGCTTTCCCCTGTTGACATGGGTGGATCTCTGATCCTTCAAGATGAAGCAAGCGGTACTTTGTCCCAGCCCTTCTCAGCAAACAAATCGTCTATTGCCACGTCGTCTCCCATGTCCGAGAGCGACTCCAGGTCGGAGGTGTCGCACTCCTCCGCGGGTATGTAGCCGGTTGTAGAAACGGAGCCACCACCTCCCGCGAATTCGCTAGGCCATGACTTCCCGACACCTCCGCCAACACACCAAGTCTCCCCGCCTGGCTTACCTCGGCCTTTACTTGAAGCGGGACATCCGGAACTCTGGTCGACGGATTCATCCGGGCCGGGCATAAGTGGGCGAGATGGTCCACCACAACCGCTGGTCGGGGCTACCATGCCGGTCTTTCTCTTCGGTGGCGGACGCTGCGAGACAGTGGTGACCGAGTCAGCATCCTCGGATTTCTCCCGTTGGGGTTTTACGACCTCCTCCGCGGTCGTTGCAGTGTGCGCAGGGGTGACTCTCAGGCCTCGTACACACGGCCGAGATTCTCGTCGAAAAAAACATGTCGTTTTTTTCGACGAGATTCTTGGACAAGAAAATTGTCCCGGCCGAGTGTACACACGCTCGATTCAAAGAACCCGCGGTTCTTTGAATGGAGCGTACGCGGTGACGTCATCGACTACGACGAGCAAGCGCTCGTCACATTCGATGCCGTCGCCGCCATCTTGGTATACCCTACGTATGCCTAGGAAGCTACCGCGCATGCGTCGAATTCATTTCGAACATGCGCGGGCTTCCCGGCGGACAGGTAAGTGTACACACACTCACTTTTCTCGTCGAGAAACAGGCTGACGAGAATCTCGACGAGAAAATAGAGAGCAGGTTCTCTATTTTCTCGTCGAGGTTACTTGTCGGTTTTCTCGACGAGAAACCCGATAGCCGCGTACACACGACCGATTTACTCGGCAAGACATCTCTGCCAGCAAGTTTCTTGCTGGTTCTTGCCGAGAAAATCGGTCGTATGTACGAGGCCTCACAGCAGTGATTCCTCCTCTCTGAGTGGTGTTGCCTGAAGCCCGGCCAGGGTAAATGGTTCTCGGCCTCTCCACCGCCGGGTCCACTTCGAACAGGAACTCCCCACAGGCCTCACAGCGTCCGAACGGCTTCAACTGGCACACCAGTCCCGAACACCTGGGACAAATCACACCCAGGGCCTCAACGTCCATGCACGAGTACAAGGCGAATCGACCCCTTGGCTTTAGTCGGATCCCCGTATTCGTTACTGGAGCAGCAGCGGTCAAAGTCGTGGTGGAAGGATGAACTAGAATCCACGAGGTGTGTCCGAACATGGCGTCCTGTTGCTGATCCATCGCAAACTGCAAAGTTTTTGCGCCAACGTCCCACGTGTAGTCCTTCACACGTATTGGACTCCTCCCCTTTGCTCCAGTTCGCGGGCTTTTCTGTTTCTGAGTCACGCCCACGAACTAAGCGGTGGGAGTGTGCCTGGTGGCGCAGTGCAATAGAAGCCCCCACGTGTATTACTTCACACGGCTGAGCTTCCCCCTTTTTCCACTCTTCTGCGCGGGCCTTTCCCTTCATTGGGTCATGTCCACGACTTCGAGCAGGGATGCACTTCGGCCAATGAAGGCCTGCCTGTTCGCTTAACTCTTCCAACAGACACGTTCGATACTGTGGTGCACAAACACTATCCCGGATGAGCCCCCACGTGTAGCGGCTGCTCCTCACACTCCCCTCTTGGTCTCATCTTTCTCTTGTCTAGGGGTATCTTAGAGGGGAGGGAGCGGGGACACTACGCCTAGCTTCCACCACAGATGTTAGTGCGGTATAAGCAACAGTTCGGTATTACCTTCAGGTCAGTGTTGTGCACCTGGATCCTCCCTCCAAGAGTCACCGCGAACCATGTCTGTCAGAAAATGAGCTCCACGCCATTAAAGTTCAACACTCCTTTATTCTCCTTGTCTGAACACAAACAGTTGAACTCCCTTGATAGAACAGAACAGAAAAGGAGGTGTGGAATGCGAACAGGCCCAGACACAATTTAAGCTGCCACTTCCCTTCCTAGAAGTGTGACCTGGTCTCCGCACGAGGGTAGATTTCCTTCCAGGCCGTCTCCGACGAGAGACTCACTTGTCACCGGCAATATGCTGCACCGGGTCTTCAAATGAGGAGCTCCCCCCGGTCCATTGCGCCTTCCGGATTCGGGTACCCAATCCCTGGGCACCCTAGGATCTCCGTTCCCTCGCGGAACTCAGTGTTGAGCACTGAGCTCCGGACCTCCATCCAAGTACCTCACCCCAGGCCAAAGGTGCCTGGGATGGAACTCGACCTCCGCTGTCCTCTAGGCCTAAGCCACCCAGAGGAGCGACGCGACCCACCGTCCGCAAGCTGAAGGTGCCTGGGACGTCCACCTCGTGACAAAGATGGCCGGCCCCCTTTATACCCTCTCCCAGCAAGCACGGCGGGTTCCCCGCCCCACCATACCACTGCCGAGGGAGGACAAAAAGGAGGACGGCACACAGCAATGATTCAACCCCAGCCCAGGGTGACAGCGCCACCCACTGGGCTGCAGGGAATTACACATCACTGATGTCTTTGCCAAATTCAAAATTACACCCGGGAAAGTACATACCCGCTACATATATATATATATATATATATTTTTTTATCGCTGTCACAATAAATGTAAATATGTCTCGTATACATTCAGTTCTGTTTGCGAGCACAAGGGGATGGGGGTGTTTTAAAACAAAATTTTTTTTATAATTTTTTATTATTACTTTATTTTTACACTGCCCCTTTTTAAATATTTATTTTCTATCTTTTATTGCTGTCACAAGAAATTTTAACATTTCTTGTATGCGTTCGCTTCTAGCATGACAGGTCCTCTTTATGAAGAGATCTGGGGTCAATTAGACCCCACATCTCTCTACAATTGAAAGCATCAGATATAAAAAACAAAAAACAAACTAACATCGATCTAATGCTTTAAAAAAAAAAAGCCTTGTTTTACTTTGGCACCGTGAACCGGAAGTGACGTCATGATGCCGCTCTTGGCCTCGGAGACCATAGAGGTCAGCGAAGGCCATCTTTCCCCTGTTAATCTCTATGGCCAGCCACCGCCCGGTGAGTTCCCGGGCTTCACTATGAGTTTGGTAAGCAGGGTGGCGACCCCACGACCACCTCTCGCCGCTTCTCCTCAGCGCCCGGATCACTTTTTAGTGTATTTTCCCAGTTTAGATGGTCAGCAAGTGGTTCAACCGACTTGTCGAAGCTTACACGGGGCTGAGGACTTTCTCTGTGCCCCATGTGACAGCCCCGGGACAATTAATAGGCAACCAGTGTTGTCACAAAAGCAAGTGGGTTCCACGTCCCCATACCCGTAGTGAAAGGTATTTCTCTTCACTCTTAGTAGCTGACAGAGCAGTGGGGTGCAGGGTTGGGGGAACGTCCTTCAGCACCCAAGGCAGTATTTCAAAAATGCTCCCCATGAACAACGTTGGGCGGCAAAGGTTGCCGGCTCTTCTCTTTTGGCACCCCCCTCTTGCTGAAGAGCACAAGGCAGCTGACCCTTATCCCCTCCACTTCAGCCCAGCCTTGGGCGGGGACAAAAGTAAAGATGTGTATATGCTACAGGGGTGGGGGGAACCTGAAGGGACCCTGTTTGTTTGTGTTTTTAACTACTTTGGCAAAGTGAAAGGTCACTTTTATCCACCTAAAACGGGGGTCTCCAAACCTTCTAAACAAGAGGCCAGTTTAATGTCCTTCAGAATTTCAGAAGGTCCAGACTGTGGCCATTGGGAGTAGAAAAGGTCTTGATGTCAGAAAGAAAAAACAGTGCCCGGTCTTTGGTGTCAATGGGAGGAATTGTCACCCACAACGTTGGTGTCATTGGGAGGGACTGTCCCCCATTGTTGGTATCATTGGGAGGGACTGTCCCCCATTGTTGGTGTCATTGGGAGGGATTGTCCCCCATTGTTGGTGTCATTGGGAGGGATTGTCCCCCATTGTTGGTGTCATTGGGAGGGATTGTCCCCCATTGTTGGTGTCATTGGGAGGGAATGTCCCCCATTGTTGGTGTCATTGGGAGGGAATGTCCCCCATTGTTGGTGTCATTGGGAGGGACTGTCCCCCATTGTTGGTGTCATTGGGAGGGATTGTCCCCCATTGTTGGTGTCATTGGGAGGGATTGTCCCCCATTGTTTGTGTCATTGGGAGGGAATGTCCCCCATTGTTGGTGTCATCGGGAGAATTCATGCCCCATCATTGGTGTCATTGGGAGGGATTGTGCCCCATCATTGGTGTTAGTGGGAGGAATTGTGCCCCATCATTGGTGTCATTGGGAGGGATTGTGCCTCATTGTTGATGTCATTGGGAGAATTCATGCCCCATCATTGGTGCTTTTGGGCCCAATTGTTGGTGTCATTGGGAGGAACTGTACCCCATCCTTGGTGTCATTGGGTGGAATTGTCTATGCCCCACTGTTGATATGAGTGAATGAAAGCGTGCCCCAAGGGCTGGATAAAAGCAAGCAAAGGGCCACAGTTTGAAGACCCCTGACCTTGTCGCCACACCATTTCAACAACAATGTTTCCATATTTTAGATATGTTCTTTACTTGTAGAATCCTCCCTTGTGCAGACATCCAAAAGCCCCGAGACTTCTGCGGCTGCTGGGTGGCTCCATCTTGGATGAGCTGTCAGCAACCCCAGAAGACTGAGTGGTCATTCAAGTGACACCAATTGCTAGGGGTTGCTTGAGCAGTGACCACCAATTTCTTAGGCACAGCTATTGGTTGGCACAACTTTTCCCAGCCAGGGTTCTGTGGTACCCTAGGGTTTCTCCAAGGGTTGCCAGCGGGTTCCTTGAGCTGTGGCTGATTTTACCTCCCATTTGATGGTGCCTGGATAGTTCCAGGGTCAATGCCACTTGGGCACCAATGATGACACCAATGACCTTTTTAGCTGTCTGACCATCAATGTAACTGGTTTTAATTAGGTTGTCCCTGGTTTCTCCAGGGCAGGGGTGTCAAACTCAATTTCATTGCAGGCCGCATTGGCATTATGTATCTGTAAGACTAGATGTCCAGAGCACCCCCCCCACCATCAGAAGTCAAGGGTCCCACACCATCCCTTACATCACAGTGCACCCTCCTTACCTACTGGGAAGATGAGACCAGGGGGAGGCGGAGACAAGGGGGAAAATGGGGGGCATTCACCCCTGACCCCCCAACAAAAGGAGGCACTTCACCACTAGCCACTCTGTATATGCCAGACAAACCACTGCCCCTTGTGTAAGCTGTACTGTACATTATACAGTCCTGATCGCTGTACTCTGCAAGCTTTTGCTGTATATTACAGACTCCTGACCACTGCACTCTGCAAGCTGTGCTATACATTACAAATCCCCAATTGCTGCACTGTGCTAACTGTGTGGTACATTATACACCCCTGATCACTGCACTCTGCCAGCTGTGCTGTTCATTACACACCCCTGATCACTACAAGCCGTGCTGTGCATGAATTACTCCTGACCACTGCACTCTGCAAGCCATGCTGTACATTACAAATCCCCAATTGCTGCACTGTGCAAACTGTGTGGTACATTATACACCCCTGATCACTGCACTCTGCCAGCTGTGCTGTACAAGACTTACTCCTGACCACTGCACTCTGCAAGCCGTGCTGTACAAGACTTACTCCTGACCACTGCACTCTGAAAGCTTTGCTGTTCAATACATACATACTCCTGACTACTGCACTCTGCAAGCTGTGATGTACATTATACTCCTGACCACTGCACTCTGCAAGCTGTGCTGTATATTACATACAGTACATACTCCTGACCACTGCACTCTGCAAGTTCTGCTGTACATTATACTCCTGACCACTGCACCCTGCAAGCTTTGCTGTACATTACATACATACTCCTGACTACTGCACTCTGCACATTACTTATTCCTTACCACCCTGCAAGCCGTGCTGTACATTACTTACTCCTGACTACTGCACTCTGCAAGCTGTGCTTTACATACATTACATACTCCTGACCACTGCGCTCTGCAAGCCACACTGTAATTACTTACTCTTGACCACTGCACTCTGCAAGCTCTGCTGTACATTATACTCCTGACCACTGCACTCTGCAAGCTCTGCTGTACATTATACTCCTGACCACTGCATTCTGCAAGCTCTGCTGTACATTATACTCCTGACCACTGCAAGCTTTGCTGTACATTACATACATACTCCTGACTACTGCACTCTGCAAGCCACGCTGTACATTACTTACTCCTGACCACTGCACTCTGCAAGCTCTGCTGTACATTATACTCCTGACCACTGCAAGCTTTGCTGTACATTACATACATACTCCTGACTACTGCACTCTGTAAGCCACGCTATACATTACTTACTCCTGACCACTGCACTCTGCAAGCTCTGCTGTACATTATACTCCTGACCACTGCACTTTGCAAGCTGTGCTGCACATTACATAACTACATACTCCTAACTACTGCACTTTGCAAGCTGGGATGTAGATTACATACTCCTGACCAAATGTTCATTGTCTTACAGTTGCCAGTTGTTAAGTAATCCCAAACTATTTAATGAATTGCTTTTTTTTATGGTAGGCTTAGTGATCGTTCTAATTTTGTCTATATTTTGTGTGCAGAAAGATAAATATATATATATATATATAAATATATATATATATATATATATATATATATATAATGGGGGTGTTTTGTTGTTTTTATTTTTTAAATGCTCCTTTGTCCTGAGGTTTACATGTGTCTGTGAGGCTCTCTGGCATAATTTGGGCTACAAGTACTGTGGCCTATGGGTGTAGTATACACAGAGGGAAGGATCAGGTTCTTTTTGACCATGTCTCTTTAGGGTCTCAAACAAGCGGCCCTCCAGCTGTTGCGAGACTACAAGTCCCATCATACCTCTGCCTGTGGGAGTCATGCTTGTAACTGTCAGCCTCGCAATGCCTCATGGGACTTGTAGTTTTGCAACAGCTGGAGGGCCGCCAGTTTGAGACCCCCTGCTTTAAGCCATGTGCTCCATTTGCCACGATGCTCTACATGCATGGAGCCATTTCTTTCTTCCAGGTGCCCAAGGGGTGCCCCAGGTCTTTCACATTTAGAGGAATGCTCCTGATATATACAGTAACATTTACAATTTACAAGTTCTTTTGTTTTATAAGAAGAGGTAGAAACTCCTATAAGGTTTTAATGTGTGCCTGTGTCCCCATTGGGGAGAGTTTACCCTCTATTGGACCTGATGACCATGGTCTTCAATACAGAGAACGATAGGAAATCCCCCTCCCCCCACATTTTTGAGATGTCGCTTCGGGCCTCCTAGGCCATAGAGATGAGCGGAGGCCATCTTTTCTCTGCTAATCTCTGAGGACAGGAGATGACAAGAAACCTCTTCTGGTGCCAACTGCTTAGGAATGGATATTCCCCCCCCCCCCCACTTGGGCCTCTTTCACACGGTGGCAGACTTTACCCCGCCCTTTAAAAAGCCACGGTGCATGCCTTTCAGAGTTGGTGGTTTAACAAAATAAGACAGAATGATCAAATTGGACACCACATCCCAATAAATGAAATATTAAAAAAAATAGGGAGGGGGAAAGAGAGGTGACAAACCTCTGGACTTTTAAGGTGTTTGGATAGGGAGATTAAGACTCAATAATACATCATGTAAAATGGTTAAATTTTATTACAAAGATCGAAAACATGAGAACAGCTTTACATCCATATCAAAAGATCAATAGTTCTATAAAGGCACAATTGACAGACACTACCACTCTCGAGCGAAACATGTTGAGAGTGGTAGTGTCTGTCAATTATGCCTTTTATAGAACAATTGATCTTTTGATATGGATGTAAAGCTGTTCTCATGTTTTTTATCTTTGTAATAAAATTTTACCATTTTACATGATGTATTAGTAAGTCTTAATCACCCTATCCAAACACCTTAAAAGTCCAAAGGTTTGTCACCTCTCTTTCCCCCTTCCTATTTTTTGAATATTTGAGAGTTGGCGGTTTGCACATGTTCAGGAGGCGATACTACCTGACTACCTGTTTTTTTTTTTTTTTCGATCTCAAGGGAACAATCGAAATACCGCCCGACACCTGCTTGCCCAGCGTTTGGCATGTGGTTGTGGCGCGGCCCCATTGATTTTAATTGGTGCTTTGGCAGGCCTAACGCAAATGTTTGCCTTGGCCGATGCCGCAGTCTTCCATAAACCAACCAATGGGTGTTTCTTCTTCGTGTTACAAGAACAAGGTGAGCTAAATGATATCTAGTACACCTTTTTATATGATGACCATGGTTCAGGTGATGACCCATGGATCTCTTTTTTTTTTTTTTTTCCGCTCCAGGTACAGATGGTATTTTTTCATGTATTTAAAGAATTGTGTGTTCTGGTATCAGAAATGTGAATATGGTACGTAGTCTTAATGATGAGCAAGGCATTACGTAGTGACCTCGGCATGAATCGGGGACAAGACATTCGTTTTGCCACAATGCAAACCTAACGCTGTGCACTGAGGAGTCCATTAATCTTTCTTTGGCTCTGAGAACTTGGCAAGCATTGAAAATGGTATATTTGTCTTGCTTCTCTGAAATGTTTTTTTAGCACCTGCATGTAATCGCCTTCTGTCAACATTATAATAATAATAAAATAAAAAAATGGGTTGGGTCACCTACCAGCCTCTTGAAACATTCCCACACATTCGAGGAGAAGCCTTTTGTCAATGCACTTTAACTGCAGGCCTCACTTGGACTGCATGCCAAGCAATGTGGTCTCCACTGGGTGTATCTTTCTTCATTCCTATGAACGAAACGTTGCTTGCTGAGAGTTTAGGACAAGGCTGAATTCAGTTCTGAGAGTTTAGGACAAGGCTGAATTCAGTTCTGAGAGTTTAGGACAAGGCGGAGGTCAGTTCTGAGAGTTTAGGACAAGGCTGAATTCAGTTCTGAGAGTTTAGGACAAGGCTGAATTCAGTTCTGAGAGTTTAGGACAAGGCTGAATTCAGTTCTGAGAGTTTAGGACAAGGCGGAGGTCAGTTCTGAGAGTTTAGGACAAGGCTGAATTCAGTTCTGAGAGTTTAGGACAAGGCTGAATTCAGTTCTGAGAGTTTAGGACAAGGCTGAATTCAGTTCTGAGAGTTTAGGACAAGGCGGAGGTCAGTTCTGAGAGTTTAGGACAAGGCTGAATTCAGTTCTGAGAGTTTAGGACAAGGCTGAATTCAGTTCTGAGAGTTTAGGACAAGGCTGAAATCAGTTCTGAGAGTTTAGGACAAGGCAGAGGTCAGTTCTGAGAGTTTAGGACAAGGCTAAATTCAGTTCTGAGAGTTTAGGACAAGGCGGAGGTCAGTTCTGAGAGTTTAGGACAAGGCTGAGGTTGGACCTGAGAGCTCATGAACAGACTGAGGTTGGACATTAAAGCTCAGGGCAAGACTGAGGTTAGTCCTTGGAGTTGAAGGCAAAGCTGAGGTTAGTCCTTGGAGTTCAAGGCAAAGCTGAGGTTAGTCCTTGGAGTTCAAGGCAAAGATGAGGATGGATCTGAGAGCTCATGACAAGACTGAGGTCGGACCTAAGCACTCAGGGCAAGACTGAGGTTAGTCTTTGGAGTTCAAGGCAAGGCTGAGGTTGGCCTTGAGAGTTTAGGACAAGGCTGAGGTCAGTTCTGAGAGTTTAGAACAAGGCTGAGGTCAGTTCTGAGAGTTTAGAACAAGCTGAGGTCAGTTCTGAGAGTTTAGAACAAGGCTGAGGTCGGCAATGAGAGTTTAGAACAAGGCTGAGGTCAGTTCTGAGAGTTTAGAACAAGGCTGAGGTCAGTTCTGAGAGTTTAGAACAAGGCTGAGGTCGGCCCTGAGAGTTTAGAACAAGGCTGAGGTCAGTTCTGAGAGTTTAGAACAAGGCTGAGGTCGGCCCTGAGAGTTTAGAACAAGGCTGAGGTCAGTTCTGAGAGTTTAGAACAAGGCTGAGGGCGGCCCTGAGAGTTTAGAACAAGGCTGAGGTTGGCCCTGAGAGTTTAGAACAAGGCTGAGGCCGGCCCTGAGAGTTTAGAACAAGGCTGAGGTCAGTTCTGAGAGTTTAGAACAAGGCTGAGGTCGGCCCTGAGAGTTTAGAACAAGGCTGAGGTCGGCCCTGAGAGTTTAGAACAAGGCTGAGGTCGGCCCTGAGAGTTTAGAACAAGGCTGAGGTTGGCCCTGAGAGTTTAGAACAAGGCTGAGGTCGGCCCTGAGAGTTTAGAACAAGGCTGAGGTCGGCCCTGAGAGTTTAGAACAAGGCTGAGGTCGGCCCTGAGAGTTTAGAACAAGGCTGAGGTCGGCCCTGAGAGTTTAGAACAAGGCTGAGGTCGGCCCTGAGAGTTTAGAACAAGGCTGAGGTCGGCCCTGAGAGTTTAGAACAAGGCTGAGGTTGGACCTGAGAGCTCAGGACGAGACTTAGCCGGACCTTAGCGTTCTGGGCAAGACCGTGGCGGGTCCTAAGAGTTTTGGTCCTTAAGCCAGGAGATAACTGAACCTGCCCATGCCCTCCTAAAACAGGGTTTGCATTCTTTGTGTACTTTTTCATCTATTTGTTTGTAGATTTGGTAGCTTAAAGCAAGAATAAAAAAAAACAAAAAAAAACCCCTATTTTGATTTTAATGTATTTTCTTTGTATAATATATATTATGAAGCATTATCTGTGCTGCCACTAACTTGATCCTACATTTGCCAGTGGTGATAGCAAATCTGTGTGGTGGCATGAAAATGCTGTTGATGAAATAGTAATTATTGTGAATTATATTTGTCATTTGTGAGTATAATAAAAATTTATTATTATTATTATTATTACGTCTGTATTATGGCAAGTTTAAACTATTTACACCAAAATGACACATTGTTTTTTTTTGTCTTATATTATGGTAATAGTGGGGCTAATGGAGATCATTGGAGTAGAGTTGTAGTAATTGCATCTACTTCAGTGATTTCCAGCTTTTTCACAATCAAATCTTTTATTATAAGTAGAGAAGAATATAACATTGTACAGACTAATCCATCTATAAAATATCCATACCTGGAGTCCTTCGAGTATCTCGGAGTCTGGATATGCTGTGTGCCATCTGTTTCTTTTGGAGAGTCAAGTGATGAAAAGGTACTGTATATACTCGAGTATAAGCCGATCCACCCAATTTTACCACAAAAAACTGGGAAAACATATTGACTTGAGTATAAGCCGAGGGTGTCCATCTGCATGCCTCACTGTACCTTACTGTGTCCATACCCATGCCTCACTGTGTCCATGCCTCACTGTCTCCAATCTCCCTACCTGATCTCCGGCGCTGTGTGACTAGACTGACGTTTAACATGGGAGTCTCTGGAAGGGGTGCCCGGCTTTGAAAAATCGGTGCTCCCTGGCCGTAGGTCCCCCAGACAACAAACGTTGCACACTTGTAGAGGAGAAATGTGGCTACCTACAAGTGTGCAAAGTTTCGGGTCCAGGGGACCTACGACAGGACAGTACCGGGTCCCCAAAGTTACCAGAGAAATTGCAGTTTAACATGGGAGTCTATGGAAGGGGTGCCTGGCTTTGAAAAATGGGTGCTCCCCTGGACAACATACTTTGCACACTTATAGAAGAAGAGTGGGGCTACATTTGTGCCAAGATTGGGGTCCAGGTGACCTAGGGCTGGCCAGTACCGGGTCCCCAAAATCACCGGAGAAATTACCGTTTAACATGGGAGTCTATGGAAGGGGTTCCCGGGTTTGAAAATTCGTGCTCCTCGGCCGTAGGTCCCGTGGACAATAGACTTTGCACACTTGTAGAGGAAGAGTGGGGCTAAATGTGCGCCAAGATTGGGGTCCAGAGAACCTAGGGCCGGCCAGTACCGGGTCCCCAAAATCACCGGAGAGATTACCGTTTAACATGGGAGTCTATGGAAGGGGTGCCAGCTTTAAAAAATCGGTGCTCCCCGGCCGTAGGTCCTCCAGACAACAAACTTTGTACACTTGTAGAAGAAGAGAGGGGCTACATGTGTGCCAAGTTTGGGGTCCAGGGGATTAGGCGCACAAATGTGAAGATGGACACAGTCTCGAGTATAAGCCGAGGGGGGCATTTTCAGCACATAAAAATGTGCTGAAAAACTCGGCTTATACTCGAGTCTATACGGTAATGTTAAGTAATCAACCAGAAATGACCCCTCCCCCGAGCAAGAATGACTGAAGGCCAATGATGGAAGACCCTCAAAATGGTACATGAATCACCGAATCACTGCATACCCTACCCAACATCTTCTGTCACGTAGAGAATTTATAGAGATCAGACCAAAAAGAGGGTCAAATGAGGACCACAGAGGGACAATCCTACAAATCAGGAACAGGTGGGAACTTTGTTATATATACCCAATATCAATCGTTCTGCTACATATTACAGTGCCTTGAAAAAGTATTCATACCCTTTGAAATTTTCCACATTCTGTCATGTTACAACCAAAAAACGTAAATTGTATTTTATTGGGATTTTATGTGATAGACCAACACATAGGGGCTGATTTACGAAACGTTTGCGCCATGAATATTGGCGCATCTGCGTGCGCAATGGCTGTTTTGGTATTTACAAAACATTAGCGCCCGTAGCGCAGCCCTATTTCCCATTTACTATAGTGTTCTCTGCGCCCGGGAGGAGGCACTCAGTGCGCCACTATGGACCTGGCGCAGGGCATGTTAAAATCTAAATATAAAGAAGTTGGAAGTGAGAATATAATGGGGGTGATGTGGGGTGATGTGAGGAAGTGTAGTGACACCTGCCCAAATAACAAACATGGCCAAAATAGAGTGGGAAAGTAACTTTTTCAAAACCAGCCCGCTGCGCCGGCAATTCCGATTCGAGCTGCGGGAGGTTTTTTTGAGCTCAGCGCGGGAATTTCAATGGTTTAAATGCGCCAAGACACTGCGCCGGCAAAATCTTAGTAAATGTCAAGTCACCTAAGTCAATTTGCATAAGTTGAACAGGCGCAGCTCTGAACTTGCCAGTGCGCCAGCAAAATGACATTTCTAAAGGAAAAAAAAACCATTTAAAAGCACCCGCGGCTATAATGAATTGTCGGCTCCCGGCAATATAGAGAAAAGTCTTTGAAAGTCTTTGCTAACCAAAAAAAAAAAGCGTGGGGGTCCCCCCAAATTCCATAACCAGGCCCTTCAGGTCTGGAATGGATATTAAGGGGAACCCCGCTGCAAATTTAAAAAAAAAATGACGTGCGGGTTCCCCCCAAATATCCAAACCAGGCCCTTCAGATCTGGCATGGATTTTAAGGGGAACTTCACCCCAAATTTTCTAAAAAAAATGGCGTGGAGTCCCCCCAAAAATCCACACCAGACCCTTTTCTTTCTCGTACATCACGGGACACAGAGCGACATAGTCATTACTAATGGGTTATATAGATACCGTCAGGTGCTGGCACTGGCAACTTCCAAAACCGGAAGTACCCTCCCCTATATAAGCCCCTCCCATCCGGGAGCACCTCAGTTTTTTGCCAGTGTCTAAGGTGTTGGCCAAGAAGAAACATGTGTTTTTTACTGAGCTTGCGTACAGGTTCTTTTGGGCCTCAGTAAGCTATTCCGGATCCGACCAAAAAAGCTTCATAGCTAAACGGTCGGTACCCGGGCCTTGCAGAGAAGAGCAAGGTTTTGCCTGTAATGCTTCTCTTAGGAGAGCTGGACCCTGGGATCCAGAGCTCTGGTCATACCCACGACCAAGATGTTTTCTGTGCAGGGTGCTATACAGGTCCAGGGGAGTGGAATCCTTGGGAACCCGGTCCCTGAAGGTTTGATTACAATGCCTGCCGTGATAGGTGAAGTTTGGGCTTCTGTGGACCAAACAAAGTCCTGCGGCGAGGAAAAGGTAAGTGGGGGCCCTCAGGAACTTGGTTCTATTGAGGGACCCCCAAGCCTATTTTGTCTTTCTGCCTGTTACCTAAGGTATTCCCGCTAATATTCTGTGTATGCCTGTTACTACTGAGAAAATGTAAAAATTTTAATAGTAGGCAAGAAAAAAAAAAAAAATGTAAGACCGCGGTACCTGTGTTAGACACTAGAGGCCGCTATGGTTCTTTTTCTTGTAATGTGGATTTTTTTCTTCCAGAATCAAATCCAGGCAGTTGGTATGTTCTCTGCTGGGAAGCTGTCTCCTCTGCCCTGTTGCTGCGCTCATCCATCCCCGGGCCCTGCGGCAAAGGGGGCCCTGGCTCCCATCTAGCTCCTTATTGTTTTTAAAAAAGGGCGCCGAAGGCGCACGTGCCCGCGCGCGTGCGCGTGCACGCGCCTCTATTCATAGAGGCGATCTGGAAAAAGGGGCGGAGCGGGTGGATGACGCTCAGGTGTGCGCCGCGGCGCTACTGCGCATGTGCGGGCGTCCAGCGTGTTTTAAAGCACATTATAGCTGGCTATTGAATGCACAGACAGAGCTAGCAACAGATAAAGGCACACAGAGGCGGTTGATGCAGGCATCCCCTAGAAAGGCACTTTAGTAGACACCAACTGTGATATAGCAGCAATTGTGCTAGACTATTCTCAGTAAAAGTGGTGTATTACGGCTGGAATACCTCAGCTTTAGGCTTAAGAATATGCCGTCCAGAAGCTCCGGAACTGAATCTTCCAGGAAGCGAAGGGGGTCTCATCGGGCTCTGAGGTGGGCATGCTTCTGCTGCACCAGTCTCCCCTGAAGTTCAGAGGTAAGTGACCATAGAGACCCCGCAGGGGTACTTGGTACTGTGGCTGTCCTCAGTCACCTGCTCCTGTGTATGTAACAGAGGAGGTTTTTTCCTCAGCTCTGGGAGGATTAGAGAGAGATTGTCAACATTGATCGCTGCCTCCCTGTCAGGGAAAGCACGCCGATCTCCGTCTCCTCCTTCAGAGTGCCTGTTAGCAGAGCAACAGTCCCATACAGGGATCGACCTGCCTGAAGGGGATCAGGATGAGGTTGATTCTGTTATAGAGGAATCAACAGTGGAGGAACCTTTCTCAGCAGCTCAAGCTGAAAGATTATGGGTTCAGTCTCTGACTAACATGGTCCGATCGGCATTAAAAATGCACCTTGCGGAACCATCAACCACTACTGTATCCTCGTTGGGGTCGCTAGAAGCCCCCAGACTGTCTGTTCTTTTCCACTTCACCCTTTTACTGAAAGGGCTCATTTACCAGGATTGGGAATGTCCTGAGAAAATATTTATTCCCCCAAGAGATTTCCGGTGGTCTATCCCATGGAGGATAAGTTCATCAAAAAAAAAAAAAAAAAATGGAAGGTCCCTACAGTGGACGCAGCCATCTCTTGTATGTATAAATCACTGACATGTCCAGTGGATAATGTCCAAATGTTCAAGAACCCAATAGATAAAAGATTGGAGTCCTTATGAAAGTCTGCTTCTTTCTACAGCAAGCTTGGTGACACAACCAGCAGTAGCAGCTATTGGGGTCTGCTAAGCAGTGAAGGATCAGTTGAAACAGGTCTTGAGGGACTTGACAGATCAGCAGGCTTTGCCCTAGCTGATCTACCTAGAGCCTTAGGCTTTGCGGTTGACGCCATAGAGGATTCAGTCCATCAGGCCTCCCGCCTTACGCTGTCTATAGTACATATGCGTAGGCTTCTATGGCTCAAAAACTGGTCTGCTGAAGCTCCCTGTAAGGAATGGCTGGTTAGCGTCCCATTTCATGGTGAACGCTTATTCAGGGAAAACCTGGACAAATATATCCAGAAAATTTCCAGCGGTAAAAATACGCTCTTGCCGGTTAAAAACAGAGTTAGAGGTCCCTCTTTAAGAGGCCTGCTTCTCCAGTCCCTGGGGCATCGGCTGTGTAACAGTTCCGACGGCCTCCTCGGTCAATTCCCGGGGGTAAAAAACAGGGACAATAGCAGGGTAATGAGAAACCCTGGGTCAGGGGAGGTACAAAACCTCCCCCAAAGTTAAATTCATTGAAGGGTTGCCCCCACTCAGTCGGGTGGGGGGAGGACTCCAGTTGTTCACAAGAGACCTGGCGGGACGCGATCAAGACAGATAGGTGCTCTCCGCAGTATGTTGAGGATACAGATGGAGTTAAGAGACTCTCCTCCTTCCCATTTTTGAGGTCAAACGTGCCAAGGGATCCCCGGAAGAGAGAGTCCCTCCTGTTGGCACTAGAACAACTATTGCTCCAAGGAGTAATTATGGAGGTTCCCCTGGAAGAATGAGGGTTCGGGTTTTACTCAAACCTCTCTACAGTCCCGAAGCAAATGCGGACGGGAGGCCCATATTAATTCTAAAAGGGCTATACAAATTCCTGTATATCAGGACTTTCCGATGAAGTCGATCCGATCGGTGGCCACTGCCCTACAAGGGGAGGATTGGTTAGCCACGATCGACATCAAAGATGCTTATTTGCACATTCCCATCTTTCCAGTCCACCAAAAATTTCTACGCTTTGCAGTAGAAGGGCGCCATTTTCAGTTCAGAGCCTTACCCTTCGGTTTGGCCACAGCACCACGAGTGTTTACAAAAATTCTGGCCCTTTATTGGCCAATCTGAGAACACAAGGTGTAATGATAATGGCATATCTAGATGACTTGTTGCTGATAGACCACTCAGTGAAAAAACTAGACGTGGTCGTTCACAAGACAATCAAGTATCTGGAATCTCACGGTTGGATTATCAACCGAGAAAAGTCAGCCCTAAAAACCAGTCAAAAGTCTGGAATACTTGGGGCTAAGGTTGGATTCAGGCCAGTGAAAAATATTCTTGCCTCGAGGAAAGGTGTTGTCTTTGAAAGATTTGATCCACTTAGTGGGTACAAAAAAGACAGCCGTCCATACGCCTGTGCATGAGGCTGCTGGGAAAAATGGTGGCATCATTCGAAGCAGTACCCTACGGTCAATTCCATTCAAGGAATTTGCAGGGGGCCATACTGTCAGCCTGGAACAAAAAAGTTCAGGCCCTAGACTTACAATGTCCTTGTCCCCTTCCGTTCGCAAGAGCCTCCGTTAGTGGTTGGTTCCCCAGAATCTGGAAAAAGGGAAATCCTTCAGTCTGATTTCTTGGAAGGTGGTCACTACAGATGCCAGCCTTATAGGCTGGGGAGCAGTACTGGAGCAATAGTCTCTCCAGGGCAGATGGTCGGATGCAGAAAAGGCCCTGCCCATCAATCTCTTAGAGATACGAGCAGCCCGGTATGCCCTAGTAGCATGGACATCCAAACTCCAAGGGTCCCCTGTCAGAATTCAATCAGACAATGCCACAGCAGTGGCATATATCAATCATCAGGGGGGCACCAGGAGTCGTGCAGCCCAGAGGGAAGTAAATTACATCCTGAAATGGGCAGAAAAATATGTCCCAGCCATATCTGCGGTATTCATTCCAGGAGCGGAGAATTGGAAGGCAGACTTTCTAAGTCGCCAGCAATTAGGCCCAGAGGAAGGGTCCCTTCACCCCGAGGTTTTCTGGACAATATGTCAGCGGTGGGGAACATCGGATGTAGATCTTCTAGCATCCAGATTCAACGCAAAGGGGGACAGGTTTGTCTCTCGGACAAGGGATCCCCTAGCTTGCGGCTCGGATGCCCTAGTGTTCCCTTGGGATCAGTTCAAGCTGATATATGCATTCACACCGCCACAATGGTTACCTCGATTACTCCGCAGAATCAGGGTAGAAAAGAAACCAGTGATTCCGGTGGCTCCAGCGTGGCCCCGAAGAGCGTGGTACGCGGAGATTGTAAAATTTCAGTGGGGAGTCCTTGGACTCTCCCACGTCGTCCGGACCTGCTTTCGCAAGGACCGATATACCACCCTTCTTTACCAGCCCTAGGTTTGACGGCCTGGCTATGGAAGCCCACATTCTAAAAAAGAGAGGGCTCTCTAATCCTGTGGTATCTACCATGATCAATGCCAGGAAGCCGGTATCCAGGCAGATCTAATATAGAATCTGGAAGGCGTACATCGCGTGGTGTGAGGCCAAGAAATGGCATCCACATAAGTACGTAATAGGTAGGATTCTGGACTTCCTACAATGGGCTGTAGATAGGAAGCTTGCCTTGAGTACTATCAAGGGTCAGATTTCGGCCTTGTCAATATTTTTTCAAAGGCCCTTGGCTTCGCATTCACTAGTCAAAGCCTTTATACAAGGAGTGATGCGTATTAGTCCTCCGGTTAATATTCCCATATGTCCATGGGATCTAAATTTGGTTCTGTCGGTTCTACAGAAACAACCATTTGAACCATTACAGCATATTTCTTTGGTGCTTCTCACCAGGAAATTGATTTTTCTAGTAGCCATTTGTTCGGCTAAAAGAGTGTCGGAATTAGCAGCTATGTCCTGTAAGGAGCCATATCTGGTTATCCATAAGGATAGAGTAGTGTTACGTCCTCATCCAGCCTTTCTTCCTAGGGTGGTATCGAGGTTTCATTTGAACCAAGATGTGGTTCTTCCTTCTTTTTTCCCCAAACCTACTTCGGTAGAGGAAAAGTTATTGCATTCTTTGGATGTAGTAAGAGCAGTTAAAGCTTATCTAAAGGCCACTGCTCAGATTCGCAGAACGGATACTTTGGTTATTCTGCCGGAAGGCCCCAGAAAGGGTCAGGCAGCGTCAAAATCTACTTTAGCCAAGTGGATTCGACAGGTCATAATACAAGCCTATGGCTTGAGAAGGAGACCGCCTCCGTTCAAAGTTAGGGCGCACTCCACGAGAGCAGTTGGAACTTCATGGGCAGTGCATCACCAGGCCTCCCTGGCTCAAATCTGTAAGGCCGCAACATGGTCTTCAGTACACACGTTTACTAGGTTCTACCAGGTGGACGTTAGAAGTCAGGAGGATGTCGCCTTTGGGCGCAGTGTGTTGCAGGCCGCAAAAGATCCTCATGTCTGATAGCGCTCAGCTTATATATGGTGTATCCCCCCCCTCATTGGGCATTGCTTTAGGACATCCCATTAGTAATGACTATGTCGCTCTGTGTCCCGTGATGTACGAGAAAGAAAATAGGATTTTTATAACAGCTTACCTGTAAAATCCTTTTCTTGGAGTACATCACGGGACACAGAGCTCCCGCCCCTCTTTGGGGACACTTATTGCTTTGCTACAAAACTGAGGTGCTCCCGGATGGGAGGGGCTTATATAGGGGAGGGTACTTCCGGTTTTGGAAGTTGCCAGTGCCAGCACCTGACGGTATCTATATAACCCATTAGTAATGACTATGTCGCTCTGTGTCCCGTGATGTACTCCAAGAAAAGGATTTTACAGGTAAGCTGTTATAAAAATCCTATTATCCGAGCACATAGCCTGGCCGGCCGCAGGGGAAAAGGGGGGGACGAGAGCGGCCCCCCCTCCCTCCTGAACCGTACCAGGCCACATGCCCTCAACATGGGGAGGATGTCCCCATGTTGATGGGGACAAGGGCCTCATCCCCACAACCCTTGCCCGGTGGTTGTGGGGGTCTGCGGGCGGGGGGCTTATCGGAATCTGGAAGACCCCTTTAACAAAGGGGACCCCCAGATCCCGGCCCCCCACCCTGTGTGAAATGGTAATGGGGTACAAATGTACCCCTACTATTTCACAAGGAAAGTGTCAAAAATGTAAAAAATGACAAGAGACGGTTTTTGACAATTCCTTTATTAATGTATTTTCTTTTCTTCCATCTTCTTCTTCCATCTTCTTCTTCCTTCTTCTTCTTTTCTCCATTCGGGTTTCTTCCTCCATCTTCATCTTCCGCTTCATCTATATCTTCATCTTCATCTTCCTTCTTCCTTCGGTGTTCTCGTCCGCATCTTGCTCCGGCGTCTTCCCTTCTTCTTTCTTCTCCGGCCGCTCCGTTTGAATTGGAGGTTCCCGCTGTGCGACGCTTCAGTTCCCCACTTGGTCCGCTTACACCCAGTGGCTCCGCCCCCCCCTCTGTCACCACGGGGAAAGTCCCCGTGAAATCCATGTGCGTCAGAGGGGGGCGGGGTCACCGGGTGTAAGCGGACCCAGAGGCGAACTGAAGCATCGCACAACGGGAACCTCCAATTCAAACGGAGCGGCCGAAGAAGAAAGAAGAAGGGAAGACGCCGGAGCAAGATGCTGGACAAGAACACCGAAGGAAGATGAAGATGAGGATGAAGATAAAGATGAAGAGGAAGATGAAGATGGAGGAAGAAACCCAAATGGAGAAAAGAAGAAGATGGAAGAAGAAGATGGAAGAAGAAGGAAGAAGATGGAAGAAAAGACATTAATAAAGGAATTGTCAAAAACCGGCTCTTGTCATTTTTTACATTTTTGACACTTTCCTTGTGAAATGGTAGGGGTACATTTGTACCCCATTACCATTTCACACAGGGGGGGGCCGGGATCTGGGGGTCCCCTTTGTTAAAGGGGTCTTCCAGATTCCAATAAGCCCCCCGCCCGCAGACCCCCACAACCACTGGGCAAGGGTTGTGGGGATGAGGCCCTTGTCCCCATCAACAGGGGGACATCCTCCCCATGTTGAGGGCATGTGGCCTGGTAAGGTTCAGGAGGGAGGGGGGGCCGCTCTCGTCCCCCCCTTTTCCCCTGCGGCCGGCCAGGTTGCGTGCTCGGATAAGGGTCTGGTGTGGATTTTTAGGGGGACTCCACGCCATTTTTTTTTTACATTTGGGGTGGAGTTCCCCTTAAAATCCATGCCAGATCTGAAGGGCCTGGTTTGGATATTTGGGGGGAACCCCACGTCATTTTTTTTAAAAATTTGCAGCGGGGTTCCCCTTAATATCCATTCCAGACCTGAAGGGCCTGGTTATGGATTTTGGGGGAACCCCCACGCATTTTTTTTTTGGTTAGCAAAGACTTTCAATGACTTTTATCTGTATTGACAGGAACCAGCAATTCATTACAGCCGCAAGGACTTTTAAATGACTATTATTTTACTTTAGAAATGTCATTTTGCTCTCCAACTGTTATAAACATGGAAAACATGCACTACTTTACAGGCATACTATAGACACCCCCCCCCCCCCCCCCCGGGTATGATATTTAGGGCCAGTTCACACCGGATGCAGTGCAATGCGTTTTTTTGATGCCTGAAAAACGCAAAGAAAGTTGATCACATTAATGCCAATGGCATAGTTCACACCACTGCAGTCCGTTCCAGTGCGTTTCAGAAAGCCAAAAAATAATTGGTCATGCTGCATTTTTTAGGTACAAAACTGTATTGGACCCCAGTAAAACACATCAAAAACGCAACGGAACTTACCAAAAATGCACTGGAATGCACCGCAACGCACCTAAATGCACCCAAGACGCACTGCAACACACTTGTCCTAAGTGAAAAGAGGGGGAAAAAAACACTGGACTGCATCAAAAACGCCTCAAAAATGCACTGGAATGTGTCAAAAACGCGCATGCAGAAAAGCACCTGGAACGCACCCAGACTGCGTTTCTATAGTGTGAACTAGGGCCAGTTCACACCATAGAAACACAATCCGGATGTGTTCCAGGTGCTTTTCTGCATGCACGTTTTTCATGCGTTCCAGTGCATTTTTGGTAAGTTTTTGATGCAGTCCAGTGCTTTTTTTTCACCCCTCTTTTTTATTAACCATAGATAAGGACAAGGATAAGGTGTTCCAGTGCGTTTTTGGTGCATTTAGGTGTGTTCCTTTGCGTTCCTGTGCGTTTATGATGCGTTTTGATGCGTTCCAGTACAGTCCAGTGCAGGTAAAATGCAGCATGTTCTACTTTTTTGGTGGAACTGGAACGCACCGGAACAAACACTGCCATTTAGAACCATATAACCAACTTTCCACGCATTTTGGATGCTTAAAAAACGCAATGCACTGCATGTGGTGTGAAATGGCCCTTAAGCAATTTGGCATATTTAAAGGCACTTCTCCTTGTTTTGTTTTTGGTGTTTTCCAAATTGGTGACATTGATATATGTCCCTTAGGGTGGGACCTGGGCCCCCATTTTAAGGCCAATACCTAGAAGATAAGCCAGCCAAGTGGGGACTAGCAAAATTAACAAGTCAGTTCCCATAGACTGCAATGGGATTTGTTGGTGGGGGGGAACTGTGATTGTCCCATCTCTAATTTTGTAGCATGCTGGATGATGTGCTTAATTTTGGATGGGGGGAGGGGGGGGGTTATTTTTTGCTAGCTGCATTGGTGTTGTTCTGCACATGCCCAGCCAGTTATTTTTTTTTTGGCGTGCTTTTTGTGTGTGAACAGCGCCTGGATATTTCTGGGCATGCTCACTCAGAGAGTGTTTTTATGGGTTAGAAATTGAAGGACATCCTTATCAGGTGTACCCACTTTGAATTTCAGTCTCTACATTGGAAGAACTTGCATTTTGGGTGTTTCATGGACTGTGCATGTGTTTTCAATTGCCTCATTAGCACACAAACATATGTTATATAAAGCTCACAGAGCATTTGGTCGCTTGCCTTGGGAAGATGCAAGTGTGTGGGGGGTAAAATGTACATGTTGGTGTCCTTATCGAGTTTGTAACACATGTATTTTATGTGTTATGTCTTTGCAAAACAAGTGATTGGTTAACTTATGTGGATTGTATATTTTTGGTGTGGGGGAGATATGTTCCCCTGAAATAATTCTGATGTTGTTAATGTGTGTTTGTTCACTTTGATTTAATTGTCTGCTGCATTTTTTTGGCCAAAAATTGCTCAAGATGTTGAGACTGTAACTGTTTCAAATTGACCATGTTTTTTATTTTGCCTTCCCATTTGTTTTGTTGAACAATAAAATTAGATGGAAAGTTTTGATGTTTGTTTTGTGTTTTTTTTGCAACAAATGTGACAGCTGATTGGCATGTCAAAACAAAACAGGTGTGATTTGTCTACCCTGGTGCCTTCATGGTAGCATATGCATGGATTGTATTGTGTGCTATATAGAAAAAAAGTACAGCGCTAATTCGATAATGAAAAAGTATCCAAAAAATACTAGTGAAAAATATGAAGTGTATACAAAAGAAATTTACATTTTATACAAAATATATAATATATTCAAAAACCATCGGTAATATACCTTTAAAGTGAATATACCTCTAAGTGAATTATCAATTAAAATAACAGTGAAAAACAATCCATAAATAAAGTGAAAAGAGCTGAGGAATAACTGAAATCCCGCAGCATAAAAAATCTTTAAAAAGTGTTCAAACAGAAAAGTGCCACAAAATGAAAATGAAAGTGATCAATCCTGAAATGAATGTGAAAGGAAAGAGTATTCTTCATCCACCAGAATGGAGAGACACCAGAAGAATAGTAATATATTCTCCTTACCGCATCAGTATGATCACTCATGCAGTGATCTCTTCAAGCGCAGGGGTTTAGGGTCTCCCTCTAGACCAAAGAAAATAAATGTATCTCCGAAGTAGTATCTGTTCAACTCCCAAAGAAAAAAGGAACCATAGCGTAATACTGCAAGCAAACGTTTATTATCCACACAGTATTGCACTTACAGTTATGATGAACTTTTCAAGCGTGTCTTATCGTAGGGGACGTATTGTGTGCTGCCATGGAGCGTCACCAGGAAATGAAATACAGAGCGGTAAGTATTCAATTTTCCTTTTTTACTGCAGTGGTTCTCAGCCTCAGTCCTCAAGTACCCCCAACAGGACATGTTTTGTGAATTTAGCTTATCGAGAATTGCTGTCCGAAAATCAAAACCATTGACTGTGATTTAAAGCACATGTGCAAGATGAAGGAAAACCTGCAAACATGGCCTGTTGGGGGTACTTGAGAAGCACTGATTTAGAGCACTGCACTTAAAAATAACTCAAGGCCATACAATTCTAATTGTGGGCATTTTGAGGGAAACTAAGTAAGTGTTAGAACCCCTGCGTGTGTGTGTGTGTTTTTTTTAGATATTTTTTTTAGTAGTTTGGCCTTTGTCTCCTTTTCTTAACATTGGCTTCACTTCCTGTCACACAGCTAAACAGGAAGTGAAGGTAAAACCCTACCAATGGCTTTTCTTGGGGACACACAGATCAATCTAACTAGTGTCCCCATTAAGCAAATTGCACTCTAGCACTTTGTTGTGTACACCCCAAATCATTGGGTAGTTTGGGGTTTAGTAAAGACAAATCCACTCTGCAGTAAAAGTGTAGCTGCTGAAAATCTGAGGGAAAGTACTGGTGATTGGATGTTACAATCATGTAAAAGCAAAGATGGTGTTTTTTTTGGCTTGCATGTCCCCCTCAGATATACAGCAAGTGCACTTGTAGTGCAAAGTAGATTTGCCTTTAGTAAATAAACCCCACAGTCCAAACTACCTAATAATAATTTGTGGTGTACCCCGCAATATGCTGGAGTGCAATGTGCATAATGGGGAAAGTATTTAGACTGACCTGTGTGTCCCCAAGGAAAGACATTGTTAGGGATTTTCCCTCACTTCCTGTGTGGCTATGTGACAGGAAGTGAATTATTTGGAAGGATAAAGTGGCCAAATTATTTAGTTTAACTTTTCAAAGACTCATTCCTAAGTTGAATTGTGATGCAAGTCAATGGCCCATTTAGACCCTCTTTAATCACTTGAGATCAGTGCTATAACTGATCGACGGCCACAGCTTGGTCCTCAATTGCCGGGAGTCCGTCAATAAATGTCCTCCCCTTTGTGCGCGCTGTGGTCACAGAGTCACTGAGACTCGGGTAATGACAGATCCGAGTAAGGGGCCGATCCCTGCCCTTTACCATGTGATCAGCTATCAGCAAATGACAGCTGATCACGTGATGTAAACAAAAGCTGGGTAATGGTTTTTGTTTTCTCCTTGTGCTGACAGCGTGAGCATAAAAAAAAGGCAATCACCGGCTTATGTGCAAGGGACATGGGGCCCGAAGAGGAAGAGGCAATTCTGCGTCATCTGTGACAATTAGTAGCCCCTGCCAGTGCCACCTATCAATGCCCACCACTGGTGCCAATCCGTGGCACCTAGCAGTGCTGCCAGTGCCTATCAGTGTCCATCACTGCCAACTATCATTGCCACCTAGCAGTGCCACTTCTCACTGCCCACCAGTGCCAAATAGCAATGCCACCTCTCAGTGCCCACCCTTACCACCTTATCGGTGCCCATCAGTGCAGTCTCATCAGTGTACATCAATGAAGAAGAAAAATTACCTTTTTTTAAAATATTAACCAGTTTCCTACCGCCCACCGTCAAATGACATCCTTGGTTTTGGGCGGTGACATCTGAATGATGCCTGCAGTTGCAGGCATCATTCAGATATCATTCTTTTCAGCCGGCGATTCTGTGCACAATAAAAACGATCATAGTGGCAGTTCCGCCGCTTGATCGTTCTTATAGGCGGGGGGAGGGGACGTTCCCCCCCCCTCTTGCCGCTATCCGGTGCTTCTCCGGGCTCTCCTGTGCCATCTGGGGCTCGGAGAACGATTTGGAGATGACTGGTGACCAGATGGTCATCAGTCATCTCTATGACCGTCGGAGGCGCGGGCACGACGTTATGACATCATGCCGTGTTCCCGTATGTTAACCAAGCCGTGATCTTGGCTGTCAGCATGAGATTGGTGATTTTTTGGGAACAATATCATGCTTTCCAGCCTGGAGGAGAGATGCGGGGTCTTATTGACCCCGCATCTCTCCATAAAGAGGACCTGTCACACACATTCCTAATACAAGGGATGTTTACATTCCTTGTAATAGGAATAAAAGAGATCCCAAAAAAAAAAAAAAAAAAAAAAAAAAGAGTAAGAAATACAAAAAAGTAAAAAAAAAAAACCAAACAAAAAAAAAAGAAAAAACGCCCATGTCCCCGGTAGCTCGCGCTCAGAAGCGAACACACATGTAAGTCCCGCCCACATATGTAAACGCCGTTCAAACCACACATGTGAGTTATTGCTGTGTGCGTTAGAACGAGTGCAGCAATTCTAGCACTAGACCTCCTCTGTAATGCCAAAATGGTAACGTATAAAAAAAATTTAAGCATCGCCTAGGGAGATTTTTAATTACTGAAGTTTGGTGTCATGCCATGTGTGCGCGCAATTTTAAAGCGTGACGTGTTAGGTATCTATTTACTCAGCATAACAACATCTTTCACATTATACCAAAAAATTGGCCGTAACTTTACTGTTTTGTAATATTTTTAGCAAACAAAAGGCGTTTGAAAATTTATTGCGCAAATACCGGGCGAGATAAAAATTTCCAATGACCGCCATCTTATTCCCTAGGGTGTCTGCTCCAAAAAAATATATACTGTTTGGTGTTTTGAAGTAATTTTATAGCCATAAATTTATGATTTTTACATGAAGGAGAGAAGTGCCAGAATAGGCCCAGTGCTGAAGTGGGTAAAATATCCATTTTTTTTTTTTTAAACTCGGTCTTTTGTATTTATAGAAAAAAATAAAAAATAAAACACAAAGGTGATCAAATAGCACCAAAAGCAAGCTCTATTTGTGTGCCAACAAATAAAACATTTTCATTGGGTTACAGTGTTGTATGAGCGCGCAATTGTCATTAAAAGTGCATCAGCGCTGAAATGTGAAACTTGGTCTGGGCAGTGCGCAAGTGGTTAATATAAGGCTACATGCACACGGACGTTTTTCCAACCGCTTGTTTGAGCGTTTTTTGCAGCTTAAAAACATCTCTTCATGTTAGCCTATGGCCTCATGGCCACCATGGCGTTTTGGAGCTGTAAATGGCATAGGCGTTTTTAGGCCCCATGTAGACGGGACGCTGGTGCAAAGTGTTCTGAACTAAGGTTGAAAGTGGTGTTTAGAAAGGCGCGCTTTGTGGCGTTTGCATGCCGTGTTTTACCACATTTGCATGTATATGATAAGTAGCCGCCCTAAGCTCCAAAAACAGTATTATTTACGATTTTAGCTATTTAGTGAGACCAGAGTGATATCAGCAGCTGAGAGCAGCAGTGTAGTTGTATTTAGGCTGGGTTCACACTAGTGCGACACGACATCTGTCCTACTTTGGATCCGACTTTGCCCTGCGACATGAAGCCGACATATGTCCGACTTTCAATGAACGGGGATCCGACTTGGATCCCCGCCAATAGCAGGCACTGTGTTTGGTATGAATCTTGAGGGGGAACTCCAGGCCAAATTTTAAATAAAAAACCGGCATGGGTTCCCCCTCCAGGAGCATACCAGGCCCTTGGGTCTGGTCTGGATTTGAAGAGGAACCCCTACGCCGAAAAAACGGCATGGGGGTTCCCCCCAAAATCCAAACCAGACCCTTATACGAGCACACAACCTGGCAGGCCGCAGGGGAAGAGGGGAGGACGAGAGAGCGCCCCCCCTCCCTCCTGAACCGTACCAGGCCGCATGCCCTCAACATGGGGGGTTTGGTGCTCTGGGGCAGGGGGGCGACCTGCGGCCCCCCCCACCCCAGAGCACCCTGCCCCCATGTTGATGAGGACAGGGCCTCTTCCCGACAACCCTGGCCGTTGGTTTTCGGGGTCTGCGGGCGGGGGGCTTATCGGAATCCGGGAGCCCCCTTTAATAAAGGGGCCCCCGGATCCCGGCCCCCCCACCCTATGTGAATGAGTATGGGGTACATCGTACCCCTACCCATTCACCTGGTGGAAAAAAATTGCAATAAAAAAACCACACAGCTTTTTAAAGTATTTTATTGCACAGCTCCGGGGGTCTTCTTCCGACTTCGGGGGTCTCCGGTGTCGTCGCCGCGCTCTCCGGTTTTTTTCTGCCGGGCCACCGCTAACTTCTTTAGCTCTTTTGCTAGCAGAGGCCCGGTCTTCTCCGTCGCCTTCTCCCCTCCGGTTCTTCCTTTCTTCTGCCGGGCCTCCGCTAACTTCTTTTAGCTCTTTTGCTAGCGGAGGCCCGGTCTTCTCTGTCGTCTTCTTCTCCCGCTATCCGATTCTTCTCCCTGGTCTTCTCCCGCTTCTTTCTTCTGCCGGCCCCTCCACTAACTTCTTTAGCTCTTTTGCTAGTGGAGGGCCGGTCTTCTCCGTCGTCGCCGTCGGCGTCTTCTTCCCTCTTCTACTCCTTGATGTTGACTCGTCGCTTCCTCTCGCAGTAATGCTAAATCTTCGGCCCGCAGAGATTAATATAGGCTTCTCATGACGTCACAGTCACATGTTCCCATGACGTCACAGTCACATGCTCCGGGGCCATGTGCCCCGGAACATGTGACTGTGACGTCATGAGAATCCTATATTAATCTCTGCGGACCGAAGATTTAGCATTACTGCGAGAGGAAGCGACGAGTCAACATCAAGGAGGAGAAGAGAGAAGAAGACGCTGACGGCGACGACGGAGAAGACCAGCCCCTCCACTAGCAAAAGAGCTAAAGAAGTTAGTGGGGGGGCCGGCAGAAGAAAGAAGCGGGAGAAGAACCGGGAGAAGAACCGGAGAGCGGGAGAAGAAGAAGGCGACGGAGAAGACCGGGCCTCCGCTAGCAAAAGAGCTAAAAGAAGTTAGCGGAGGCCCGGCAGAAGAAAGGAAGAACCGGAGAGGAGAAGAGGGGAGAAGGCGACAGAGAAGACCGGGCCTCCGCTAGCAAAAGAGCTAAAGAAGTTAGCGGTGGCCCGGCAGAAGAAAACCGGAGAGCGCGGCGACGACACCGGAGACCCCCGAAGTCGGAAGAAGACCCCAGAGCTGTGCAATAAAATACTTTAAAAAGCTGTGTGGTTTTTTTATTGCAATTTTTTTCCACCAGGTGAATGGGTAGGGGTACGATGTACCCCATACTCATTCACATAGGGTGGGGGGGCCGGGATCCGGGGGCCCCATTATTAAAGAGGGCTCCCGGATTCCGATAAGCCCCCCGCCCGCAGACCCCGACAACCAATGGCCAGGGTTATCGGGAAGAGGCCCTTGTCCCCATCAACATGGGGGCAGGGTGCTTTGGGGTGGGGGGGCCGCAGGTCGCCCCCCTGCCCAGAAGCACCAAACCCCCCATGTTGAGGGCATGCGGCCTGGTACGGTTCAGGAGGGAGGGGGGCCGCTCTCGTCCCCCCCTTTTCCCCTGCGGCCTGCCAGGTTGCGTGCTCGGATAAGGGTCTGGTTTGGATTTTGGGGGGACCCCCACGCCGTTTTTTGGCTTAGGGGGTTCACCTTAGAATCCAGACCAGACCTAAGGGCCTGGTATGCTCCTGAAGGGGAACCCATGCCGGTTTTTTCATTAAAATTTGGCCTGGAGTTCCCCTTCATGATTCATACCAAACATGGGACAGCGAGGCTGCCGAGGACCAGCGCGATGACATCGCGCTGGACACATTCTCGGCCGGCTAGTCGCCTCTAGGACACGACTTGAGCGGCTGCTTCACGCTCAGGTCGTGTCCAGGTCGCCTCGCAAAGTCGCGCTGTCCCTGTGTCAGCCGGCACACGAGTCGCCCGCAAGTCGGATCCGACTTCCCGGGCGACCTCTATTCAAATCAATGGGCTCCCATAAGGAACCATTCATTTTCAATAGAGCGCCGCTGACATTTATATTTACTATAACAGTGCGCCGCTGGTTCCTGCGCCCAGTGAAGGAGTTATCCGGCGCACCAATTAAGGTTAGAACCAGCGCAGCGCACTGTTATTAGTAAATCAGCCCCACAGTGTCACATAATTGTGAAGTGGAAGGAAAATTATAAATGATACAAATAAATATGTGAAAAGTGTGGGGGGGGGAATTTATATTCAGCCCCCTTTACTCTGATACCCCCAACTAAAATTTAGTGGAACCAATTGCCTTCAGAAGTCACCTAATTAGTAAATAGAGTCCACCTGTGTGTCATTTAATCTCATTATAGAGCTGTTCTGTGAAGCCCCCAGGGGTTTGGTAGAGAACCTCAGTGAACAAACAGCATCATGAAGGCCAAGGAACACACCAGACAGGTCAGGGATAAAGTTGTGGAGAAGTATAAAGCAGGATTAGGTTATAAAAAAATCTCCCAAGCTTTGAACATCTCACGGAGCTCTGTTCAATCCATCATCCAAAAATGGAAAGAGTATGGCACAACTGCAAACCTACCAAGACATGGCCGTCCACCTAAACTGACCGGGCCGGGCAAGGAGAGCATTCATCAGAGAAGCAGCCAAGAGGTCCCATGGTAACTCTGGAGGAGCTGCAGAGATCCACAGCTCAGGGGGGAGAATCTGTCCACAGGACAACTATTAGTCGTGCTTCTCCACAAATCTGCCCTTTATGGAAGAGTGACAAGAAGAAAGACATTGGTGAAAGAGAAGCCATAAGAAGTCCTGTTTGCAGTTTGTGAGAAGCCATGTGGGGGACACAGCAAACATGTGGGGGACACAGCAAACATGTGGGGAACACAGCAAACGTGTGAGGGACACAGCAAACATGTGGAAGACACAGCAAACATGTGGAAGAAGGTGATCTGGTCAGATGAGGCCAAAACTGAACTTTTTGGCCTTAAAGCAAAACACTATGTGTGGCAGAAAACTAACACTGCACATCACCCTAAACACACCATCCCCACCGTGAAACATGGTGGTGGCAGCATCATGTGGTGGGGATGCTTTTCTTCAGCAGGGACAGGGAAGCTGGTCAGAGTTGATGGGAAGATGGATGAAGCCAAATACAGGGAAATCTTAGAATAAAACCTGTTAGAGTCTGCAAAAGACTTGAGACTGGGGAGGAGGTTCACCTTCCAGCAGGACAACGACCCTAAACATACAGCCAGAGTAAAGGGGGTGCCATACAAATGCCCCCCCCCACACACTTTTCACATATTTATTTGTATAATTTATCATTTTCCTTCCACTTCACAATTATGTGTCACTTTGTGTTGGTCTATCACATAAAATCCCAATAAAATACATTTACGTTTTTAGTTGTGAAAAATTTCAATGGGTATGAATACTTTTTCAAGGCACTGTAAATAATTGTTTTTACATATTATATCCTTTATAAATCTTCTTCTATATATATGATATAATTTATAATTCATTCCTATATCCTTATATTCATTAGTAATCATTTTTACATTCATTATAAATCATTTTATACATATTAAGTCCTTTATAAATCATTCTTATATCATTATATTAATTATAAAAAATTATTACATCAATTTTAAATCATTTTATAAATATTATATCCTTTATAAATTCTTCTTCTATATATGATATAATTTATAATTCATTCTCATATCATTATATTCATTAGTAATAATTTTTCCATTAATTATAAATCATTTTATACATATGTCCTTTATAAATCATTCTTATATCCTTATATTATATATATAAATCATTTTATAAATATTATATCCTTTATAAATTATTCTTCTATATATGATATAATTTATAATTCATTGCTATGTCATTATATTCATTAGTAATAATTTTTTCCATTAATTATAAATCATTTTATACATATGTCCTTTATAAATCATTCTTATATCATTATATTATATATATAAATCATTTTATAAATATTATATCCTTTATAAATTATTCTTCTATATATGATATAATTTATAATTCATTGCTATGTCATTATATTCATTAGTAATAATTTTTTCCATTAATTATAAATCATTTTATACATATGTCCTTTATAAATCATTCTTATATCATTATATTATATATATAAATCATTTTATAAATATTATATCCTTTATAAATTATTCTTCTATATATGATATAATTTATAATTCATTGCTATGTCATTATATTCATTAGTAATAATTTTTTCCATTAATTATAAATCATTTTATACATATGTCCTTTATAAATCATTCTTATATCATTATATTATATATATAAATCATTTTATAAATATTATATCCTTTATAAATTATTCTTCTATATATGATATAATTTATAATTCATTGCTATGTCATTATATTCATTAGTAATAATTTTTCCATTAATTATAAATCATTTTATACATATTATGTCGTTTATAAATCATTCTTATATCATTATATTAATTATAAAAAATGATTACATTAATTTTAAATCATTTTATAAATATTATATCCTTTATAAATTATTCTTCTATATATGATATTTATAATTCATTCCTATATCCTTATATTCATTAGTAATAATTTTTACATTAATTATAAATCATTTTCCTGGTGCCTCCATGGCAGCATACCTGTGATAGAGCTCCGCCTCGACTCCTCCTTCAGGACTAGTGAATAGCATAAATTAAAGGCATAGCCCCTCCCCCAACATTCTCCTTTTTTTCCTCATACCTTCTTGTGCTGGTGAAGAGTAGCAGTATGTCCATACCTCTGCAGTCGGCAGCGTCCGCCGGGTTTAGCCTTTCCCGTGCGCAGTCCCTGTTCTTGGGCCGCTCACAGCGCTGATAAGACTGGGAACCCCTCTGTGGATCTGTTGGGGTCATTTCGCAGAGTTTCCTCACAGGAACGCAGTCTGCTATCACATCCATGATGAATGCAGTGGAAGTCGCAAAAGGATCAGCTCCATCTTCCCAGGCTGGTGGTTTCCATTTTTTATTCCAGGCATTTGTGTTTTTCCCCTTTCTTTTCCTCTCTTCCCCTCCCCCTCCCCTTTCCTTTGCTTGTTAGGCTCCTTCAAATGATTGTTATCTTACTTTTTTGTTCCTTTAAAACTGTGCAACTGGATAGGGCAGGTGTCTCTCTGTGCAACAACATTGTGGTGCTTATTTCCGGGTTCAGGGGGGGGCTACAGGTGCTCTGTACGTCCCGCCAGGTAGGAGAGTGTCACGGCGCAGCGTCCTCGCCGCCGTCTGCGCATGCGCGATTCGGGAGTGATACAGAGCCGTAGTTTCTCGGCTCTCTGTACTGGGCGACGCTGGATCTTCTGCGATTGCGCATGCACAGACGCTTGGTTCAGTGGCGGCCATCTTGGATTCTGGAAAGAAGGCTAGATTTGCCCTTTTTTTTTCAATCAATTCCAAATGGTGGTTTATGGGATTAGCCCACGCACCTTGAGCCTAATTAGGTTCAGATTCAGGGATGGCTGTCAGTCTCCTCAGCTGTGCCCTGCTAGGTCTCTCTGATGCTGCTTTGTGGTAGGTACTTTTTATTTTCTCAAAAAAAAAATGTTGCCGATCAGAAATGTTTATGTTAAAAAAAATAAAAAAAAAGATAACAATATAAAAATGTTTATGTTTAAAAAATAAAATAAAAAATAAAAACAGATGACGATATAAAAAAAAAAAAAGTGACGCCAAAAACTCCTGATTCTTTTCCCTTTCTTACTATATTTCTGGAGCTGATCCTTGTGCCCAACTCCGCAATGAGTCATTCATCTCGCAGCAAAGATCCTCACACTTCTATTAGGTATGTGACCAACCATACGTGAGTATTAAAAAAAAAAGTGTGCTCACTGGTCTAGCGTGAGTTCCTTACACCGTAGCCCCACCCATTCCAAGGGGTCCCGCTCATCAGGGCGTAGGTCCCATTCTTCACGTCGTAGATCAGAGAGGTCAAGATCCAGAGGACATGGTCGGTCCCCCTCTCCTAGGACCTATAGGAAGAAGAGATGTTGGATATGTGGGGCTACACCGCTACCAGACAGAGTGGTCTGTAAGGACTGTTTTACGGACTATGCGTCCAACCGCGAGCTAGAAAATCAGCACGCTGTAGATCTGCTCAAGCGAACAATGAAGGACTCCTTCTCTGAGCTTTTGGCTTCGGTCCCCGCTCAACCACTTCAGCAGATATCCCAGGTTCAGGATATAGAACCTAATCTCCCTGGTCCGTCAGCAGTCAGTACACCTCTGCCACCGTCAGGCCGACCAGCTAGAGATTCACCACCTGAAGACTCTTCAGGGGACTCTTGAGAAGAGTCAGAACCTTCTGGCTTCAGTCTCTCCTTGGTAAAGCCATTCATCCAGGCAGTCAAAACTGCAATCGCCTGGAAAGACGCAGAATAGCCTCCCCAAGAGTCTACAAGCTACTTCCCATTCCTCAAAAGGAAGCAGGTTATTTTCCCATTGATGGGCAAGATTAGTCAAGTCATTCAGAAGGAATGGTCAAAGACTGATAAAAAAATTAATAATTTTGGGGTCGGTTCAATAAACTATATACCCCTTACTAGAGTCGGGAACGCAGTCACCGAACTCCATGCCAGTGGTAGACGCGTCCGTGGTGCGACTCGCAAAAAAACTTACTCTACCAATGGAGGATTCCACTTCCTTCAAAGACCCTCTAGACAGGCGAATCGACCTGGAGCTGAAGAGGAGCTACTTAGCCGCGGAAGCAGCATGTAAGCCAGCTATTTCCCTCACGTCAGTATCAAATGCCATAAGATCTTGGACAGATAATATTGAGATGGCTTTGCATCAGGATGTCCCCATGGAGGATATAATTAAGGCCTTAGAAGAGCTTAGATTGTCGGCAGACTTTGTCTGCGTAGCGGCCATTGACACGATCAGGTGCTCGGCAAGATCCATGTTGCATTCAGTGATGGCGAAGAGGGCCTTGTGGCTGAAACCCTGGATGGCTGACTTATCCTCCAAACAAAATGGGTGCAAAATCCCGTTTGATGGGAAAGCACTATTCGGAGACAAAATGGATAAAGCTATCTCCAGGCTGTCAGGAGGGAAGTCTGGTATGCTTCCACAGGACAGAAGTAGGCGAAGATTCAGAGGTGGTTCCTCTAGGTTCCGCCAGTCAAACCCAAGGGATTTTAGGCAGTCGAGACAGCCCAGAGACAACAAAAGACCTTGGAAAGGTACTCGGGGATCCTTTTTGAACAGGAAGATGAAAGCCCTTCCGGCTCCACAGGAGCAGAAGCAGTCTTTTTGACGCCAGAGGAACCCAGGCACTCCCGGTGGGAGCCAGGCTAAAGTTTTTTTTACCCCAGTCTGGGCCACCTGCTGCCACAACCCCTGGGTTCTGTCAACAATTCAATGGGGGCACTTTTGGAATTTTTCTCACCCTCCACCTCGGAACTCTTTCAAAGGAACAGAGATTCCATCCTCTCCACTGAAGGCTCAAGCTCTGAAAAACTTCCTAACGTCACTCCAGCTTCAGGGGGCGGCTGTTCCGGCTCCCTTGGCAGAGCGCTTCGCAGGCTTATACTCCACCCTATTTCTGGTCCCAAAGAGGACAGGGGGGTGGAGGCCTGTGATAGACCTAAAGAGGCTCAACCGGTATATCCGCCCCGAAAGCTTCACAATGGAGTCCCTGCAGACGATTATTCAGGCAGTCCAGCCATCAGATTGGATGATTTTGGTCGATCTGCAGGATGCGTACCTACATGTTCCAATTCTACCTGCATTTCAAAAATACCTGAGATTTGCAGTGGGACGGACCCACCTACAGTTTCAAGCCCTGCCTTTCGGTCTGTGCACCTCTCCCAGGGTGTTCACCAAGATACTAATATCTGCTTTAGTTCCCCTGCGGGAGAGGGGCTTGAGGATATACCACTACTTGGACGACATCCTACTCCTAGCAAGCAATCCGGATCAGTTGGTACGTCACCGGGACATTCTTCTACAGTCCCTAAAAGAGCTAGGGTGGCTGGTGAATTCCGGCAAGAGTCAACTAATGCCAACACAGCAGATAATCTATGCACAATGTTCGACACTCAGGAGGGGACAGTGTCATTACCACCGCCGAAGGCAAGGATTGTCATCCAGAGAATGATCAAAGTCATCCAGAGCCCGTATCTGACGGCTTCACAATGCCTGAGCTTCATTGGCACAATGTCTTCCTGTATACCCATGGTTCCTTGGGCACATTGGCACTTGAGGTATTTCCAGACTGGTTTCTTGGCACAGTGGAAGAAACAACGACTATCTCAGATGATCCTGCTGATGGGAAAAATACGCAGGAGCCTTCACTGGTGGACAGTTCCGGAAAACCTCTCCAAGCCTCATCACCTGGGCTCCCTTCCTTGGATCACAATTACGTCCGATGCAAGCAGACAGGGCTGGGGAGCCCATTGCGGGCAAACCAGAATACAGGGGAGATGGGCATGCACCACCCAGGGAGTGGTATCCAACATCTTGGAGATGAGGGCAGCCTTCTTGGCACTGACCTCTTTGGCACCCCACATCAGAGGCCAAAGAATACTCCTACGCCTAGACAACAGAGCAGCTGTCGCTTATCTGCAGAAGCAGGGAGGCACTCGCAGCAGGTCACTCCTCAAGGAGGTAGAGCCGATCATGCTCTGGGCGGAGCAGAACCTCCTGGACCTCAGAGCGATGTATCTGCCAGGCAGGTTGAACACGGAAGCAGACACTTTATCCAGAAACTTCCTGGACAATGAGTGGGCTCTCCACCCCCATGTCTTCCTTCAGATTGCCAACATATGGGATCCCCCTCAGGTAGATCTGTTCACCTCCCCGAAGAACGCCAAGCTGGACAGGTTCTTCTCTCGGCTGCCGCATCCACAAGTCGAGGCAGTGGATGCCCTGTCATGTCCCTGGAGGTTCACCACGGCATATGCCTTTCCTCCCAGGCCATTAATATTCAAATTCCTCCTGAGGCTCCTCAGGGAGCCAGTCCAGGTGGTGGCAGTACTTCCGTATTGTGCCTCAGTGTGGGCTCTCCAATCAAGATCCCTCCTTTCCCTCAACTTCTGTCGCAGAGCAGTCTAGTTCATCCAAACCCTCAGAAGTTGAATCTTCGAATCTGGAGGTTGAGAGGCGAAGGTTCGAGTCCCTAGGGTGTTCTCCAGGAGTCATATCAACCCTTCTAAAAGCTAGGAAGCCAGCAACTAATGCCATATATTCAAGAATATGGGACAAGTTCTTGTCATTTGTTTCCGAAAATGGATTTCATCCAATCCTTCCTTCTACATCTCATGTTCTAGGATTCCTTCAGACAGGACTTGATCTGGGACTTGGTCTGAGCTCTCTCAAAGTGCAGGTAGCAGTAATCTCTGCTGCAACAAATAAGAGATGGGCGGAGGATCCTTCAGTAGTCACTTTCCTCAGAGGTATATTGAAGATTCGCCCTCCTGTCAGACGATCATTTCCTAAGTGGGATCTGTCCCTAGTCCTGGAAGTTCTATCTGACCATCCCTTTGCTCCAGTGGAACAAGTAACAATATGGAACCTGACACTAAAGGCGTCTTTCCTGCTAGCCATTACATCTGGCAGAACAATCTCGGAACTTCACTCTTTAGGGATAGGTGACGACCACATCTCCTTCTTCACAGATAGAGTGGAACTTCGTCCCCTTCGGGGGTTCACACCAAAGGTTGCTACTCCAAGCCACCTGTTGGAACCCTGGGCACTACCAGTGTTTACAGACATGGATTCAGAGTCTTGTCACGAACTGGATGTATCCAGAGTGCTCAGGGCCTACCTAGAAGCCACCGGCCCCTTCAGAAATTCTGAGAGACTTTTCATCGTACCGTTCGGTAAATACAGGGGCAAAGAAGCTTCCATCAGAACTCTGGCATCTTGGGTTGTAAAGTTAATCCAGAAGGCCTACAGGGTGAAGAATATGGAGCCTCCATCCCGAGTGAATGCTCATTCTACAAGGGCAGTCTCAGCTTCCTGGGCAGCAAGGGCTAATGTTTCGTTGGAGACAGTGTGCGGGGCCGCCACCTGGTCTTCTCGCCATACATTCCTCAGACACTACCATATTGATCCAGGAGCGCTCACGACTGTTGAGTTTGGAAGGAGGGCAGTTCAGGCTGCTATGTCCTCTTATAATTAAACATTTATTGTTAAGCAATTATCCCACCCATGTCAGCTAGTTATTTATCACAGGTATGCTGCCATGGAGGCACCAGGAAAACGGAAAATTGTATCATACTTACCAGTAATTTTCCTTTCCTGGTGCCTATCCATGGCAGCATACGCTCCCACCCTCGGTATTCTATATTACAGAGAATGTTGGGGGAGGGGCTATGCCTTTAATTTATGCTATTCACTAGTCCTGAAGGAGGAGTCGAGGCGGAGCTCTATCACAGGTATGCTGCCATGGATAGGCACCAGGAAAGGAAAATTACTGGTAAGTATGATACAATTTTCCGTTTTATACATATTAAGTCCTTTATAAATCATTCTCATATCATTATATTAATTATAAAAAATTATTACATCAATTTGAAATCATTTTATAAATAATATATCCTTTATAAATTCTTCTTCTATATATATGATATAATTTATAATTCATTCTCATATCATTATATTCATTAGAAATCATTTTTTCCATTAATTATAAATCTTTTTATACATATTATGTCCTTTATAAATCATTCTCATATCATTATATTAATTATAAAAAAATATTACATCAATTATAAATATTAAATCCTTTTTAAATTATTATTTTTAGACATATTATAAAAAAATGTAAATCATTCTTATATATACAGTACATATAATACCAATTACAGGAGTGATTTATAAAGGATATATTATGTATAAGAATGATTTCCAGAGGAGAGGTAATTCTTGGACCCTCCTGTCCTGTAGAAGAGATGTACGACCCTCTCCCCTCCACTTCTCTGTCCTTCTTGACGCTTTTGTCAATAAAGTTTATTGAGAGGACGGCGGATGTTTACATCCCATGGCGCCGGTCGGCGCGTCACGTGATTGCGGCGGCCGGCGTCACTTCCGGCGCGGATCCGTCCATGGCCTGGATCCGGGAGGTGAGGAGCCCGGAGTGTCGGAGGGGAGGGGTGTCGGGACGGGGGGGCCGGTGTATACTGACTGCCCGGGAGGGCCCCGTATTGCTCGGAGTGCAGCGGCAGGCCTCAGCCGGGCCCGAGGCCCCTGTCAGTCAGTGTGGTAGGTGGGTGACAGGGGGGGTGGTGACAGGGTGTCTCCTCATCACTCAGGACGCCCCCTCCTCCTCCCCCAGGCGGGTGTTATGGTGTGCTATGACTCTGTGTGGTGTTTAGGAAGTCACCTGTTGTTACCATTCTCTCTTCCTTCCCTTCCTTGGTGCTGCTGATCTCCTGCAGCCTGTTTGCAGCCACTTCCTGCCTCCATGGACATCCCATAATAGATCTCAGTGACGGCTCCCCTGTCGCATGCAATAAAACACGGTTGTTGTTACTCGCCGCCGGGCCCCATTTACACCTTCTTTTGCGTTTCCGGAAATATGCTTAAAACACGCCAAAAACGCACGCCGCGCCATTGTTTCTGCCGGTGGCGTCACAAATGTGCTGCCAGAACATGGGCGCAGGAGTGACTGTGGACGTCACGCAACAAAGGCGCGGAAAAAAAACAACACGTCACGCGGGTGTGAATGTGTGCAAATACGCACGTGCGCTAATGTGGACTTCTGTAGTTCTTTTGTATAATGCCAGGTGGTGGCGTCACATTTTTGGCGTGACGCGCTGTAATTAGGGAGGAGCTTGGCTTCAGCTGTCAGCGTCAGGCCAATGGGATGCGGCCAGAGGATTCCCCGCCCCCTTCAGCTGCACGTAGCACAAAGGGGGGGCGGGGATATTGATGATGTCATGGACCTATATACGGTCACGTGGCTACATTAAGTCAGTGATGTCATGGACCTATATACGGTCACGTGGCTACATTAAGTCAGTGATGTCATGAGCATCCCCGCCCCCCAAAGCAGCTGATTGGCCCAGAAATTACAGATTTAGCAGTGGGGGGGGGGGTCAGTGTCAGGCCAATGGGATGCGGCCAGAGGATTCCCCGCCCCCTTCAGCTGCACGTAGCACAAAGGGGGGTGGGATATTGATGACATCATGGATCTAATGTAGCCACGTGACCGTAATAATGTCATAAACATCCCTGCCCGTTTTGTGTACAGGCAGCTGAGGGGGGCGGGGAATCCTCTGGCTGCATTCCATTGGCCTAACACTGACAGCTGACCCCTCAAGCTAAAGCTGTAGTTTCTGGGCCAATCAGCTGCTTTGGGGGGCGGGGATGCGCATGACATCACTGACTTAATGTAGACACGTGACCGTATTAAGTCAGTGATGTCATGGGCATCCCCGCCCTCCAAAGCAGCTGATTGGCCCAGAAATTACAGCTTTAGCTTGGGGGGTCAGCTGTCAGTGTCAGGCCAATGGGATGCTGCCAGAGAATTCCCCGCCCCCCTCGGCTGCACGTAACACAATGGGGGGCGGGGATATTGATGACATCATGAACCTAATGTAGCCACGTGACCGTATTAAGTCAATGATGTCATGAACATCGCCGCCCGTTTTGTGTACAGGCAGCTGAAGAGGGCGGGGAATCCTCTGGCCGCATCCCATTGGCCTGACAACTGACAGCTGACCCCCCCAAGCTAAAGCTGTAATTTCTGGGCCAATCGGCTGCTTTGGGGGGCGGGGATGCTCATGACATCACTGACTTAATGTAGCCACGTGACCGTATTAGGTCCATGCCATCATCAATGAGGGGAGGGGGAATGACAACTTTAGTTTGGGGTCAGTGTCAGGCCAATGGGATGCGGCCAGAGGATTCCCCGCTCCCCCCCCCCAGCTACACGTACACAAAAGGGGGACGGGGATATTGATGACATCATGGACCTGATTGTAGCCATGTGACCGTATTAATTCAGTGATGTCATGGGCATCCCCGCCCCCAAAGCAGCTGATTGGCCCAGAAATGACAGCTTTAGCTTGGGGGGTCAGTGTCAGGCCAATGGGATGCGGCCAGAGGATTCCCCGCCCCCTTCAGCTGCATGTACAACTCATGTGCGGGCAGCTGAGGGGGGCGGGGAATATCCCAGAGGCAGCCGATTGGCTCAGGAATGACAGCGTATGGGTCAGCTGTCCAATGAGCTGCGGCCGGAGGATTCCCAACCCAGCAGCTGCACATACACAGAGGGGGGCGGGGATGTTGATGACATCATGGATATAATGTACCCACGTGACCATATTAGGTGGGTGATGTCATGAGCATCCCCGCCCCCTTTGTGTACGAGCAGCTGGGGAGTGTCCCAGGTTTAGGAATGACAGTTTGTCCAATGAGGCCGGCGTATTTCACAGCCAGCACCTGCAGATACACAAAGGGCGGGGATATTGATGACATCATTGATCTACAGGGCCGTATTAGGTCAATGATATCACCGGCATCCCCGTCCCTTTTCTGTAAAGGGTGACAGCACTTGCTTTCTTTTCTAGGGTGAGGGCGATCGCTTCCTGTTCTAGGATGAGGGCGATCGCTTCCTGTTCTAGGGTGATGGAGCTCGCTTCTTGTTCTAGGATGAGGGCGATCGCTTCCTGTTCTAGGGTGAGGGCGATCGCTTCCTGTTCTAGGGTGAGGGCGATCGCTTCCTGTTCTAGGGTGAGGGCGATCGCTTCCTGCTCTAGGGTGAGGGCGATCGCTTCCCGCTCTAGGGTGAGGGCGATCGCTTCCCGCTCTAGGGTGAGGGCGATCGCTTCCCGCTCTAGGGTGAGGGAGCTCGCTTCCCGCTCTAGGGTGAGGGAGCTCGCTTCCCGCTCTAGGGTGAGGGAGCTCGCTTCCCGCTCTAGGGTGAGGGAGCTCGCTTCCCGCTCTAGGGTGAGGGAGCTCGCTTCCCGCTCTAGGATGAGGGAGCTCGCTTCCTGTGCTAGGATGAGGGAGCTTGCTTCCTGTTGTCGGCGCTTCCTGTTGTCGGGCGATGGCGCTCGCTTCCAGTTGTCGGGCGATGGCGCTCGCTTCCAGTTGTCGGGCGATGGCGCTCGCTTCCTGTTGTCGGGCGATGGCGCTCGCTTCCTGTTGTCGGGCGATGGCGCTCGCTTCCAGTTGTCAGGCGATGGTGCTCGCTTCCAGTTGTCGGGCGATGGCGCTCGCTTCCTGTTGTCGGGCGATGGCGCTCGCTTCCTGTTGTCGGGCGATGGCGCTCGCTTCCTGTTGTCGGGCGATGGCGCTCGCTTCCTGTTGTCGGCGCTTCCAGTTGTCGGGCGATGGCGCTCGCTTCCTGTTGTCGGGCGATGGCGCTCGCTTCCAGTTGTCAGGCGATGGTGCTCGCTTCCAGTTGTCGGGCGATGGCGCTCGCTTCCTGTTGTCGGGCGATGGCGCTCGCTTCCTGTTGTCGGGCGATGGCGCTCGCTTCCTGTTGTCGGGCGATGGCACTCGCTTCCTGTTGTCGGGCGATGGCGCTCGCTTCCTGTTGTCGGCGCTTCCAGTTGTCGGGCGATGGCGCTCGCTTCCAGTTGTCGGACGATGGCGCTCGCTTCCTGTTGGCGCTTCCAGTTGTCGGGCGATAGCGCTCGCTTCCAGTTGTCGGGCGATGGCGCTCGCTTCCAGTTGTCGGGCGATGGCGCTCGCTTCCAGTTGTCGGGCGATGGCGCTCGCTTCCAGTTGTCGGGCGATGGCGCTCGCTTCCAGTTGTCGGGCGATGGCGCTCGCTTCCAGTTGTCGGCGCTTCCAGTTGTCGGGCGATGGCGCTCGCTTCCATTTGTCGGGCGATGGCGCTCGCTTCCAGTTGTCGGCGCTTCCAGTTGTCGGGCGATGGCGCTCGCTTCCAGTTGTCGGGCGATGGCGCTAGCTTCCATTTGTCGGGCGATGGCGCTAGCTTCCAGTTGTCGGGCGATGGCGCTCGCTTCCAGTTGTCGGGCGATGGCGCTCGCTTCCAGTTGTCGGGCGATGGCGCTCGCTTCCAGTTGTCGGGCGATGGCGCTCGCTTCCAGTTGTCGGGCGATGGCGCTCGCTTCCAGTTGTCGGGCGATGGCGCTCGCTTCCTGTTGTCGGCACTTCCAGTTGTCGGGCGATGGCGCTCGCTTCCAGTTGTCAGGCGATGGTGCTCGCTTCCTGTTGGGCGATGGCGCTCGCTTCCTGTTGTCGGGCGATGGCGCTCGCTTCCTGTTGTCGGGCGATGGCGCTCGCTTCCTGTTGTCGGGCGATGGCGCGCGCTTCCAGTTGTCGGGCGATGGCGCTCGCTTCCAGTTGTCGGGCGATGGCGCTCGCTTCCAGTTGTCGGGCGATGGCGCTCGCTTCCAGTTGTCGGGCGATGGCGCTCGCTTCCAGTTGGCGCTTCCAGTTGTCGGGCGATAGCGCTCGCTTCCAGTTGTCGGGCGATGGCGCTCGCTTCCAGTTGTCGGGCGATGGCGCTCGCTTCCAGGTGTCGGGCGATGGCGCTCGTTCCAGTTGTCGGGCGAAGGCGCTCGGTTCCAGTTGTCGGCGCTTCCAGTTGTCGGGCTATGGCGCTCGCTTCCAGTTGTCGGGCGATGGCGCTCGCTTCCAGTTGTCAGGCGATGGCGCTCGCTTCCATTTGTCGGGCGATGGCGCTCGCTTCCAGTTGTCGGCGCTTCCAGTTGTCGGGCGATGGCGCTCGCTTCCAGTTGTCGGGCGATGGCGCTAGCTTCCATTTGTCGGGCGATGGCGCTAGCTTCCATTTGTCGGGCGATGGCGCTAGCTTCCAGTTGTCGGGCGATGGCGCTCGCTTCCAGTTGTCGGGCGATGGCGCTCGCTTCCATTTGTCGGGCGATGGCGCTAGCTTCCTGTTGTCGGGCGATGGCGCTAGCTTCCTGTTGTCGGGCGATGGCGCTAGCTTCCTGTTGTCGGGCGATGGCGCTTGCTAACGGCTGTTTTGCATTTTATTAATGCACATTTTAGCTCTGAAGATTACATAACATTCCCCAAAACCTGATACGTTTTCTGAAAGCAGACACCCTGGAGAATAAAATGGTGGTAGTTCCAAATTATCACATAATATGCAATGGTTTATTAAGCCCAAAATCTCAGATAAAAATTGGGTTATCTATTGTGTTTTCTTGCATTAAAGTCATTATAGCGGTTGTATACCCAAAATAATGATATGCACCTACAGGTAAGCCTACATTAAGGCTTACCTGTAGGTGCTTGCAATATCTCAGAGACCTACACGGTCTCGGAGATATTTGCAAAAAAGTCTGTGTGCCGTAGATAACGGCGCAGGCACACTGAGCATGGCGGCTCTTGAATGGCAGCCCACCGGACACTGCCGGATTTCGCACATGCGCAGGGATCGTGCCGTTCCTCGCGCATGCGCGGGAGTGACGTCTTAGCCGCTCCGGCCAATGACAGCACTTCCGGAGTGGCGATACCCGGAAGTCACTCCGGGTATCATGGCGGTGACGGAGGACGTGTCCGAGGACCGCTGCGGGGGCTTCGATCTATGGTAAGTGATTGATAATGAGCGAGGAGTCATATGAGTCATACTAGCTCATTATGCCTTTGCCTTGCAGGTTGGAAAAAAAAAAGTTTTGCGGTATACAACCGCTTTAAAATTTATTTTTTCCAAAAAAGATTGTGTTTGAAATATTGCTGCACAAATACCGTGTGACATAAAATTGCAACGACTGACATTTTATTTTCTAGGGTCTCTGCTAAAAAAAAAAAAAAAAAAATACAAATAAAAAAAAATATATCTATATAATGTAGTTTTCTAGCAAAAAAAAATGCAGATTTTTACATGTAGGAGCGAAATGCCAGAAGTGGCCTGTGGTTAGATTTTGGCTTTACTATTAAGCCGTGTACACACGATCGGTTTTACCGATGAAAACAGTCCGATAGACTATTTTCATCGGACAAACCGATCGTGTATGGGCCCCATTGGTCTTTTTTCCATCGGTGTTAAAAAATAGAACATGTTTTAAATTTATCCGATGGAAAAAAAAACGATAGCAAATTACTATCGTCTGTGGGGAACTCCATCGGAGAAAAAACCCACGCATGCTCAGAAGCATTGAACTTCATTTTTCTCGGCTCTTCTGAGTGTTTTACGTCACGGCGTTTGGGCCGATCGGTTTTTTGACTGATGGTGTGTAGGCAAGACTGATGGAAGTCAGCTTCGTTGGTTTTCCGATGGAGAAATCCATCGGTTTAAAATCTATAGGATATCCGATCTTGTGTACAGGACTTTACAGAGCATCCGGAAAGTATTCACAGCGCTTCACTTTTTCCTCATTTTGTTATGTTACATTATTCCAAAATGGATTATATTCAATATTTTCCTCAAAATTCTACAAACAATCCCCCATAATGACAATGTGAGAGAAGTTTTTTGAAATCTTTGCAAATTTATTAAAAATAAAAAAATTAAAAAATCTCATGTACACAAGTATCACAGGCTCCTCCCCATGTACACAAGTATCACAGGCTCCTCCCCATGTACACAAGTATCACAGGCTCCTCCCATGTACACAAGTATCACAGGCTCCTCCCATGTAATGTACATACTTGTGTAATGTACATGGGAGGAGCCTGTGATACTTGTGTACATGGGAGGAGCCTGTGATACTTGTGTACATGGGAGGAGCCTGTGATACTTGTGTACATGGGAGGAGCCTGTGATAATTAAAACCTCAGAGGTGATCAAATACCACCAAAAGAAATCTTTGTTTTTGGGGGAAAAAATTACTTGCATTTAATTTGGGGACAGCGTCGCATGACCGCGCAATTGTCAGTTAAAATAACGCAGTACCGTATGGCAAAAAAATGGCCTGGTCATGAAAGGGGGGGGGGGTAATTCTTCCAGAGCTCAAATGGTTAAAGTATAACTGAAAGCACTTTTTTTTTTTTTTTTTTCGTTTGTCCCAATGAGGGAGACTCTCCCTCTCTCTTTGTCTTCCATTATCAGTGAAAGAAAAGGAACATTTCTAAATTTGATGATGTCATCAGAACAGGAATAGATTTGAAATCTTTTCGTAGGGACTGTAGTTGTGGTGACAGCAAGGTTTTCCCGCACTTTGGAGGGATTTCCTCTCACTTCCTGTTTGGCTATGAGACAGGAAGTTAAGGGAAATCTCCTCAGTGGGGACACAAAACTGACCGGGGTTATAACCCTCCCTATTTTCTATCCAAAAAGGTGGAAAAGCTTTTATTCCCTGGTGAAGGGGTTTTTTTTTCTTTTCTTTCTTTTTTTAGCTCTAAGTGCATTGGATGCCTTTTTTGCTTCTTTTTTTATTTTTGCTGCTTGTGGAACAATAAAGGACTTTGGACTCCAAGGCTTTAGTTTTGCCACTTTTTTTTGTTTTGTTTGCTCTACAACACTAAGATAAGGGGAGCTAGTTATGTTTGTCTTCTGTAAGATAAGGAACATTAAAGCGGAGTTCCACCCAAAAGTGGAACTTCCGCTCATCGGATTACTCCCCCCCCCCCTCCGGTGCCACAATTGGCACCTTTCAGGGGGGGATATCCTTTCCCACTTTCGGGAGTCCGGGCCGCGGCCCGTGACGTCACCCCGAGGCTCTCCCCTCCTCCCTCCCCCGGCCGCCGGACCAGTAGGAGAAAGGAGCGGGGGCCTCGTGCATGCGCAGTAGGGTTCCCGGTGTTCTATCGATATGGGTCCACCATCAGATAGTGCCTGGCCTGGACTGCGCAGGCGTATTCGGAGCTGACGGGAATCTCAGAGGATGAACATATGTTCATCAGCTGTAGAAGGAGCATGCGCAATCAACACGCCACTCGCTCTCGATGCTCGGGGCAGGTTATAGGGGGCGGATGGTTTTCTCGAGAGGGGCGGATGTATGGGGGACCCATCTCGATAGTGCTTTTCTGAAAGGGGCGGATGCTTTCTCAAAGGGGCGGATGTATGGGGGACCCATCTCGATAGTGCTTTTCTAAAAGGGGCGGATATATGGGGGACCCATCTCGATAGTGCTTTTCTGAAAGGGGCGGATGCTTTCTCAAAGGGGCGGATGTATGGGGGATCCATCTCGATAGTGCTTTTCTAAAAGGGGCGGATATATGGGGGACCCATCTCGATAGTGCTTTTCTGAAAGGGGCGGATGCTTTCTCAAAGGGGCGGATGTATGGGGGACCCATCTCGATAGTGCTTTTCTAAAAGGGGCGGATATATGGGGGACCCATCTCGATAGTGCTTTTCTGAAAGGGGCGGATGCTTTCTCAAAGGGGCGGATGTATGGGGGACCCATCTCGATAGTGCTTTTCTGAAAGGGGCGGATGCTTTTCTCAAAGGGGCGGATGTATGAGGGACCCATCTCGATAGTGCTTTTCTGAAAGGGGCGGATGCTTTCTCAAAGGGGCGGATGTATGGGGGACCCATCTCGATAGTGCTTTTATGAAAGGGGCGGATGTATGGGGGACCCATCTCGATAGTGCTTTTCTGAAAGGGGCGGATGTATGGGGGACCCATCTCGATAATGCTTTTCTGAAAGGGGCGGATGCTTTCTCAAAGGGGCGGATGTATGGGAGACCCATCTTGATAGTGCTTTTCTCAAAGCAGATGCTTTCTCAAAGGGGCGGATGTATGGGGGACCCATCTCGATAGTGCTTTTCTAAAAGGGGCGGATATATGGGGGACCCATCTCGATAGTGCTTTTCTGAAAGGGGCGGATGCTTTTCTCAAAGGGGCGGATGTATGGGGGACCCATCTCGATAGTGCTTTTCTAAAAGCAGATGCTTTCTCAAAGGGGCAGGTGTATGGGGGACCCATCTCGATAGTGCTTTTCTAAAAGGGGCGGATATATGGGGGACCCATCTCGATAGTGCTTTTCTGAAAGGGGCGGATGCTTTTCTCAAAGGGGCGGATGTATGGGGGACCCATCTCGATAGTGCTTTTCTCAAAGCAGATGCTTTCTAAAAGGGGCGGATATATGGGGGACCCATCTCGATAGTGCTTTTCTGACAGGGGCGGATGCTTTTCTCAAAGGGGCAGATGTATGGGGGACCCATCTCGATAGTGCTTTTCTAAAAGGGGCGGATATATGGGGGACCCATCTCGATAGTGCTTTTCTGAAAGGGGCGGATGCTTTTCTCAAAGGGGCGGATGTATGGGGGACCCATCTCGATAGTGCTTTTCTCAAAGCAGATGCTTTCTAAAAGGGGCGGATATATGGGGGACCCATCTCGATAGTGCTTTTCTGACAGGGGCGGATGCTTTTCTCAAAGGGGCAGGTGTATGGGGGACCCATCTCGATAGTGCTTTTCTGACAGGGGCGGATGCTTTTCTCAATGGGGCAGGTGTATGGGGGACCCATCTCGATAGTGCTTTTCTAAAAGGGGCGGATATATGGGGGACCCATCTCGATAGTGCTTTTCTGAAAGGGGCGGATGCTTTTCTCAAAGGGGCGGATATATGGGGGACCCATCTCGATAGTGCTTTTCTGAAAGGGGCGGATGCTTTTCTCAAAGGGGCGGATGTATGGGGGACCCATCTCGATAGTGCTTTTCTCAAAGCAGATGCTTTCTAAAAGGGGCGGATATATGGGGGACCCATCTCGATAGTGCTTTTCTGACGGGCGGATGCTTTTCTCAAAGGGGCGGATGTATGGGGGACCCATCTCGATAGTGCTTTTCTAAAAGGGGCGGATATATGGGGGACCCATCTCGATAGTGCTTTTCTGAAAGGGGCGGATGCTTTTCTCAAAGGGGCGGATGTATGGGGGACCCATCTCGATAGTGCTTTTCTCAAAGCAGATGCTTTCTAAAAGGGGCGGATATATGGGGGACCCATCTCGATAGTGCTTTTCTGACAGGGGCGGATGCTTTTCTCAAAGGGGCAGGTGTATGGGGGACCCATCTCGATAGTGCTTTTCTAAAAGGGGCGGATATATGGGGGACCCATCTCGATAGTGCTTTTCTAAAAGGGGCGGATATATGGGGGACCCATCTCGATAGTGCTTTTCTGAAAGGGGCGGATGCTTTTCTCAAAGGGGCGGATGTATGGGGGACCCATCTCGATAGTGCTTTTCTCAAAGCAGATGCTTTCTAAAAGGGGCGGATATATGGGGGACCCATCTCGATAGTGCTTTTCTGACAGGGGCGGATGCTTTTCTCAAAGGGGCAGATGTATGGGGGACCCATCTCGATAGTGCTTTTCTAAAAGGGGCGGATATATGGGGGACCCATCTCGATAGTGCTTTTCTGAAAGGGGCGGATGCTTTTCTCAAAGGGGCAGATGTATGGGGGACCCATCTCGACAGTGCTTTTCTCAAAGCAGATGCTTTCTAAAAGGGGTGGATATATGGGGGACCCATCTCGATAGTGCTTTTCTGACAGGGGCGGATGCTTTTCTCAAAGGGGCAGGTGTATGGGGGACCCATCTCGATAGTGCTTTTCTAAAAGGGGCGGATATATGGGGGACCCATCTCGATAGTGCTTTTCTGAAAGGGGCGGATGCTTTTCTCAAAGGGGCGGATGTATGGGGGACCCATCTCGATAGTGCTTTTCTCAAAGCAGATGCTTTCTAAAAGGGGCGGATATATGGGGGACCCATCTCGATAGTGCTTTTCTGACGGGCGGATGCTTTTCTCAAAGGGGCGGATGTATGGGGGACCCATCTCGATAGTGCTTTTCTAAAAGGGGCGGATATATGGGGGACCCATCTCGATAGTGCTTTTCTGAAAGGGGCGGATGCTTTTCTCAAAGGGGCGGATGTATGGGGGACCCATCTCGATAGTGCTTTTCTCAAAGCAGATGCTTTCTAAAAGGGGCGGATATATGGGGGACCCATCTCGATAGTGCTTTTCTGACAGGGGCGGATGCTTTTCTCAAAGGGGCAGGTGTATGGGGGACCCATCTCGATAGTGCTTTTCTAAAAGGGGCGGATATATGGGGGACCCATCTCGATAGTGCTTTTCTAAAAGGGGCGGATATATGGGGGACCCATCTCGATAGTGCTTTTCTGAAAGGGGCGGATGCTTTTCTCAAAGGGGCGGATGTATGGGGGACCCATCTCGATAGTGCTTTTCTCAAAGCAGATGCTTTCTAAAAGGGGCGGATATATGGGGGACCCATCTCGATAGTGCTTTTCTGACAGGGGCGGATGCTTTTCTCAAAGGGGCAGATGTATGGGGGACCCATCTCGATAGTGCTTTTCTAAAAGGGGCGGATATATGGGGGACCCATCTCGATAGTGCTTTTCTGAAAGGGGCGGATGCTTTTCTCAAAGGGGCAGATGTATGGGGGACCCATCTCGACAGTGCTTTTCTCAAAGCAGATGCTTTCTAAAAGGGGTGGATATATGGGGGACCCATCTCGATAGTGCTTTTCTGACAGGGGCGGATGCTTTTCTCAAAGGGGCAGGTGTATGGGGGACCCATCTCGATAGTGCTTTTCTAAAAGGGGCGGATATATGGGGGACCCATCTCGATAGTGCTTTTCTGAAAGGGGCGGATGCTTTTCTCAAAGGGGCGGATGTATGGGGGACCCATCTCGATAGTGCTTTTCTCAAAGCAGATGCTTTCTAAAAGGGGCGGATATATGGGGGACCCATCTCGATAGTGCTTTTCTGACGGGCGGATGCTTTTCTCAAAGGGGCGGATGTATGGGGGACCCATCTCGATAGTGCTTTTCTAAAAGGGGCGGATATATGGGGGACCCATCTCGATAGTGCTTTTCTGAAAGGGGCGGATGCTTTTCTCAAAGGGGCGGATGTATGGGGGACCCATCTCGGTAGTGCTTTTCTCAAAGCAGATGCTTTCTAAAAGGGGCGGATATATGGGGGACCCATCTCGATAGTGCTTTTCTGACAGGGGCGGATGCTTTTCTCAAAGGGGAAGGTGTATGGGGGACCCATCTCGATAGTGCTTTTCTAAAAGGGGCGGATATATGGGGGACCCATCTCGATAGTGCTTTTCTGAAAGGGGCGGATGCTTTTCTCAAAGGGGCGGATGTATGGGGGACCCATCTCGATAGTGCTTTTCTCAAAGCAGATGCTTTCTAAAAGGGGCGGATATATGGGGGACCCATCTCGATAGTGCTTTTCTGACAGGGGCGGATGCTTTTCTCAAAGGGGCAGGTGTATGGGGGACCCATCTCGATAGTGCTTTTCTAAAAGGGGCGGATATATGGGGGACCCATCTCGATAGTGCTTTTCTAAAAGGGGCGGATATATGGGGGACCCATCTCGATAGTGCTTTTCTGAAAGGGGCGGATGCTTTTCTCAAAGGGGCAGATGTATGGGGGACCCATCTCGATAGTGCTTTTCTCAAAGCAGATGCTTTCTAAAAGGGGCGGATATATGGGGGACCCATCTCGATAGTGCTTTTCTGACAGGGGCGGATGCTTTTCTCAAAGGGGCAGGTGTATGGGGGACCCATCTCGATAGTGCTTTTCTAAAAGGGGCGGATATATGGGGGACCCATCTCGATAGTGCTTTTCTGAAAGGGGCGGATGCTTTTCTCAAAGGGGCAGATGTATGGGGGACCCATCTCGATAGTGCTTTTCTCAAAGCAGATGCTTTCTAAAAGGGGCGGATATATGGGGGACCCATCTCGATAGTGCTTTTCTGACAGGGGCGGATGCTTTTCTCAAAGGGGCAGGTGTATGGGGGACCCATCTCGATAGTGCTTTTCTAAAAGGGGCGGATATATGGGGGACCCATCTCGATAGTGCTTTTCTGAAAGGGGCGGATGCTTTTCTCAAAGGGGCGGATATATGGGGGACCCATCTCGATAGTGCTTTTCTGAAAGGGGCGGATGCTTTTCTGAAAGGGGCGGATGTATGGGGGACCCATCTCGATAGTGCTTTTCTCAAAGCAGATGCTTTCTAAAAGGGGCGGATATATGGGGGACCCATCTCGATAGTGCTTTTCTGACAGGGGCGGATGCTTTTCTCAAAGGGGCGGATGTATGGGGGACCCATCTCGATAGTGCTTTTCTAAAAGGGGCGGATATATGGGGGACCCATCTCGATAGTGCTTTTCTGAAAGGGGCGGATGCTTTTCTCAAAGGGGCGGATGTATGGGGGACCCATCTCGATAGTGCTTTTCTCAAAGCAGATGCTTTCTAAAAGGGGCGGATATATGGGGGACCCATCTCGATAGTGCTTTTCTGACAGGGGCGGATGCTTTTCTCAAAGGGGCAGGTGTATGGGGGACCCATCTCGATAGTGCTTTTCTAAAAGGGGCGGATATATGGGGGACCCATCTCGATAGTGCTTTTCTGAAAGGGGCGGATGCTTTTCTCAAAGGGGCGGATGTATGGGGGACCCATCTCGATAGTGCTTTTCTCAAAGCAGATGCTTTCTAAAAGGGGCGGATATATGGGGGACCCATCTCGATAGTGCTTTTCTGACAGGGGCGGATGCTTTTCTCAAAGGGGCGGATGTATGGGGGACCCATCTCGATAGTGCTTTTCTCAAAGCAGATGCTTTCTCAAAGGGGCGGATGTATGGGGGACCCATCTCGATAGTGCTTTTCTAAAAGGGGCGGATGCTTTCTCAAAGGGGCGGATGTATGGGAGACCCATCTCGATAGTGCTTTTCTGAAAGGGGCGGATGTATGGGGGACCCATCTCGATAGTGCTTTTCTGAAAGGGGCGGATGCTTTTCTCAAAGGGGCGGATGTATGGGAGACCCATCTCGATAGTGCTTTTCTGAAAGGGGCGGATGCTTTCTCAATGGGGCGGATGTATGGGGGACCCATCTCAATAGTGCTTTTCTCAAAGGGGCGGATGCTTTCTCAAAGGGGCGGATGTATGGGGGACCCATCTCGATAGTGCTTTTCTGAAAGGGGCGGATGTATGGGGGACCCATCTCGATAGTGCTTTTCTGAAAGGGGCGGATGCTTTTCTGAAAGGGGCGGATGTATGGGGGACCCATCTCGATAGTGCTTTTCTGAAAGGGGCGGATGCTTTCTCAATGGGGCGGATGTATGGGGGACCCATCTCAATAGTGCTTTTCTCAAAGCAGATGCTTTCTCAAAGGGGCGGATGCTTTCTCAAAGGGGCGGATGTATGGGGGATCCATCTCGATAGTGCTTTTCTGAAAGGGGCGGATGCTTTTCTAAAAGGGGCGGATGTATGAGGGACCCATCTCGATAGTGCTTTTCTGAAAGGGGCGGATGCTTTCTCAAAGGGGCGGATGTATGGGGGACCCATCTCGATAGTGCTTTTCTAAAAGGGGCGGATATATGGGGTACATCTCGATAGTGCTTTTCTGAAAGGGGCGGATGCTTTCTCAAAGGGGCGGATGTATGGGGGACCCATCTCCATAGTGCTTTTCTAAAAGGGGTGGATATATGGGGGATCCATCTCGATAGTGCTTTTCTGAAAGGGGCGGATGCTTTTCTCAAAGGGGCGGATGTATGGGGGACCCATCTCGATAGTGCTTTTATGAAAGGGGCGGATGTATGGGGGACCCATCTCGATAGTGCTTTTCTGAAAGGGGCGGATGTATGGGGGACCCATCTCGATGGTGCTTTTCTGAAAGGGGCGGATGCTATTCTCAAAGGGGCGGATGTATGGGGGACCCATCTCGATAATGCTTTTCTGAAAGGGGCGGATGCTTTCTCAAAGGGGCGGATGTATGGGAGACCCATCTTGATAGTGCTTTTCTCAAAGCAGATGCTTTCTCAAAGGAGCGGATGTATGGGGGACCCATCTCGATAGTGCTTTTCTAAAAGGGGCGGATATATGGGGGACCCATCTCGATAGTGCTTTTCTGAAAGGGGCGGATGCTTTCTCAAAGGGGCGGATGTATGGGAGACCCATCTCGATAGTGCTTTTCTGAAAGGGGCGGATGTATGGGGGACCCATCTCGATAGTGCTTTTCTGAAAGGGGCGGATGCTTTCTCAATGGGGCGGATGTATGGGGGACCCATCTCAATAGTGCTTTTCTCAAAGCAGATGCTTTCTCAAAGGGGCGGATGCTTTCTCAAAGGGGCGGATGTATGGGGGACCCATCTCGATAGTGCTTTTCTCAAAGGGGCGGATGCTTTCTCAAAGGGGCGGATGTATGGGGGACCCATCTCGATAGTGCTTTTCTCAAAGGGGCGGATATATGGGGGACCCATCTCGATAGTGCTTTTCTGAAAGGGGCAGATGCTTTCTCAATGGGGCGGATGTATGGGGGACCCATCTCAATAGTGCTTTTCTCAAAGCAGATGCTTTCTCAAAGGGGCGGATGTATGGGGGACCCATCTCGATAGTGCTTTTTTGAAAGGGGCGGATGTATGGGGGACCCATCTCGATAGTGCTTTTCTGAAAGGGGCGGATGTATGGGGGACCCATCTCGATAGTGCTTTTCTGAAAGGGGTGGATGCTTTCTCAAAGGGGTGGATGTATGGGGGACCCATCTCGATAGTGCTTTTCTGAAAGGGGCAGATGTATGGGGGACCCATCTCGATAGTGCTTTTCTCAAAGGGGCGGATGCTTTCTCAAAGGGGCGGATGTATGGGGGACCCATCTCGATAGTGCTTTTCTCAAAGGGGCGGATGTATGGGGGACCCATCTCGATAGTGCTTTTCTGAAAGGGGCAGATGCTTTCTCAATGGGGCGGATGTATGGGGGACCCATCTCAATAGTGCTTTTCTCAAAGCAGATGCTTTCTCAAAGGGGCGGATGTATGGGGGACCCATCTCGATAGTGCTTTTTTGAAAGGGGCGGATGTATGGGGGACCCATCTCGATAGTGCTTTTCTGAAAGGGGCGGATGTATGGGGGACCCATCTCGATGGTGCTTTTCTGAAAGGGGTGGATGCTTTCTCAAAGGGGTGGATGTATGGGGGACCCATCTCGATAGTGCTTTTCTGAAAGGGGCGGATGTATGGGGGACCCATCTCGATAGTGGTTTTCTGAAAGGGGTGGATGCGTTCTGAAAGGGGCGGATGTATGGGGGACCTATCTCGATAGTTGTATTGTTATAAGAGTCCCCCTTTGAGAAAAGCACTGCCCATCATAAAGCACTGGCCATAATGCGGTGTTCTATCGAGATGGGTCCCCCATACATCCACCCCTTTTGAGAAAAGCATCCGCCCCTATAACCAGCCCCGAGCATCGAGAGCGAGCGGTGTGTTGATTGCGCATGCTCCTTCTACAGCTGATTAACATATGTTCATCCTCTGAGATTTCCGTCGGCTTCGATTGCGCCTGCGCAATCCAGGCCGGGCACTATCCGATGGGGGACCCATATCGACAAGACACCGGCGTGAAGCTGAAAGGCTACACTGCCGGGTTCCCTTACCCGCAATGGCGGCGGCAGCACCCAACAGCTGATGGAAACATCACCGACATCGCTGGACTCCAGGAACACCGCTTTAACCTACAAACATTACAGCATTCGGGATCCTAGATTGTTGATCTTGAAGCTTTAAGTTCACCTTTGGGAACATGTTATATGTTACACTCGTATTTAGGGTGTACCATGTTACCTAAGAGCACCTGTCTGCGCTCCTCCAATCCCCTTCTGTGACAGCGGATGGGGGATCTTCTCCCTGAACTCGCTGTTACAGTGTAAAAACCGCAGCCATGCGGGGGCTCCACCCACACGGCCGAATCATCCATTCACAGTGATCTGTGTATAAATAAAATACAGCTACCATTGCCACTGCGGCTGAAGGATTGTAGTTCCCATTGAACTGAGAGAGTTCTTGTGAGCGCTTTGGTAGTTTGTTGATTCTTCTTGCTCTCCAGTAACTGTCAGCTCGTATGTGGGAGGTATGGGGGTTCGAGAGAGGTATGGTGGTTCGAGAGAGGTATGGAGGTTTGAGAGAGGTATGGAGGTACGGGAGAGGTATGGAGGTATGGATGTTCGAGAGAGGTATGGAGGTACGTGAGAGGTATGGATGTTCGGGAGAGGTATGGATGTTCGGGAGAGGTATGGAGGTACGTGAGAGGTATGGATGTTCGAGAGAGGTATGGAGGTACGGGAGGTGTGGCGCTACGGCAGATATGGTGGTACAGGAGGCATTGCGGTATGGAGTAGAGGTCGACAGATATATCGGCCGATATTTGGCCATTTTTGATAAATCGGCATCGGCATCTCCCTTCTCCATACTCAGCACTGCGCTTGATGCTTGCCAGAGCCGCTGAGTGTGTGAAACTGACACTAACAGAGAGGAGAGAGAGAGAGGATCTGTCAGATTTGAACTTGATGTCGGGGGTGGGCGGGACCCAGCAGCTATCAAACACCAGCCAATTGGATGGGATCTGGGTGGGCTGCTACGTGTATGTGGCCCCACCCCCTTTCTTAGACAGCCCAATCATTGGCTGGTGTTTGATAGCTGCTGGGTCTCGCCCACCCCCGACATTAAGCTCAATTTTGACAGCTCCTCTCTCTCCTCTCTGTTACTTTAGTTTCACACACAGTTACACTCCGCTCAGTGTGAAACCCGCCAGTGCCATCTGTCAGTGCCACCAACCAGTGCCACCTACCAGTGCCTTCCAGTGCCACCTACCAGTTCCAACAAGTGCCACCTGCCACTGCCATCTAGTGCCACCGCCAATCAGTGCCACCTGCCAGTGCCATCAGAGATACGGGAGGTATGGGATGTATGAAAGTACAGAAGGTATATAGGTATGGAGGTACTGGATGTATGGTAGTACGGAGGTACAGGAGATATGAAGGTACGGAAGGTATGGCGGTACGTGAGGTATAGGATGTATGGTAGTACGGAGGTATGGAGGTACGGGAGGTTTGGGATGTATGGTGGTATGGAGGTACAGGAGGTATGAAGGTACGGAAGGTATTGGATGTATGATAGTACGGAGGTACAGGAGATATAAGGGTACGGGAGGTATAGGATGTATGGTAGTACGGAGGTACAGGAGGTATGAAGGTATGGGGGGTATGAAGGTACAGGAGGTATGGAGGTATGGGATGTATGGTAGTACGGAGGTATGAAGGTATGGGATGTATGGAGGTACGGGAGGTATGGAGGTACGGGATGTATGGGAGGTATAGGATGTATGGTAGTACAGAGGTATGGGGGGTATTAAGGTACAGGAGATATGGAGGTATGGGATGTAGTATAGTAGTAGGGCTGCAATTAACGATTATTTTCATAATCGATTAGTTGGCCGATTATTGTTTCGATTAATCGACTAATCGGTTAATAACCGTAAAAAAAAAAAAAAAAAGAAGTAATCTTTTGCATTTTTACATTTTTTTGGGCCAATTTGTTGTTGGGCAGATAACAAAACACAAATTGCCGCAAAAACACATTACATGCTTTTCTGCAACTTCTCCATTGAAGTATATTAAACCCAAAAACTAAAATAGCAACGTTTTGCGTTAATAAAAAGTCCTTGCCCTTTCCAAATACGCAGCAGCTGAAAAAATCCTGGATGTGAACGTGTCCCATAGAAACCATGTAAATGACCTGTAGTGTGTTTCTGCAAAAAGCACCAAAAAACACAGAGGTATGACCCAGGCCTGAGATGTTTAGTAACATAATGGGGTTAAAAAAACTAAAATTAGTACCAAAAGAGCAAATAATCGCTACTGTAAGGGGTTCATTTTTTACTGTGGGACAGTGAAAGTAATATTTACAGTAGCAATTTGCTCTTTTTGTACTATAAAGGGTTAATTTTAGTTTATTTTTAACGTCATTATGTTACTGGCCGATTAATCGATTATGAAAATTGCAATCGATTAATTTTATAATCGATTAGTTGTCGATTAATCGATTAGTTGTTTCGGCCCTATATAGTAGTATGGTGGTATGAAGGTACGGGATGTATGGGAGGTATGAGGGTATGGAGGTACGGGAGGTATGGAGGTACGGGATGTATGGAATGTATGGTAGTACGGGGAGGTACAGGAGGTATAGAGGTATGGTGGTATTGCGGTATGGAAGGTAAGAAGGCAAAGGGAGGTACGAAGGCACGGGAGGTATGGCAGTATGGAGGTACGGGAGGTAGGAAGGCTCGGGAGGTACGGAGGCACGGGAGGTATGAAGACTCGAGAGGTACAGGAGGTAGGAAGGTACGAAGGTACGGGAGGTAGGAGGGTACGGAGGCACGGGAGGTATGAAGGCACTGGAGGTATGGAGGTACGGGAGGTATGGAGGTACGGAGTGTATGGTAGGATGGAGGTATGGGAGGTATAAATGTACGGGAGGTATGGAGATCTGGGAGGTATGGAGGTACCGGAGATATGGAGGTACGGGAGGTATGGAGGTACGGGTTGTATGTTAGTATGGAGGTACGGGAGGTACGGAGTGTATGGTAGGATGGAGGTATGGGAGGTATGAATGTATGGGAGGTACGGGAGGTATGGAGGTACGGGAGGTATGGAGGTACGGGTTGTATGTTAGTACGGAGGTATGGAGGTATGGGAGATATGGAGGTACGGGTTGTATGTTAGTACGGAGGTACGGGAGGTATGGAGGTACGGGTTGTATGTTAGTACGGAGGTATGGAGGTATGGGAGATATGGAGGTACGGGTTGTATGTTAGTACGGAGGTACGGGAGGTATGGAGGTATGGGAGATATGGAGGTACGGGTTGTATGTTAGTACGGAGGTACGGGAGGTATGGGAGATATGGAGGTACGGGTTGTATGTTAGTACGGAGGTACGGGAGGTATGGAGGTACGGGTTGTATGTTAGTACGGAGGTACGGGAGGTATGGAGGTATGGGAGCTATGGAGGTACGGGTTGTATGTTAGTATGGAGGTACGGGTTGTATGTTAGTACGGAGGTACGGGAGGTATGGGAGATATGGAGGTACGGGTTGTATGTTAGTACGGAGGTATGGAGGTATGGGAGATATGGAGGTACGGGTTGTATGTTAGTACGGAGGTACGGGAGGTATGGAGGTATGGGAGCTATGGAGGTACGGGTTGTATGTTAGTATGGAGGTACGGGTTGTATGTTAGTACGGAGGTACGGGAGGTATGGGAGATATGGAGGTACGGGTTGTATGTTAGTACGGAGGTATGGAGGTATGGGAGATATGGAGGTACGGGTTGTATGTTAGTACGGAGGTACGGGAGGTATGGAGGTATGGGAGATATGGAGGTACGGGTTGTATGTTAGTACGGAGGTATGGAGGTATGGGAGATATGGAGGTACGGGTTGTATGTTAGTACGGACGTACGGGAGGTATGGAGGTATGGGAGATATGGAGGTACGGGTTGTATGTTAGTACGGAGGTACGGGAGGTATGGAGGTACGGGAGGTATGGAGGTATGGGTTGTATGTTAGTATGTTAGTATGGAGGTACGGGAGGTATGGAGGTATGGGAGATATGGAGGTACGGGTTGTATGTTAGTACGGAGGTACGGGAGGTATGGAGGTATGGAGGTATGGGTTGTATGTTAGTATGGAGGTACGGGAGGTACGGAGGTATGGGAGGTATGGGAGATATGGAGGTACGGGTTGTATGTTAGTACGGAGGTACGGGAGGTATGGAGGTATGGGAGATATGGAGGTACGGGTTGTATGTTAGTACGGAGGTATGGGAGATATGGAGGTACGGGTTGTATGTTAGTACGGAGGTATGGAGGTATGGGAGATATGGAGGTACGGGTTGTATGTTAGTACGGAGGTACGGGAGGTATGGAGGTATGGGAGATATGGAGGTACGGGTTGTATGTTAGTACGGAGGTACGGAGGTATGGGAGATATGGAGGTACGGGTTGTATGTTAGTACGGAGGTATGGGAGATATGGAGGTACGGGTTGTATGTTAGTACGGAGGTACGGGAGGTATGGAGGTATGGGAGATATGGAGGTACGGGTTGTATGTTAGTACGGAGGTATGGAGGTATGGGAGATATGGAGGTACGGGTTGTATGTTAGTACGGAGGTACGGAGGTACGGAGGTACGGAGGTATGGGAGATATGGAGGTACGGGTTGTATGTTAGTACGGAGGTACGGGAGGTATGGAGGTATGGGAGATATGGAGGTACGGGTTGTATGTTAGTACGGACGTACGGGAGGTATGGAGGTATGGGAGATATGGAGGTACGGGTTGTATGTTAGTACGGAGGTATGGAGGTATGGGAGATATGGAGGTACGGGTTGTATGTTAGTACGGACGTACGGGAGGTATGGAGGTATGGGAGATATAGAGGTACGGGTTGTATGTTAGTACGGAGGTACGGGAGGTATGGAGGTATGGGAGATATGGAGGTACGGGTTGTATGTTAGTACGGAGGTACGGGAGGTATGGAGGTATGGGAGATATAGAGGTACGGGTTGTATGTTAGTACGGAGGTACGGGAGGTATGGAGGTATGGGAGATATGGAGGTACGGGTTGTATGTTAGTACGGACGTACGGGAGGTATGGAGGTATGGGAGATATAGAGGTACGGGTTGTATGTTAGTACGGAGGTACGGGAGGTATGGAGGTATGGGAGATATGGAGGTACGGGTTGTATGTTAGTACGGAGGTACGGAGGTATGGGAGATATGGAGGTACGGGTTGTATGTTAGTACGGAGGTACGGGAGGTATGGAGGTATGGGAGATATGGAGGTACGGGTTGTATGTTAGTACGGAGGTACGGGAGGTATGGAGGTATGGGAGATATGGAGGTACGGGTTGTATGTTAGTACGGACGTACGGGAGGTATGGAGGTATGGGAGATATGGAGGTACGGGTTGTATGTTAGTACGGAGGTACGGGAGGTATGGAGGTATGGGAGATATAGAGGTACGGGTTGTATGTTAGTACGGAGGTACGGGAGGTATGGAGGTATGGGAGATATGGAGGTACGGGTTGTATGTTAGTACGGAGGTACGGAGGTATGGGAGATATGGAGGTACGGGTTGTATGTTAGTACGGAGGTACGGGAGGTATGGAGGTATGGGAGATATGGAGGTACGGGTTGTATGTTAGTACGGAGGTACGGGAGGTATGGAGGTATGGGAGATATGGAGGTACGGGTTGTATGTTAGTACGGACGTACGGGAGGTATGGAGGTATGGGAGATATGGAGGTACGGGTTGTATGTTAGTACGGAGGTATGGAGGTATGGGAGATATGGAGGTACGGGTTGTATGTTAGTACGGACGTACGGGAGGTATGGAGGTATGGGAGATATAGAGGTACGGGTTGTATGTTAGTACGGAGGTACGGGAGGTATGGAGGTACGGGAGGTATGGAGGTATGGGTTGTATGTTAGTATGTTAGTATGGAGGTACGGGAGGTACGGAGGTATGGGAGGTATGGGAGATATGGAGGTACGGGTTGTATGTTAGTACGGAGGTACGGGAGGTATGGAGGTATGGGAGATATGGAGGTACGGGTTGTATGTTAGTACGGAGGTATGGGAGATATGGAGGTACGGGTTGTATGTTAGTACGGAGGTATGGAGGTATGGGAGATATGGAGGTACGGGTTGTATGTTAGTACGGAGGTACGGGAGGTATGGAGGTATGGGAGATATGGAGGTACGGGTTGTATGTTAGTACGGAGGTACGGAGGTATGGGAGATATGGAGGTACGGGTTGTATGTTAGTACGGAGGTATGGAGGTATGGGAGGTATGGAGGTATGGGAGATATGGAGGTACGGGAGGTATGGAGGTATGGGAGGTATGGAGGTATGGGAGATATGGAGGTACGGGTTGTATGTTAGTACGGAGGTACGGGAGGTATGGAGGTACGGGAGGTATGGAGGTACGGGTTGTATGTTAGTACGGAGGTACGGGAGGTATGGAGGTACGGGAGGTATGGAGGTATGGGAGATATGGAGGTACGATTTGTATGTTAGTACGGAGGTACGGGAGGTATGGAGGTATGGGAGGTATGGAGGTATGGGAGATATGGAGGTACGGGTTGTATGTTAGTACGGAGGTACGGGAGGTATGGAGGTATGGGAGATATGGAGGTACGGGTTGTATGTTAGTACGGAGGTACGGGAGGTATGGAGGTACGGGAGGTATGGAGGTATGGGAGATATGGAGGTACGGGTTGTATGTTAGTACGGAGGTACGGGAGGTATGGAGGTATGGGAGGTATGGAGGTATGGGAGATATGGAGGTACGGGTTGTATGTTAGTACGGAGGTACGGGAGGTATGGAGGTATGGGAGATATGGAGGTACGGGTTGTATGTTAGTACGGAGGTACGGGAGGTATGGAGGTATGGGAGATATGGAGGTACGGGTTGTATGTTAGTACGGAGGTACGGGAGGTATGGAGGTATGGGAGGTATGGAGGTATGGGAGATATGGAGGTACGGGTTGTATGTTAGTACGGAGGTACGGGAGGTATGGAGGTATGGGAGATATGGAGGTACGGGTTGTATGTTAGTACGGAGGTACGGGAGGTATGGAGGTATGGGAGATATGGAGGTACGGGTTGTATGTTAGTACGGAGGTACGGGAGGTATGGAGGTATGGGAGGTATGGAGGTATGGGAGATATGGAGGTACGGGTTGTATGTTAGTACGGAGGTACGGGAGGTATGGAGGTATGGGAGATATGGAGGTACGGGTTGTATGTTAGTACGGAGGTACGGGAGGTATGGAGGTATGGGAGATATGGAGGTACGGGTTGTATGTTAGTACGGACGTACGGGAGGTATGGAGGTATGGGAGATATGGAGGTACGGGTTGTATGTTAGTACGGAGGTACGGGAGGTATGGAGGTATGGGAGGTATGGAGGTATGGGAGATATGGAGGTACGGGTTGTATGTTAGTACGGAGGTACGGGAGGTATGGAGGTATGGGAGATATGGAGGTACGGGTTGTATGTTAGTACGGAGGTACGGGAGGTATGGAGGTACGGGAGGTATGGAGGTATGGGAGATATGGAGGTACGGGTTGTATGTTAGTACGGAGGTACGGGAGGTATGGAGGTATGGGAGGTATGGAGGTATGGGAGATATGGAGGTACGGGTTGTATGTTAGTACGGAGGTACGGGAGGTATGGAGGTATGGGAGATATGGAGGTACGGGTTGTATGTTAGTACGGAGGTACGGGAGGTATGGAGGTATGGGAGGTATGGAGGTATGGGAGATATGGAGGTACGGGTTGTATGTTAGTACGGAGGTACGGGAGGTATGGAGGTATGGGAGATATGGAGGTACGGGTTGTATGTTAGTACGGAGGTACGGGAGGTATGGAGGTATGGGAGATATGGAGGTACGGGTTGTATGTTAGTACGGACGTACGGGAGGTATGGAGGTATGGGAGATATGGAGGTACGGGTTGTATGTTAGTACGGAGGTACGGGAGGTATGGAGGTATGGGAGGTATGGAGGTATGGGAGATATGGAGGTACGGGTTGTATGTTAGTACGGAGGTACGGGAGGTATGGAGGTATGGGAGATATGGAGGTACGGGTTGTATGTTAGTACGGAGGTACGGGAGGTATGGAGGTATGGGAGATATGGAGGTACGGGTTGTATGTTAGTACGGAGGTACGGGAGGTATGGAGGTACGGGAGGTATGGAGGTATGGGAGATATGGAGGTACGGGTTGTATGTTAGTACGGAGGTACGGGAGGTATGGAGGTATGGGAGGTATGGGAGATATGGAGGTACGGGTTGTATGTTAGTACGGAGGTACGGGAGGTATGGAGGTATGGGAGATATGGAGGTACGGGTTGTATGTTAGTACGGAGGTACGGGAGGTATGGAGGTATGGGAGATATGGAGGTACGGGTTGTATGTTAGTACGGAGGTACGGGAGGTATGGAGGTATGGGAGGTATGGAGGTATGGGAGATATGGAGGTACGGGTTGTATGTTAGTACGGAGGTACGGGAGGTATGGAGGTATGGGAGATATGGAGGTACGGGTTGTATGTTAGTACGGAGGTACGGGAGGTATGGAGGTATGGGAGATATGGAGGTACGGGTTGTATGTTAGTACGGAGGTACGGGAGGTATGGAGGTATGGGAGGTATGGAGGTATGGGAGATATGGAGGTACGGGTTGTATGTTAGTACGGAGGTACGGGAGGTATGGAGGTATGGGAGATATGGAGGTACGGGTTGTATGTTAGTACGGAGGTACGGGAGGTATGGAGGTATGGGAGATATGGAGGTACGGGTTGTATGTTAGTAAGGACGTACGGGAGGTATGGAGGTATGGGAGATATGGAGGTACGGGTTGTATGTTAGTACGGAGGTACGGGAGGTATGGAGGTATGGGAGGTATGGAGGTATGGGAGATATGGAGGTACGGGTTGTATGTTAGTACGGAGGTACGGGAGGTATGGAGGTATGGGAGATATGGAGGTACGGGTTGTATGTTAGTACGGAGGTACGGGAGGTATGGAGGTATGGGAGATATGGAGGTACGGGTTGTATGTTAGTACGGAGGTACGGGAGGTATGGAGGTACGGGAGGTATGGAGGTATGGGAGATATGGAGGTACGGGTTGTATGTTAGTACGGAGGTACGGGAGGTATGGAGGTATGGGAGGTATGGAGGTATGGGAGATATGGAGGTACGGGTTGTATGTTAGTACGGAGGTACGGGAGGTATGGAGGTATGGGAGATATGGAGGTACGGGTTGTATGTTAGTACGGAGGTACGGGAGGTATGGAGGTATGGGAGATATGGAGGTACGGGTTGTATGTTAGTACGGAGGTACGGGAGGTATGGAGGTATGGGAGATATGGAGGTACGGGTTGTATGTTAGTACGGAGGTATGGGAGATATGGAGGTACGGGTTGTATGTTAGTCCGGAGGTATGGAAGATATGGAGGTACGGGTTGTATGTTAGTACGGAGGTACGGGAGGTATGGAGGTATGGGAGATATGGAGGTACGGGTTGTATGTTAGTACGGAGGTACGGAGGTATGGGAGATATGGAGGTACGGGTTGTATGTTAGTACGGAGGTATGGGAGATATGGAGGTACGGGTTGTATGTTAGTACGGAGGTACGGGAGGTATGGAGGTATGGGAGATATGGAGGTACGGGTTGTATGTTAGTACGGAGGTATGGAGGTATGGGAGATATGGAGGTACGGGTTGTATGTTAGTACGGAGGTACGGAGGTACGGAGGTATGGGAGATATGGAGGTACGGGTTGTATGTTAGTACGGAGGTACGGGAGGTATGGAGGTATGGGAGATATGGAGGTACGGGTTGTATGTTAGTACGGACGTACGGGAGGTATGGAGGTATGGGAGATATAGAGGTACGGGTTGTATGTTAGTACGGAGGTACGGGAGGTATGGAGGTATGGGAGATATGGAGGTACGGGTTGTATGTTAGTACGGAGGTACGGAGGTATGGGAGATATGGAGGTACGGGTTGTATGTTAGTACGGAGGTATGGAGGTATGGGAGATATGGAGGTACGGGTTGTATGTTAGTACGGACGTACGGGAGGTATGGAGGTATGGGAGATATAGAGGTACGGGTTGTATGTTAGTACGGAGGTACGGGAGGTATGGAGGTATGGGAGATATGGAGGTACGGGTTGTATGTTAGTACGGACGTACGGGAGGTATGGAGGTATGGGAGATATAGAGGTACGGGTTGTATGTTAGTACGGAGGTACGGGAGGTATGGAGGTATGGGAGATATGGAGGTACGGGTTGTATGTTAGTACGGAGGTACGGAGGTATGGGAGATATGGAGGTACGGGTTGTATGTTAGTACGGAGGTACGGGAGGTATGGAGGTATGGGAGATATGGAGGTACGGGTTGTATGTTAGTACGGAGGTACGGGAGGTATGGAGGTATGGGAGATATGGAGGTACGGGTTGTATGTTAGTACGGACGTACGGGAGGTATGGAGGTATGGGAGATATGGAGGTACGGGTTGTATGTTAGTACGGAGGTATGGAGGTATGGGAGATATGGAGGTACGGGTTGTATGTTAGTACGGACGTACGGGAGGTATGGAGGTATGGGAGATATAGAGGTACGGGTTGTATGTTAGTACGGAGGTACGGGAGGTATGGAGGTACGGGAGGTATGGAGGTATGGGTTGTATGTTAGTATGTTAGTATGGAGGTACGGGAGGTACGGAGGTATGGGAGGTATGGGAGATATGGAGGTACGGGTTGTATGTTAGTACGGAGGTACGGGAGGTATGGAGGTATGGGAGATATGGAGGTACGGGTTGTATGTTAGTACGGAGGTATGGGAGATATGGAGGTATGGGAGATATGGAGGTACGGGTTGTATGTTAGTACGGAGGTATGGAGGTATGGGAGATATGGAGGTACGGGTTGTATGTTAGTACGGAGGTACGGGAGGTATGGAGGTATGGGAGATATGGAGGTACGGGTTGTATGTTAGTACGGAGGTACGGAGGTATGGGAGATATGGAGGTACGGGTTGTATGTTAGTACGGAGGTATGGAGGTATGGGAGGTATGGAGGTATGGGAGATATGGAGGTACGGGAGGTATGGAGGTATGGGAGGTATGGAGGTATGGGAGATATGGAGGTACGGGTTGTATGTTAGTACGGAGGTACGGGAGGTATGGAGGTACGGGAGGTATGGAGGTACGGGTTGTATGTTAGTACGGAGGTACGGGAGGTATGGAGGTACGGGAGGTATGGAGGTATGGGAGATATGGAGGTACGATTTGTATGTTAGTACGGAGGTACGGGAGGTATGGAGGTATGGGAGGTATGGAGGTATGGGAGATATGGAGGTACGGGTTGTATGTTAGTACGGAGGTACGGGAGGTATGGAGGTATGGGAGATATGGAGGTACGGGTTGTATGTTAGTACGGAGGTACGGGAGGTATGGAGGTACGGGAGGTATGGAGGTATGGGAGATATGGAGGTACGGGTTGTATGTTAGTACGGAGGTACGGGAGGTATGGAGGTATGGGAGGTATGGAGGTATGGGAGATATGGAGGTACGGGTTGTATGTTAGTACGGAGGTACGGGAGGTATGGAGGTATGGGAGATATGGAGGTACGGGTTGTATGTTAGTACGGAGGTACGGGAGGTATGGAGGTATGGGAGATATGGAGGTACGGGTTGTATGTTAGTACGGAGGTACGGGAGGTATGGAGGTATGGGAGGTATGGAGGTATGGGAGATATGGAGGTACGGGTTGTATGTTAGTACGGAGGTACGGGAGGTATGGAGGTATGGGAGATATGGAGGTACGGGTTGTATGTTAGTACGGAGGTACGGGAGGTATGGGAGATATGGAGGTACGGGTTGTATGTTAGTACGGAGGTACGGGAGGTATGGAGGTACGGGAGGTATGGAGGTATGGGAGGTATGGAGGTATGGGAGATATGGAGGTACGGGTTGTATGTTAGTACGGAGGTACGGGAGGTATGGAGGTATGGGAGATATGGAGGTACGGGTTGTATGTTAGTACGGAGGTACGGGAGGTATGGAGGTATGGGAGGTATGGAGGTATGGGAGATATGGAGGTACGGGTTGTATGTTAGTACGGAGGTACGGGAGGTATGGAGGTATGGGAGATATGGAGGTACGGGTTGTATGTTAGTACGGAGGTACGGGAGGTATGGAGGTATGGGAGATATGGAGGTACGGGTTGTATGTTAGTACGGAGGTACGGGAGGTATGGAGGTATGGGAGATATGGAGGTACGGGTTGTATGTTAGTACGGACGTACGGGAGGTATGGAGGTATGGGAGATATGGAGGTACGGGTTGTATGTTAGTACGGAGGTACGGGAGGTATGGAGGTATGGGAGGTATGGAGGTATGGGAGATATGGAGGTACGGGTTGTATGTTAGTACGGAGGTACGGGAGGTATGGAGGTATGGGAGATATGGAGGTACGGGTTGTATGTTAGTACGGAGGTACGGGAGGTATGGAGGTATGGGAGATATGGAGGTACGGGTTGTATGTTAGTACGGAGGTACGGGAGGTATGGAGGTATGGGAGGTATGGAGGTATGGGAGATATGGAGGTACGGGTTGTATGTTAGTACGGAGGTACGGGAGGTATGGAGGTATGGGAGATATGGAGGTACGGGTTGTATGTTAGTACGGAGGTACGGGAGGTATGGAGGTATGGGAGATATGGAGGTACGGGTTGTATGTTAGTACGGACGTACGGGAGGTATGGAGGTATGGGAGATATGGAGGTACGGGTTGTATGTTAGTACGGAGGTACGGGAGGTATGGAGGTATGGGAGGTATGGAGGTATGGGAGATATGGAGGTACGGGTTGTATGTTAGTACGGAGGTACGGGAGGTATGGAGGTATGGGAGATATGGAGGTACGGGTTGTATGTTAGTACGGAGGTACGGGAGGTATGGAGGTATGGGAGATATGGAGGTACGGGTTGTATGTTAGTACGGAGGTACGGGAGGTATGGAGGTACGGGAGGTATGGAGGTATGGGAGATATGGAGGTACGGGTTGTATGTTAGTACGGAGGTACGGGAGGTATGGAGGTATGGGAGGTATGGGAGATATGGGAGATATGGAGGTACGGGTTGTATGTTAGTACGGAGGTACGGGAGGTATGGAGGTACGAGCAGGCAGCTATACTGAGATTCTGCAGGAGCCTGACCTTGCACCTATGATCTGCGTGCTGATTGTGGGTGCAATGCTCTGCAGGCTCCAGTATAACACGCACCTTCGTTTTAAGAGGGAAGTTTCAGGAAAAAACATATTTTTTAAATAAACCACTTTGAAGCAAAATAATGGTCAGTGCCCATCAATGCAGCCTGATTTGTGCCCATCTGCAGCCCATCCCCCATCAATGCAGTGCAGGAAATCACAGAGCCGTCCTCTCCTGTTTACTCGGCTCTCAGTCAGCAGTCACACACACCGCCCCGCCTCCGCCATCGGCATTGGACCAGCTCCTGTAATAGACAGAACACTGGTCCAATGCCGGTGGCGGAGGCGGGACTGTGTGTGTGTGACGTTAGAGCCGGGTGAATTCCGGCGGCGCTCGTCCCCCTCCGAGGTACACTATCGGTGTATAACACGCACACCTGGTCTGCCCCTTATTTTCAGAGGGAAAAAGTGCGCTTTATACGCCGATAAATACGGTATGTGCATTTGTGTAATATTATTTTAAAAGGTGAACTTAACCTTTAAAGTGGGTGTGATCCCTCCATATCCCCAGTGAAGTGACTGGTCTCAGATGTGAAAAGTCCTCCTACATAAGTTGTACTTCTTTATCTACAGTCTTCTCTCCTGCAGTCCTTCAAAGTCCTGGATTTAATAAGCTTGTCTGAGCTGTCAAAATAAAAAGAAGGGGGGCAGAGAGCTGAATTTACACTCTGCAGAGCTCAGTGATGAGATCTCTGAGGGCTGATTGGAGGGAAGTGACACCCCCCCCCCTCCCTCCACACAGCAAACAGGAACAGAGCTGAGGCTGTCAATCACAGGCTGTGTGCTGGAGATCTCTCCTCTGTTCCCTTTTATCTCTTGGCGTCAGGAAAACTTGTCAGAAATTATTCATGCTGATAGCAGAGGAAAGAGGGAGCAGACAGAAATGATACTTAGTGCTCTGGACTGAGACAAGTACACATTATAGATCAGGGGGTCTCAAACGGGCGACCCTCCAGCTTTTGTGAAACTACAAGTCCCAGGAGGCATTGCAAGGCTGACAGTTTATAGCACGACTCCCACAGTAGAAAAGAAAAAAGGTAACAGCGCTCTCTGCAGGGACAACCCTATCCATACACCAGGTCCACTTACAGGTGCCGAAGCTCGATGTGTCCCAACACACTCCAATGCAGCAGTAGTAAGAAGAGCCGGCAATCCTTGAAGTGTCATTTATTGGTACATCAGAGTGACGAAAAAAATAATAATAATGCTGACGCGTTTCGGCAATAGCCTTATGCCGCGTACACACGACCGTTTTTAATGTCATTGGAAAAAACGACGTTTTTCTCGACATGATTCTTCTCAAGCCTGCCTTGCCTACACACTATCGTGGAAAAAAACGCTCGAGCAAAGCGCAGTGACGTACAACACATACGACGGCACTATAAAGGGGAAGTTCCATTCCAACGGCGCCACCCTTTGGGCTGCTTTTGCTGATCTCGTGTTAGTAAAAGTTTGTTGAGAGACGATTCGCGCTTTTCAGCCTCGTGCTCTTCAGTCCGTTACAACGTGACGAATGTGCTATCTCCATTATGAACGCTAGTTTTACCAGAACGAGCGCTCCCGTCTCACCACTTCTGAGCATGCGCGTTTTTTTCACGCCATTAAAGCCTACACACGGCCGTTTTTCATGACGAGTAAAACGACAACGTGAAAAACAACGAGAAAAATTAGAGCATGTTCCAAATTTTTTGTGGCCATTTTTCACGTTGTGAAAAATGCTCTGGAGCCCACACACGATCGTTTTTAATGACCAAATAAAAAAATGGCATTTTTCTCGTCATGAAAAACGGTCGTGTGTACGCGGCATCAGTCGTGACTCCCACAGGCAAGAGGCATGATGGGACTTGTAGTTTCGCAACAACTGGAGGGCCCGCCAGTTTGAGACCCCCTGCTATAGAGGGATATGATTTATTCATATTTCATGTCTGAGACTTTTGATACAGGAAAACCCTGACACGTTTCGGCGGTCCAAAGGGCCCTTCATCAGGACTCGGTCCTGATGAAGAGCCCGTTGGACCGCCGAAACGTGTCAGCGTTTCCTGTATCAAAAGTAAGGGGGGGATGGTTAGAACCCATCCGGCAGTTTTTTTTTTCCTTCCCCCGAGGCTTAACTGGATTTTACAAACTGTTTGTAAATTTACTGAAACGTATTAGACGTCGTACATACGTAGGCCTCCCGGTCTCTTATGTGTTTAACCATTTCTCTCCCCTCCAGGGAATCCTTCATGTGTGGATCGTCCTTCATGAAACATGGATGACAAGGCTTCTGTGGGGAAGATCAGCGTGTCCTCCGACTCCGTGTCCACCCTGAACAGCGAAGACTTTGTGCTGGTCTACCAACAAGGGGATGAAATGCATTCGGCGAACAATGGCAGCGATGACGAGAAGCCTGGGCTCAAGGTGAGCGTCTTGTGTCCGTCACTTCAATCGGCCTTTTTTTGTTTTTTTTGGGGGGGGGGGGCATTACTACGCATTCATTTCTTTAGCCACTTCAGCCCCGGACCATTTAGCTACCAGAGCACTTCTTGCGATTCGGCACTGCGTCGCTTTAACTGACAATTGCGCGGTCATGCGACATGGCTCCCAAACAAAATTGACATCCTTTTTTTCTCACAAATAGAGCTTTCTTTTGGTGGTATTTGATCACCTCTGCGGTTTTTATTTTTTGCGCTATAAACAAAAAAGAGGGACAATTTTGAAAAACAATTGCAATATTTTTTACTTTTTGTTATAATAAATATCCTCGAAAAATATATTAAAAAAAAAAATTTTCCTCAGTTTAGGCCGATACGTATTCTTCTACATATTTTTGGCTAAGCGTTTATTGATTGGTTTGCGCAAACGTTATAGCGTCTACAAAATAGGGGATAGTTTTATGGCATTTTTATTAAAGTGGAGTTCCACCCAGAAATTTTTTTTTTACACGAAAAATCCTACAAAAAATTGAAAATGTTTTTTTTTTTATACTCGCCCGAAATACCTGTTGCTATGCGGAAGTCCGTAATCTGCCTCTTCCGGTCTGTTTTCTTCCCCATCCTCTTCTAGTGAATGGGGCGCGCAGCTTTCTGGGAACTGTGTGTAATCCCAGAGAGCAGCCGGCCCATTCACAAGTTGGCGTGAGACTCGCGCATGCGCAGTAGGAAACGGGCAGTGAAGCCGTAAGGCTTCACTGCCTGTTTCCCTCAGTGCGGATAGCGGCGCGGGACCTGCACCGATCGAGGGATCGGCATCGGCATTGGGGGGGCCATCAGCGTGGGAGAGTAGGACAGGTAAGTGTCCTTATTAAAAGTCAGCAGCTACAGTGTTAGTAGCTGCTGACTAAAAAAAAATAAAAATTCCCGGGTGGAGCTCTGCTTTAATAATTTTTTTTTTTTTTACTAGTAATGGCGGCCATCTGCGATTTTTATCGTGACTGCGACATTATGGCGGACACATGGGACACTTTTGGGACCACTGTCATTTATACAGCGATCAGTGCTATAAAAATGCACTGATTACTGTGTAAATGACAATCGCAGTGGAGGGGTTAACCACTAGGGGGCGCTGAAGGGGTTAAGTGTGTCCTAGGGAGTGATTCTAACTGTGTGGGGGCTGGGCTACATGTGACACGACACTGATCGCCGCTCCCGATTACAGGGAGCAGACGATCAGTGTCCTGTCACTAGGCAGAAAGGGGAAGATGCTGTGTGTACACCGGCATCTCTCCATTCTGAAGCTCCGTGACACGATCGCGGGCAGCCGGTGGACATCGGGTCCCGCGGGCACGGTCACGGAGCTCGCGGCAGGCTTGCACGCGCGCGCGCAAGGCGGGAAATTCAAAGTAACCTACCCATACGTTACTTTGCGCAGCCCCAGCCATTCTGCCAACGTATATCTACATTAAACGGGCAGCAAGTGGCTAAACCGGCCTATTCGAAGCGGAGGGAGCCGCAGCAACCTGGGGTTCCATCTGAGTTCCATCAGGGGGTGCCGTGGTCATCCTGGTTGAGAAAGGCCGCGCCCTACGCAAGTGATTGAGCTGGGCCTTGCGCCATCAGGTGTCGGGGTTTGAGTGGCTTGTGCGATCGCTGGGCCTAGCTCAGAGGATAGTCACCTGTGGCTGTGATAGATTCACTCGGGACAGAGGCTTGTGGAGGGGACTGCCTCTTGTCTAATGACTACGGGCCCTGGTTTGGTTTGTTAACCACTTAAGGACCAAGTCTCTTTCTGAGATTTGCTGTTTACAAGTTTAAAACTTTTTTTTTTTGCTAGAAAATTACTTAGAACCCCCAAATATTATATATATTTTTTTCTAACACCCTAGAGAATAAAATGGCGGTTGTTGCAAAACTTTTTGTCACGCTGTATTTGCGCAGCGGTCTCACAAGCGCACTTTTTTTTAGAAAAAAAATTACTTTTTTGAATTAAAAAAATAAGACAACAGTAAAATTAGTCCAATGTTTTTTTTTATATTGTAAAAGATGATGTTACGCCGAGTAAATTGATACCCAACATGTCACACTTCAACGTTGCGCCCGCTCGTGGAATGGCGACAAACGTTTATTTACCCTTAAAAACCTCCATAGGCGACGTTTAAAAAATTCTACAGGTTGCATGTTTTGAGTTACAGAGGAGGTCTAGGGCTAGAATTATTGCTCTCGCTCTATTGATCGCGGCGATACCTCACATGTGTAGTTTGAACACCGCTTTCATATGCGGGCGCTGCTCACGTATGCGTTCACTTTTGTGCGCGAGCTTGGCGGGACGGGCGCGTTTAAAAATGTTTTATTTATTTTTCTTATTTATTTTACCTTTTTTTTTTATTTCTTTTTTTTTTTTTTTTTTTACACTGTTCTTTTAAAAAAAAAATTGTGTCACTTTTATTCCTATTACAAGGAATGTAAACATCCCCTGTAATAGAAAAAAAAAGCATGACAGGTCCTCTTACATATGAGATCTGGGGGTCAAAAAGACTTCAGATCTCATATTTACACTAAAATGCAATAAAAAAAAATGTAAATGTCATTTGAAAAAAAAAAAAATCAAAATGTCCCTTTTAAGAGCTATGGGCGGAAGTGACGTTTTGACGTCGCTTCCGCCCTGCAATGATATGGAGACAGGTGGGGGCCATCTTCTCCTCACTCGTTTCCATGCCAAGCCAGGGAGCAGACGCGATCGCCTCCGCTGCCGCCGATAAACGTGATCTTGCGGCGAATCCGCCGCAGAGACCACTTTTATCTTGAAACGGACTGCCGGCTGAAGAAGGATACCAGGGTTATGGTAGCTAGCTGCTGCCATAACAACGGTATCCCTCTTCAACGTGCCGAAGTAAAACAATGGCGAGCGGTCCGTAAGTGGTTAAGGGGAACCTTTGTTTCAGCTCCCCCGGCCCCTCTTATGTGTAAGTCACCCTGTGTCTATTAGGGGCACAGGGGGACCGAGAAAATGATGGACAGCTATTTAGTGGACATTGAGAATGTGGTTTAGATTACTTGAGATGGGACAGTGATATTTATCCACAATATCTCCCAGGAAATATACAAAGACTATTCCTGGTTTATTTGATTCTGAACTATACATGTTAATTGAAAGAGCTGATCACATTGGCCTCTGTACAATGTGGGAGACAGACAGTTTGCTACTGGAGGCTCCTGCTATTGCATGAAGGTGTCCTGTGTTTATACTTATGATAATGTGTATTCTGTCTTCTGAGCTAGAAGACGGCAAGTCTGACCTGAAAGGTCAGACCTTGGAGTCACCTAGGCTGGTTAAATGATTAGTTAATTAGCTCATGTTAATTTATGTTTCTGGTTACAGTTGTATTTTTAGGGTAATATGATCAGGAGGGGGGGGGGGGGGTGTCTTTCTCAAGTGTATAAATAAAAGCCTGTATTATTGTTCTAATAAACAGTTCTCTTTCTGGTGTACTCCAAAACACGAGCGTTGTCTGGTTCTTGGGGTGACTATTGCCAGATCCGTTGCTCTCGTGTTCCAGGACGTGGGAAGCAGCTTCTTGGCGGGAATACCCAACAGGGTGTTCGGAGGCCAGTGGCTTTATTGGCTCATGCATAGAGGAACTGTCATTACCCGCAAGGCACTGTGAGAGCAGGAATAAGTGGTTGGCCCTAGACCCGGGACTGGGCTTGCAGGAAGCACTGGGAGACCTCAGTTTTAAGGTGACTGTGTACATGTGTACAAGCCCCGGCCGCAGCATGTGTACAAGCCCCGGCCGCAGCATGTGTACAAGGCCCGGCCGCAGCATGTGTACGAAGCCCCGGCCGCAGCATGTGTACGAAGCCCCGGCCGCAGCATGTGTACGAATCCCCGGCCGCAGCATGTGTACGAATCTCCGGCCGCAGCATGTGTACGAATCCCCGGCCGCAGCATGTGTACGAAGCCCCCGGCCGCAGCATGTGTAGAGGCCCCCGGCCGCAGCATGTGTAGAGGCCCCCGGCCGCAGCATGTGTAGAGGCCCCCGTCCGCAGCATGTGTACGAGGCCCCCGGCCGCAGCATGTGTACGAGGCCCCCTGCCGCAGCATGTGTACGAGGCCCCCGGCCGCAGCATGTGTACGAGGCCCCCCGGCCGCAGCATGTGTACGAGGCCCCCCGGCCGCAGCATGTGTACGAGGCCCCCCGGCCGCAGCATGTGTACGAGGCCCCCCGGCCGCAGCATGTGTACGAGGCCCCCCGGCCGCAGCATGTGTACGAGGCCCCCCGGCCGCAGCATGTGTACGAGGCCCCCCGGCCGCAGCATGTGTACGAGGCCCCCCGGCCGCAGCATGTGTACGAGGCCCCCCGGCCGCTGCCTCTGCAGCTAATGGGAAAGCAGGTGGTGGGTGGTAATAGCCTGGTTTTACCGTTTCCCAACCTCACACGTGAAGGAGCCCATTGACCGGGAGGCTTCAAGGCTGAAAATACTTTTAAAGGACGAAGTGACTGAGAAAAGGTTATAAAAGGTTGAGAAATTACGATTGAAACCTCAGCTGGGAAAGTGAGGGAATCCCGTGTTGGGAGTCAGGCGGTGATTTGTGTTGCTCGGGTGCAGGCAGGTTTTGGCTGATCGACTTGCTCTGTTTGTTTCCTAATTGTTGCTGAGCCTGTTCTGGAATCTCTCCCAGGCATGTCTACACTTGATCTGTTGGCGGCACCTCATCCGCAGGTGTACAGCAAAACCACAGATCCCAGACACAATAAGAAGACTGGAGTTTGGAGTACACCGGTTTATGAGGACAGGGAGGGAGGATACTGTGTGCTTTACCTTAAGCACTCAGAGTGTTACAGAAGGGAGAGTGTAGAAAGTCTTTGTGTCAGGAGAGAAAGAAGAAGCCCAAAGACTGGCGGGGTGCAAACAAGACAAATGACTTCTTTGTGGCTCAGTACCTGGGTTCAACATTTTATCTTTGCATTGTGTTCAACCCTTTTCCAATGGCTAAGGGAGTTATTTTATACCATTTCAGTTCTCAAACCTGTATCCCCCTTAGGACTCATTTAGACTTAAGGTTGTAGGGGGGAGAGTGTTAAAATCATCCGGTCCATGTGGGCCCCCTATCTCGGTCCGCGTGGGCCCCCTATCTCGGTCCGCGTGGGCCCCCTATCTCGGTCCGCGTGGGCCCCCTATCTCGGTCCGCGTGGGCCCCCTATCTCGGTCCGCGTGGGCCCCCTATCCCGGTCCGCGTGGGCCCCCTATCCCGGTCCGCGTGGGCCCCCTATCCCGGTCCGCGTGGGCCCCCTATCCCGGTCCGCGTGGGCCCCCTATCCCGGTCCGCGTGGGCCCCCTATCCCGGTCCGCGTGGGCCCCCTATCCCGGTCCGCGTGGGCCCCCTATCCCGGTCCGCGTGAGCCCCCTATCCCGGTCCGCGTGAGCCCCCTATCCCGGTCCGCGTGAGCCCCCTATCCCGGTCCGCGTGAGCCCCCTATCCCGGTCCGCGTGAGCCCCCTATCCCGGTCCGCGTGAGCCCCCTATCCCGGTCCGCGTGAGCCCCCTATCCCGGTCCGCGTGAGCCCCCTATCCCGGTCCGCGTGAGCCCCCTATCCCGGTCCGCGTGAGCCCCCTATCCCGGTCCGCGTGGGCCCCCTATCCCGGTCCGCGTGGGCCCCCTATCCCGGTCCGCGTGGGCCCCCTATCCCGGTCCGCGTGGGCCCCCTATCCCGGTCCGCGTGGGCCCCCTATCCCGGTCCGCGTGAGCCCCCTATCCCGGTCCGCGTGGGCCCCCTATCCCGGTCCGCGTGGGCCCCCTATCCCGGTCCGCGTGGGCCCCCTATCCCGGTCCGCGTGGGCCCCCTATCCCGGTCCGCGTGGGCCTCCTATCCCGGTCCGCGTGAGCCTCCTATCCCGGTCCGCGTGAGCCTCCTATCCCGGTCCGCGTGAGCCTCCTATCCCGGTCCGCGTGAGCCCCCTATCCCGGTCCGCGTGGGCCCCCCTATCCCGGTCCGCGTGGGCCCCCCTATCCCGGTCCGCGTGGGCCCCCCTATCTCGGTCCGCGTGGGCCCCCCTATCTCGGTCCGCGTGGGCCCCCCTATCTCGGTCCGCGTGGGCCCCCCTATCTCGGTCCGCGTGGGCCCCCCTATCTCGGTCCGCGTGGGCCCCCCTATCTCGGTCCGCGTGGGCCCCCCTATCTCGGTCCGCGTGGGCCCCCCTATCTCGGTCCGCGTGGGCCCCCCTATCTCGGTCCGCGTGGGCCCCCCTATCTCGGTCCGCGTGGGCCCCCTATCTCGGTCCGCGTGGGCCCCCCTATCTCGGTCCGCGTGGGCCCCCCTATCTCGGTCCGCGTGGGCCCCCCTATCTCGGTCCGCGTGGGCCCCCCTATCTCGGTCCGCGTGGGCCCCCTATCCCGGTCCATGTCAGCCCTCTATCCAACCCTGTTGGGCCCCTATCTCGGTCCCCGTCGGCCCCCCATCCAACCCTGTCGGCCGCCTATCTTGGGCTGTGTCGGCCACCTATTCCAACCCTGTCGGCCCCCTATCCAACTGGTCGGTGTCGGCCACCTATTCCAACCCTGTCGGCCCCCTATCCAACTGGTCGGTGTCGGCCCCTATCGGCCCGTGTCGTGCCCATTAGTGAAGAAATAAATTCTTTATTTGCAAAATTTTATGACCGTTTTTTATTTTTTTTTTATTTAATTTTTGGTCTTTTTTTCATGTATTTAGCAAAAAATTAAAACCCAGTGTTGCTTAAATGCCACCAAAAGAAAGCTCTATCTGTGTTAAAAAATATATAAAAATGTCATATGTGTACAGTGTTACATGACCGCGTAATTGTCATTCAAAGTGTGACAGCGCTGAATGCTGAAAATTAGCCGGTAGGCAAGTGGTAAAAAAAAAAACTAGCTCTAAACTTTTATAGCTGGCTCCTAGATTTTAAAGTAAATTTGTCCAGCCCTGCCCCAAGCTAAACCCTGCCTCCTGGGATGGGCAATGTGGACACCCCAGAAGGTAGCAGGGGGTTGCCTACATCTTTCTAGCCTGGGGTGGGGGAGGGGGAAGTGCTGGGTAATGATCCTTTGCAGAAGTGAGGAAATATTCTCCAATTGTGTAAGAGGGAGGGAGAGGGGAGGAGCCAGGATTGGGTGCAGGTCTGCTGAAGATAACAAGGTAATGTATGCATTGTTTTTTCATGATAAAAATTTGTGGTTGTAAAGGCTGAAAGTTTTTTTTTTTACCTTCACGCATTCTGTGAATGAAGGCAAAATACCTTCTGTGTCCAGCCCCCCCTCCCCCATCACAGCCCCCCCTAATACTTACGGGAGCACCCTTTGCATCCAGCGATGTGCACGAGTGCCTCAGCTCTCGGGGTCTCTTCCTCCTCATTGACTGTGAGGAGACAGAGAGGGGGCGGGGCCGAGCCATGGATCCATGTCTGAATGCACATGCAAAACAGAGGCTCAGGGGCAATTCTTGCTTGGGTACCTCCATTGCAAACTGCTTGCTTGCTCTTCCCCCCCCCGCCAGCAGCGCCGGCGGGGGAGAAGAGCAGGACCAGGGCTGCTCTGTGCAAAACCAACTGCACAGAGGAGGTAATTATAACATGTTAATTTTGTTTTTACTTTTGCCTTTAATATCACTTTAACTACTTGCTGCCCGCTCTATAGCCGAAAGACCCTAATATCATCCCCTAATCCTAATCCCTAACCCTAATAATAACCCCTAACTCTAATCCTCACTCCTAACCCCAATATTAACCCCTAACCCTAATATAAAGTGTTACTAAACCCACAACTGTAAAATCTGTATATTCGGAATAGCATGCTTGTTATACTCACTGTGGAACTTAAGGGGTCAATCCTCTGTATTGTGTAAAAAAGAATCGTTGATCCTGTATGGACAGATCCTCGCCCCTCCTGCAGGGTCTCTCTTGGCAAGGCCAGATAAGACACAGTGAGGGTAGTACTGCTGAACATGCTCAGTTCAGTCTCTATTGCTGGAGAGAATATTTCCTGTTTGAGCTGAGCTTTTCAGATCACATGATATTGACATCACACATGTGGGCATGTATACAGATCCTAAATGACAGCCCAGTCCATCCCTCCCTCCTCCATGCCCTAACTAAAAAAAGAACACAGTGGGTGGGATGTCCCATCTTGATTGATGGATGATCCACCTGCCATAACAGCATGAGGACCAGGGATGAGCCGAACACCCCCCTGTTCGGTTCGCACCAGAACCTGCGAACAGACAAAATGTTTGTGTAAACTTTAGAACCCTATTAAATACAATGGACTCGAACGTTCGAAATCTAAAGTGTTAATTATAAAGGCTAATATGCAATTTATTGTCCTAAAAAGTGTTTGGGGACCCGGGTCCTGCCCCAGGGGACATGTATCAATGCAAAAAAAAGTTTTAAAAACGGCCGTTTTTTCGGGAGCAGTGATTTTAATAATGCTTAAAATGAAAAAATAAAAGTGAAATATTCCTTTAAATTTCGTACCTGGGGGGGTGTGTATGATATGCATGTAAAGTGGCGCATGTTTCCCGTGCTTAGAACTGTCCCTGCACAAAGTGTCATTTTTGAAAGAAAAAAAGTCATTTAAAACTGACTCGCGGCTATTAATGAATTGTCGGCTCCCGGCAATACATTCAAAAGTCATTGATAAAAAAAAAAAAAAGCGTGGGGGTTCCCCAGAATTCAATTACCAGGCCCTTCAGGTCTGGAATGGATATTAAGGGGAACCCCGCCGCAAATTAAAAAAAAAAATTGACGTGGGGTTCCCCCAAATATCCATTCCAGGCCCTTCAGATCTGGCATGGATTTTAAGGGGAACTCCACCCCAAATTTAAAAAAAATGGCGTGGAGTCCCCCTAAAAATCCATACCAGACCCCTTATCCGAGCACGCAACCTGGCCGGCCGCAGGGGAAAAGGGGGGGACGAGAGAGCGGCCCCCCCTCCCTCCTGAACCGTACCAGGCCACATGCCCTCAACATGGGGAGGATGTCCCCATGTTGATGGGGACAAGGGCCTCATCCCCACAACCCTTGCCCGGTGGTTGTGGGGGTCTGCGGGCGGGGGGCTTATCGGAATCTGGAAGACCCCTTTAACAAAGGGGACCCCCAGATCCTGGCCCCCCCCCCTATGTGAATTGGTAAGGGGTACATTGTACCCCTACCATTTCACGAAGAAAGCGTAAAAAAATGTTTAAAAAAAACACACAAACACCTTGAAAAAGTCCTTTATTTAAAAAAAAACAAAAACATTCCAGCGGTGAAATCCAGTGTCCCGCGGCGATCCCGATGTCCAGCGCTGTCCTTCATTGGTTGTGCCTGAGCGGACCTGATGGGGAACTCCCTCTCAGTATTTTAAATGTATAGACCCGCCCCTTCTAAAGTTCCCCATCAGGTCCGCTCAGCGGACCAGATGCGGAACATGAGAAGGGGCGGGTCTATACATGTATTACCAAAGTGAGAGCAGTTCCCCATCAGGTCCGCCCCCTCGGTATGTCGGACCCGCCTACGTCATTGGCTTGAGCGGGGAACTTCCTTCACTATGTAAATTTAAATTACACAGTGAAGGAAGTTTCCCGCTCAGGCCAATGACGTAGGCGGGTCCGACATACCGAGGGGGCGGACCTGATGGGGAACTGCTCTCACTTTGGTAATACATGTATAGACCCGCCCCTTCTCATGTTCCGCATCTGGTCCGCTGAGCGGACCTGATGGGGAACTTCAGAAGGGGCGGGTCTATACATTTAAAATACTGAGAGGGAGTTCCCCATCAGGTCCGCTCAGGCACAACCAATGAAGGACAGCGCTGGACATCGGGATCGCCGCGGGACACTGGATTTCACCGCTGGAATGTTTTTGTTTTTTTTTAAATAAAGGACTTTTTCAAGGTGTTTGTGTGTTTTTTTTAAACATTTTTTTACGCTTTCTTCGTGAAATGGTAGGGGTACAATGTACCCCTTACCAATTCACATAGGGGGGGCCGGGATCTGGGGGTCCCCTTTGTTAAAGGGGTCTTCCAGATTCTGATAAGCCCCCTGCCCGCAGACCCCCACAACCACCGGGCAAGGGTTGTGGGGATGAGGCCCTTGTCCCCATCAACATGGGGACATCCTCCCCATGTTGAGGGCATGTGGCTTGGTACGGTTCAGGAGGGAGGGGGGGCCGCTCTCTCGTCCCCCCCTTTTCCCCTGCGGCCGGCCAGGTTGCGTGCTCGGATAAGGGGTTTGGTATGGATTTTTAGGGGGACTCCACGCCATTTTTTTTAAATTTGGGGTGGAGTTCCCCTTAAAATCCATGCCAGATCTGAAGGGCCTGGAATGGATATTTGGGGGAACCCCACGTCAATTTTTTTTTTAATTTGCGGCGGGGTTCCCCTTAATATCCATTCCAGACCTGAAGGGCCTGGTAATTGAATTCTGGGGAACCCCCACGCTTTTTTTTTTTTTTTTATCAATGACTTTTGTATGTATTGCCGGGAGCCGACAATTCATTAATAGCCGCGAGTCAGTTTTAAATGACTTTTTTTCTTTCAAAAATGAATTTTTTTGCAGGGACAGTTCTAAGCACGGGAAACATGCGCCACTTTACATGCATATCATACACACCCGCCAGGTACGAAATTTAAAGGAATATTTCACTTTTATTTTTTCATTTTAAGCATTATTAAAATCACTGCTCCCGAAAAAACGGCCGTTTTTAAAACTTTTTTTTGCATTGATACATGTCCCCTGGGGCAGGACCCGGGTCCCCAAACACTTTTTAGGACAATAACTTGCATATAAGCCTTTATAATTAGCACTTTAGATTTCTCCCATAGATTTTTAGAATTTGCCGCGAACACCCCAATTTGTTCGCTGTTCGGCGAACGGGCGAACAGGCAATGTTCGAGTCTAACATGAGTTCGACTCGAACTCGAAGCTCATCCCTAATGAGGACACAGGCTGTAGTGGAAATCTCCTCCTACCTGAACATTCAGCACTCTGGCAGACCCTGCAGTTTATCATGTGACCGTGGTATACAGATCAGCCAAAAAGGTATAAAGTGGCAGTATTTTCAGGCCCCAACTCCTAACCCTAATATTAACCCCTAACCTTACTGTTAAACCTAATAAAACCCAAACCCTAATATTGACCCCTAACACTAATCCTAACCTTAATATTAACCCCTTAATAATAAACCCCAAACCCCTAACCATAATATCAACCCCCGACCCATAATCCTAACCCTAATATCAACCCCTAACTCTAATCCAAACCCCTAACCCTAATTTTAACCCCTGATCGTAAACCCCAGCTCCTAACCCTAATATTGACCCCTAACCCTAATAGTAACCCCTAATAATAGGCCCCAACTCCTAACTCTCATAACCCCTAACCTTAATATTAAACTCAATAATAAAACCCAAACCCTAATATTGACCCCTAACACTAATCCTAACTTTAATATTAACCCCTAATAATAAGCCCCTAACACTAATCCTAACCCTAATTTTAATCCCTAATAAACCCCAACCCCTAATATTAACCCCTAACCTTAAAGTGGTTGTAATCCCACTTTGTAAACAAACACCTACAGGTAAGCCTAGATTAAGGCTTACCTGTAGGTGCAAGAAATATCTCCTAAACCTACACGGTTTAGGAGATATTTGCAAAAAAAGACATGCACCGATGTCTATGGCGCATGCGCGGCGTAGACAACGGTGCATTCACAGGGTTAATCCCATTCACAATTCCGGCTCTGCTGGAATAGACAGCTCCCGCGCGCATGCGTGGAGTGACGTCTTCGCCGCTCCGGCCAATCACAGCGCCGCAGCGGCGCTGTGATTGGCCGGAGCGGCGATACCCGGAAGTAAACTTTGATGTACTGTGGATCATCACTGATGTACTATGGATCATCACTGATGTGCTATGAATCATCACTGATGTACTATGGATCATCACTGATGTGCTATGGATCATCACTGATGTACTATGGATCATCACTGATGTGCTATGGATCATCACTGATGTGCTATGGATCATCACTGATGTACTATGGATCATCACTGATGTACTATGGATCATCCCTGATGTACTATGGATCATCACTGATGTACTATGGATCATCACTGATGTACTATGGATCATCACTGATGTGCTATGGATCATCACTGATGTGCTATGGATCATCACTGATGTACTATGGATCATCACTGATGTACTATGGATCATCACTGATGTACTATGGATCATCACTGATGTACTATGGGCCATCACTGATGTACTATGGGCCATCACTGGTGTACTATGGGCCATCACTGGTGTACTATGGGCCATCACTGGTGTACTATGGGCCATCACTGGTGTACTATGGATCATCACTGGTGTACTATGGATCATCACTGGTGTACTATGGATCATCACTGGTGTACTATGGATCATCACTGGTGTACTATGGATCATCACTGGTGTACTATGGATCATCACTGGTGTACTATGGATCATCCCTGGTGTACTATGGATCATCCCTGGTGTACTATGGATCATCCCTGGTGTACTATGGATCATCCCTGGTGTACTATGGATCATCCCTGATGTACTATGGGCCATCACTGATGTACTATGGGCCATCACTGGTGTACTATGGGCCATCACTGGTGTACTATGGGCCATCACTGGTGTACTATGGGCCATCACTGGTGTAATATGGATCATCACTGGTGTACTATGGATCATCACTGGTGTACTATGGATCATCACTGGTGTACTATGGATCATCACTGGTGTACTATGGATCATCCCTGGTGTACTATGGATCATCCCTGGTGTACTATGGATCATCCCTGGTGTACTATGGATCATCACTGATGTATCTGAAGAGCGATGGCTGCGGACGGAGCGGGGGACGAGGATGGCTTCGGGGGTCCCGATCTAAGGTAAGTGATGCATAATGAGCTAGTATGCTAGTCATACTAGCTCATTATGGCTTTGTCTTGCAGGTGATTTAAAAAAAAAAAATGTTATCTGGGTTTACAACCGCTTTAATATTAACCCCTTATAATAAACCCCAAACTCCTAACCCTAATATTAGCTCCTAATCTTAAAGGGGTTGTAAAGCTTCCCATTTTTTTCACCTAAATGCATCCTATGCATTAAGGTGAAAAAACATCCGATGCTTACAGGCCCCCCCTAGCCCCCCCATTTACTTACCTGAGCCCTCGAAAGTCCTGCGTCGTGAACGCACTGGCTTCTCGGCTCTTCATTGGATAGATTGATAGCAGCGCAGCCAGTGGCTGCTCTGCTGTCAATCAAATCAATGACGCGTGGGGGCGGGGCCGAGTGATACATTCGGCGGCGAGCCAATGGCGGCGCAGCTGTCAATCAAATCAATGACGCGGGGGGGGCGGGGCCGAGTGATACACTCGGCGGATAGAAGAAAATCCTGGACTTCCGCACTCCATAAATTGACGTCTTTATTGGGTGGGTAAAATCCCAAAACAACCAAAACGATACAGTCAACATAAAGTGAACAACAGGAAAAAAGTAGCTGACATGTTTCACATCGTGTGATGCTATGGCCGCCGAGTGCGTCACACGGGAGCGCGCCCGCAAGCTAACCCCCTTGGGAGAGCGCTTCCCAGAGGGGGGTTAGCTCTTGCGGGGAGGAGCCGAGACAGCCGCCGTGGGACCCCAGAAGACGAGGATTGGGGCCACTCTGTGCAAAACAAACTGCACAGTGAAGGGAAGTATAACATGTTATTTAAAAACATAATTAAAATTGGGACACTATTTTATCCACTGATACCAACAATAGGTCATAGTTTCTCCTACTGACACCAACAATGGGGCCCAATGACACCAACAAAGGGGCCCGATGACATCAATGATGGGTCACAATTCTTCCCAATGACACCAACGATGGAACACAATTCCTCACAATGACACCAAGGATGGGGCACAATTCCTTACAAAGACACCAATGATAGGGGACAATTCCTCACAGTGACACCAACAATGGGGCACAGTTTTTCTCAATGACACCAACAATGGGACCCAATGACGGGGCACAATTACTCCAACTGAAACAAACAATTGGGGTGTTAATTTTTACCACTGATGTCGGGACCTTTTCGACTTTTTGACCACTGTCCGGTCCTCGTAAACTCTGATGGACAGTAAACTGGCCCTTTGCTTAGAAAGTTTGGAGACCCCTGCTATAGAGGATAGAAGGGAAGCAGCAGCTCAGGATACAAGAGATAGTGAGGGGATAAGCCAAATGTCGGGGCGTCTAGCAGACAAGGATAAACAAAGGACATGCCAAAGGTCAAGGTCACAAGCAGACAGGGATAGTCGAGAACAAGCCAAGATCGGTAACACAGAGACAGACGTAGAGCACACGGCAAGCAGGAACCCAAACACACAATAGCTTAACACAGGGCTTGACAAATTTGCTTGGAATCTAGGAGCCAGCCAAAAAAGTTAGGAGCCAAGAACGTGCCCCGTCCCGCCGAGCTCGCATGCAGAAGTGAACGCATACGTGAGTAGCGCCCGCATATGAAAGCGGTGTTCAAACCACACATGTGAGGTATCGCCACGATTGGTAGAGCGAGAGCAATAATTCTAGCCCTAGACCTCCTCTGTAACTCAAAACATGCAACCTGTAGAATTTTGTAAACGTCGCCTATGGAGATTTTAAAGGGTAAAAGTTTGTCGCCATTCCACGAGCGGACGCAATTTTGATGCGTGACATGTTGGTTATCAATTTACTCGATGTAACATTATCTTTCACAATATAAAAAAAAAATTGGCCTAACTTTACTGTTGTCTTATTTTTTTATTTAAAAAAGGTGTATTTTTTTCCAAAAAAGTGCGCTTGTAAGACCACTGCGCAAATACGGTGTGACAGAAAGTATTGCAACGACAGCTATTTTATTCTCTAGAGCAGGGATATGCAATTAGCGGACCTCCAGCTGTTGCCAAACTACAAGTCCCATGAGGCATAGCGAGACTGACAGCAGCAAGCATGACACCCAGAGGCAGAGGCATGATGGGACTTGTAGTTTTGCAACAGCTGGAGGTCTGCTAATTGCATATCCATGCTCTAGGGCAGTGGTTCTCAACTCCAGTCCTCAGGACCCACTAACAGGCCAGATTTTAAGTATTACCTTGGTGAGATGCAGACTAGAATACTGCAATCCCTGAGCAGCAAATTATATCACCTGTGATGCATTTCAGTTATCTTGCAAACCTGGCCTGTTGGTGGGCCCTGAGGACTGGAGTTGAGAACCACTGCTCTAGGGTGTTAGAATAAAAAATATATCTAATGTTTGGGGGTTCTAATTAGAGGGAAGGAGATGGCAGTGAAAACAGACATGGGAAGCCCTATTAGCATTGCTGGTTGTCTTGTCATACCAACGGCCACCACAAGATGGCGCCAGATCACAGAAGGAAGGCCGAAAAGCCAAGGTGTGCGGGGGGGGGGGGGGGGTTGGGGTACGCACGGAGACACAGGATACCCCAGCTGTGCCGTGCCAGGTCGCTAATTCTAGTCGCAATGTCGAACCCTGGCTTAACAAACAGCGTTGATCAGCATGGCTGGCTTGCAGTGCACAGGTTAATATAATGTTCCCTGATAGGGCCCGGGGTGGAGCTATGCTTGGAGGAGAGATTATTTAACCACTTCAACACCGGGCTTTTTTTTACCACATCAATCCCGGGCCTATTCTGGCACTTCTCTCCTACATGTACAAATCATCATTCTTTTGCTAGAAAATTACTCAGAACCCCCAAACATTATATATGTTTTTTTAGCAGACACCCTAGGGAATAAAATGGCGGTCATTGCAACTTTTTTTCTTGCACGGTTTTTGCGCAATAATTTTTCAAACGCCTTTTTTTGGGAAAAAAAATGGTTTCATGAATTAAAAAATAACAAACCAGTAAAGTTAGCCCAATTTTTTGGGGAAATATGAAAGATGATGTTACGCCGAGTAAATAGATACCTAACATGTCATGCTTTAAAATTGCGCACACTCATGGAATGGCGCAAAACTTCGGTACTTAAAAATCTCCATAGGCGACGCTTTAATTTTTTTTACAGGTTACCAGGTTAGAGTTACAGAGGAGGTCTAGTGCCAGAATTGTTGCACGTGCTTTAACGCACGCGGCGATACCTCACATATGTGGTTTGAACGGCGTTTACATATGTGGGCGGGACTTGCGTGTGCGTTCGCTTCTGATCGCGAGCTACCGGGGACAGGGGCGTTTTATTTATTTATTTTATATAATTTTTTTTTTTTTTTTTTACACTTATTTTATTTTTTATTTTTTTTTGATCACTTTTATTCCTATTACAAGGATTGTAAACATCCCTTGTAATAGGAATGTGTGTGACAGGTCCTCTTTAGGGAGAGATGTGGGGTCAATAAGACCCCACATCTCTCCTCCAGGCTGGAAAGCATGAGATCGTGAATTTTTTTTCCCACTGATCTCATACTTACAGCCGCAATGGCGGCTTTGTTTACATATGAGGACCCGGGCGTGACGTCATCACATCGCACCCGGGCCTCCGACAATCGTCCCCGATGGCACGAGAGAGCCCGGAGAATCACCGGATGGCAGCCGGAGGGGAGGATGTCCCATCCCGCCACCTATAAGAACGATCAAGCGGTGGAACCGCCGCCATGATCATTCTTATGGTGCGCAGAATTGCCGGCACAAGAAAAGGATATCTGAATGATGCCTCTACCTGCAGGCATCATTCAGATATCCCCCCTCAAAGCTGAGGACGTCATATGACGTCTACCCAGGATGAGAGATCCCATCTGTGGACGTCATATTACTATGGGCGGTAGGGAAGTGGTTAAGCAGCCAGGTGAAGAGTGTCTGGCCTCTAAGGTGAACACATGGAGAAAAGGGGTAAGCTGAGAGACAAACATTACTGCATATCCATGACAAAGTAAATGAATAATAATAAATACATTCATTAATAACTGCCAACCCCATCGTGCCTCTGGGAGTCATTGTAACTGCCAGCCTTGCAATGCCTCATGGGAAATGTAGTTCCACAACAGCTGGAGCACCACAGGTTGCCTACCCCTGCCCTAGCCCCTTACAAAAAAAAAAAAAAAGTTAAAAAATTAGTAAATAAAAGTGGATGAACATCAACAAATGATGAAACTGATGATATTTTTTTCTCTATTGGCTAATAAAAAAAACGCCAAAGTTCAAACTGCTTTAGAAACGCTTTATAAAAAATGCACAAAAACGCCCATACAAACGTCTGAAGAAAGCCCCGAAAAAAAACCCCCTGAAAAGCTCAACGTTCAGGTGTGAATTGTGTGGTTTTTTTTTTTGTAGATTGTGGGGAACGGAAGCGAGCAGCAGCTCCAGAAAGAGCTGGAAGACGTTCTGATGGACACGCCAACGGAAGACCATGAGAGCCAAGCAGAGGAGGGGGACCCGGTACACCCAGAGGAGGAAGTGGATGAATCCTCAAATGAAACCTCCACTGCGTCTTCCTCTATTAACCCGTCCTCCGTAGGACTACAGAAACAGGAGCTGAGCCTGCCGGTGAAATCAGGACAGCAAGGTAATGGGTTGCAGTTTTACTCTTCATGAGCTGCTGATGTTTTGAACACCACTTATTATGCTAAACATTCATTGCCATTGTGTTTCTATTTTATATGTTAACCCCTATGTGCCTAAGGGTAAAACAAATGTTCATGCTTAAGCACGGTTTTGCAACTTTGACATGTGTTAGGCCCATTTCACACTGGGGCGGGCATGTGCGGTGGCGGTATAGCAGCGCAATTTTCAGCGCCGCTATACCGTCGTATTTACCGCAATATTCGACCGCTAGGGGTGCAGTTTTAACCCCCGCTAGCGGCCGAAAAAGGGTTAATACCGCCCGTGGTGTCCCATTGATTTCAATGGGAAGGAGCGGTATACACACCGCCAGGGTTTGACAAAACCTGGGTGCCAGGTCGCAAATGCAACTAGAATTAGCGACCTGGCGCCTGAGGCAGCACAGCTGAGGTTTCCTGTGTCTCCGTGCGCAGGCCTATGATTCATTCTGTAATCTGGCGCCCTCTTGTGGTGGCCGTTGGTATGACAAGACAACCAGCAATGCTTGCCTGTTTCACTGCCCGCCCATCTCCTTCCCTTTACTTAGAAGTTAACCCCCAAACATTATATATATATTTTTTGATTCTAACACCCTAGAGAATAAAATGGCGGTCTTTGCAATACTTTCTGTCACACCGTATTTGCGCAGCGGTCTTGCAAGCGCACTTTTTTGAGGAAAAAATAAAAAATGTTTTTATTAAAAAATAAGACAACAGTAAAGTTAGGCCAATTTTTTTTTATATTGTGAAAGATAATGTTACGCTGAGTAAATTGATACCCAACATGTCACGCTTTAAAATTGCGTCCGCTCGTGGAATGGCGACAAACTTTTACCCTTTAAAATCTCCATAGGCGACATTTAAAAAATTCTACAGGTTGCATGTTTTCAGTTACAGAGGATGTCTAGGGCTAGAATTATTGCTCTCGCTCTACCGATCGCGGCGATACCTCACATGTGTGGTTTGAACACCGCTTTCATATGCGGGCGTTACTCAGGTATGCGTTCGCTTCTGCACGCATCGGTCGTTAAAAAAAAAAAACCTGGCTCCTAACTTTTTTAGCTGGCTCCTAGATTCCAAGCAAATTTGTCAAGCCCTGCACACCGCTCCTTCACCGCTCCAAAGATGTGGCTTGCAGGAGATTTTTTTTCCTCCCACCAGCGCATCGCCTCAGTGTGAAAGCCCTCGGGCTTTCACTATTGAGAATGCTGGGGCAGGAGTATTTCAGGCATTTTTTTATGCACTATTTTTTAGCTCTAAAACGCCTGAAAAACGCCTCAGTGTGAAAGGGGTCTTAGTAAAACCGTTCATATCATCACAACTACTTAGTGCATCCAGGTGGATTATACCGCTTTTTTTTTCAGGACAAATTGGGCTTTCATTTGGTGGTAAATGGTAATTGGTGGCTCCTTGATTTTTTTTTTTTATTATTATTATCAAAGGAAAACTGGCCCAAAAAATGTAAAAAAAAATATTTTTTTTAGAAATTTACCGTGCCTTGAAAAAGCATTCATACCCCTTTTGAAATTTTACAAATTTTTTCATTTTACAAACAAAAACGTAAATGTATTTTATTGGGATTTTATGTGATAGATCAACACAAAGTGGCACATAATTGTGAAGTGGAAGGAAAATGATAAATGATACAAATAAATATGTGAAAAGTGTGGGGGGGCATTTGTATTCAGCCCCCTTTACTCTGATACCCCTAACTAAAATCTAGTGGCACCAATTGCCTTCAGAAGTCACCTAATTAGTAAATAGAGTCCACCTGTGTGTCATTTAATCTTCAGATAAATATGGCTCGTTCTGTGAAGCCCTCAGAGGTTTGTTAGAGAACCTTAGTGACCAAACAGCATCATGAAGGCCTAGAAACACACCAGACAGGTCGGGGATAAAGTTGTGGAGAAGTATAAAGCAGGGTTCGGTTATAAAAAAATATCCCAAGCTTTGAACATCTCACGGAGCTCTGTTCAATCCATCATCCGAAAATGGAAAGAGTATGGCACAACTGCAAACCTACCAAGACATGGTCGTCCACCTAAACTGACCGGGCCGGGCAAGGAGAACATTCATCAGAGAAGCAGCCAAGAGGCCCATGGTAACTCTGGAGGAGCTGCAGAGATCCACAGCTCAGGTGGGAGAATCTGTCCACAGGACAACTATTAGTCGTGCTTCTCCACAAATCTGCCCTTTATGGAAGAGCGGCAAGAAGAAAGACATTGGTGAAAGAAAGTCATAAGTCCTGGTTACAGTTTGTGAGAAGTCATGTGGGGGACACAGCAAACATGTGGGGGACACAGCAAACATGTGGGGGACACAGCAAACATGTGGAAGAAGGTGCTCTGGTCAGATGAGACCAAAACTCAACTTTTTGGCCTAAAAGTAAATCGCTATGTGTGGCGGAAAACTAACACTGCACATCACCCTGAACACACCTTTTCTTTAGCGGGGACAGGGAAGCTGATCAGAGTTGATGGGAAGATGGATGGAGCCAAATACAGGGAAATCTTAGAAGAAAACCTGTTAGAGTCTGCAAAAGACTTGAGACTGGGGTGGAGGTTCACCTTCCAGCAGGACAATGACCCTAAACATACAGCCAGAGCTACAATGGAATGGTTTACATCAAAGCATATTCATGTGTTAGAATGGCCCAGTCACAGTCCAGACCTAAATCCCATTGAGAATCTGTGGCAAGACTTGAAAATTGCTGTTCACAGACACTCTCCATTCAATCTGACAGAGCTTGAGATATTTTACAAAGAAGAATGGGCAGAAATGTCCCTCTCTAGATGTGCAAAGCTGGTAGAGACATCCCCAAAAAGACTTGCAGCTGTAATTGCAGAGAAAGGAGGTTCTACAAAGTATTGACTCCGGGGGGCGCCATACAAATGTCCCCCCCCCCACACACTTTTCACATATTTATTTGTAAAACAAATGGAAAACCATTTATCATTTTCCTTCCACTTCACAATTATGTGCCACTTTGTGTTGGTCTATCACATAAAATCCCAATAAAATACATTTATGTTTTTGATTGTAACATGACAACATGTTGAAATTTTCAAGGGGTATTAATACTTTTTCAAGCCACTGTAGTTCTCCATCATTGGTGTCAGTGGAAGGAATTATTCCTCATCATTGGTGAGGAAAAATATCCTGGAAGGCCGCACTCCGTGAAAAAGGCATCTTTATTGTAGAAAATGAAATAAAATCCAGTGTACAGCAGTCAAATCATATAGAGAAACAGTGGAGGATAACTAACGCGTTTCACATCAATCGATGCTTAGTCATGACTGACTTAGTCCACTGTTTCTCTATATGATTTATCTGCTGTACACTGGATTTTATTTTATTTTTTACAATAAAGATTCCTTTTTCACGGAGTGCGGCCGTCCAGGATATTTTTCCTCATGAAACTTGTGCAGAGCCTGCACCTGTCAGCTCCTAGTAGGGCGGGACACTTTCCTGTGAAGGTTTGGAAGCTTTGAGAGCGGCAATCCTTTTCTCCTCATCATTGGTGTTAGTGGTAGGAATAGTGCCCTATTGTTGGTGTAGAAGGAACAGTTCTTTGTATCAGTAGGAGGAATAATGTCCCAAGGGCCTGATAAAGGACAGCAAAGGGCCACATCTGGCACCCGGGCAGCTGTTTGGAGACCACTGGTTTAGCTGAATGGGTCAGAGCAACTTCAAAACTGCAGCTCTCGAGGGATTTCCCTGGTCTGCAGTGGTCCAAAGAATGAAATCTGGCCAAGCGGTGACAGCAGGGGTGTTGCTAGGTCTACAAAAGATCTGGGGCTGGAGCCCATAGCAGCGAAGTAAAGAGAGTCATATGCTTGGGCGGGCATACACATGTATATAATATACGTGTGTGTGTATGTATATATATATATATATATATATATATATATATATATATATATATATATTTCTTTATCGTACACCACGGGACACAGAGCTAGTCATTACATAATGGGTTAAGGGTCACCAGCGGTGATTGGACACTGGCACAACCAATGGAAGACAGTTCCCCTCCATATAACCCCTCCCATCAGGGAAGTACCTCAGTTTTTTCGCCAGTGTCGAAAGGTGTTGGACGCGTTAGGAGGTGCTAAAGGAAAGCTCTACCAAAGAGACCCTCTGGGGGTAAAAGAGCTATGCTTTCGGATCCATCCAAGACGCCTACAAATGAGCTGAATCTGGATGGGATCCGGGCCTCATCCATGAGGCGTCGCCTGTAATGTCTCTCTTCGGAGGACTGGGCTCTAAGATCCAGCACTTTCGCTATTTCGCTATAAAGTCCTGGTAAGAGTCTTGTACAAGGCCCAGGGGAGAGGTATCCTTTAAATAGGAACCCATATCCCTGAAGGTTGGCACACATAGCCCACCGTGAAGGGTGAAGTTTGGTATCTGTCTGAAAACTTTCAGCAGAAAAACCTGCGGCGTGGATAAGGTGAGATTAGAAGGTCCATAACTAGGTTGGGACCTTTTTCAAAAAATGGATGTCTTCTTTTTTTCCACCACTGGGGGGAGTAAAGAGCTGAATATACTCACCTCACTCTGTTCAGTGTCGGCTTCGGCGAAGTACACTGCTCGTCACCTCCGCTGCTGAGCTTGCTGGGGCACCCCGATCCTCCTTTCGGTGGCCGACCAGACACCTGCAGATGCAGGTAAGTGGGAACAAGGGCTGATGAGAGTCCTCTCTCACTATGGCCACCGCCATAGCGCTAAGGGCCGCGCGCTTTATCGGAGGGGGGGGGGCGAAGGCGTGCGCGGGCACGTGGCGCGCGCAGGCACAGAAACTGCGCCAAATTTAAAAGACTGTCAGTGTGAGAAGCACTGCAGCAGCAAGCAAGCTCGTTAGTTCTCTTGTTCCTGGCAGAGAAACACAGCAGCTATACAGGGACGTAAGACTCCATGTGGTTGGATTGGGTACTTCCTAGAAGACATCCATGTTATGCATAGTTATGTGTTAAAAGTTGCATACTTAATGTATTTGCTAAACTGAACACGGTAGTATATGCATTTAGGTACCTTGTATTTTGTCTAAACAGTAAGCCTTCCAGGGGAAGTAATACGGACAAAAAGAGATAAGAAAGCACCACCGCCTGAGAGGAGGCTCTAGCTGTGCTGACTCGGTACCTTCCTCTCCTGTGTTGCCAAATGCACCTGTACAGGATGAGCCATTACCTCTGTCAGGTATGGCGGCTTCCCCAGTGAAGCCTGGGCCTGTATATGTCACTGAGGACACTTTATCAGCTGCCCTAAATAATCTGGAGGAAAAAATTGCTACCTTAATCGCTAAGTCCTCTAAAAAGGACAATAAGCGAAGCAGGTCTCTTCCAGTATTGGACCTCCCTTCAGAAGTACCTGAGGGAGGAGGATGAGGAGGAGGAGGCTACATCAGCAGAGGATGAGGAGCCAGATTTTAAGGTCACAGGTACAATGCTATAGCAGTGCATTTAAGTTAACCTCTGCGGAGGTAACGGAATTACCTGTCTCCTCCCTAGGGTCATTAAGATCCCTGCAAGGTGCATGCTCCTTCCCGGTTCATCAGTTACTAGAGGATCTAATATACGCAAACTGGCAACATCCAGATAAGCGTTTCTCACCTCCAAAAAGGTTTAACATTCTTTATCCTATGGGGTAAAATTTTTTTTTAAAGAAATGGAGCCTGCCTGCGGTAGATGCGGCTATTTCTTGTGTAAATAAAAACCTGACATGTCCGGTGGATAATGTACAAGGGTTTAAAAGATCCTTCTGAGAGGAAGTTGAAATCCTCCTTCCTTTTGGCCGGCTCAATTACCCAACCTGCAGTAGCAGCAGTCGGTATGTGTCAGGTCGTCAGCCAACAGGTAAAGCAGGGGCTGAAGGAACTGCCTTCAGAGCAGGCTAGAAATTGGGAAAATTTGCCTAAAGCCTTATGCTTCACAGTGGATGCCATGAGAGATTCTATCATACAGGCATCACGCCTTACACTCCAGCTGGTACAGATGCGCAGAGTACTTTGGCTTAAGCATTGGTCAGCGGAAACCCCATGCAAAAAGCTGTTGGCAAGTTCCCGTACCATGGCGAACGCCTATTTGGGGAAGATTTAGAAAAATATATACAGAAGATATCAAGTGGTAAAACGACTTTTACCTGAGAGAAAGAAAAACAAGAGATCTTGTTTTAAACGCTCTCTCTCCCCAGCTCCCGGGAAATCTGACTCCAACCAGTGGCGGCGGCCTGTTTTAGCCGCCCACAAAAGCCAAGGGGCAAGCTCAGAAGAACAAGAAGCCGTGGGGTGCAAGAGCTAATAAGCAAGCCCCCAAAACCTCTCAGTGAAGGGGCGCCCCCGCTCGGCCGAGTGGGAGGAAGGCTTTGTCAGTTCTGAGCGACTTGGTGGTCAGAAATCCAGGACAATTGGGTAGTATCCACAATATCCTCAGGGTACAAACTGGAATTTCGAGAGATCCCACCTCCTCAATTCCGAGGTTCAAGACTCTCCAAGGATCCACAAAAAAGAGAATCCTTCTTCAAAGGTTTGAATCACTTAATGGCTCAAGGGGTAGTTACAGACGTACCCCAAAAAGAGCGAGGTTCAGGTTTTTACTCAAACCTCTTTATGATTCCAAAGCCAAATGGAGATGTCAGACCCATCCTGGATCTAAAATCCCTAAATCGGTTCCTGAACGATCGCCATTTTCGAATGGAAACGATCCGATCTGTGGCCGCCACTTTAAAGGGCGGAAAATTCATGGCGCCCATAGATATCAAGGACGCACATTTACACATACCCATCCTCCCCGCTCACCAAAGATTCCTAAGGTTTGCGGTAGAAGATCGCCACTTTCAATTTGTGGCTCTGCCGTTTGGTGTAGCCACCGCGCCCATAGTATTCACAAAGGTGCTAGCTCCTCTGTTAGCAAACCTAAGAACACGGGGCATTGCGGTAACAGCCTATCTGGACGATCTACTAGTAATAGATCAGTCAAAGGAGGGATTGGGTCACGCTGTACACACTACAGTAGGATACCTGGAGCATTTAGGATGGATTATAAATTTACAAAAATCCTCTCTCCAGGCCCAAAGAAGGATAGTGTACCTGGGCATGATCATAGATACAGCCCAAAACGGGGTATACCTGCCAGAACCGAAGATACAGTCTCTGAAAGACCTGATCCACAAGGTCAAAGCAAACAAGAGGCCGTCTATTCGCCTTTGCATGAGACTATTGGGAAAGATGGTAGCCTCCTTCGAGGCGGTCCCTTACGCCCAGTTTCATTCGAGACTACTTCAAGGCAATATTTTAGCTTCCTGGAACAGGAAGAGCCAAGCTCTGGATATACCCATGCGCCTGTCCTCACAAGTACGCCACAGCTTCGATTGGTGGCTAGAAGCCAGGAATTTACGGAAGGGAAAGTCCTTCCTCCCAGTGGCCTGGAAGGTGGTATCTAGGGATGCCAGCCTATCGGGCTGGGGTGCAGTATTCGAGGAGGCTTCTACCCAGGGAACCTGGGCCAAGACTCAGGGGATCCTGCCCATCAATGTGCTAGAGATCCGGGCGGTATATCTAGCCCTCAAAACCTGGACATACAGGTTACAGGGCTACCCAGTTCGGGTTCAATCCGACAATGCTACTGCAGTAGCTTACATCAATCACCAAGGAGGCACCCGCAGTCGGGCAGCCCAAAGAGAGGTGAACCGGATCCTGGCATGGGCAGAAGAGCATGTACCTTGCCTTTCTGCAATCTTCATTCCAGGGATAGAAAATTGGCAAGCAGACTACCTGAGTCGTCAGCAGCTGCTACCAGGAGAGTGGTCTCTTCACCCCGAGATCTTTCAGGCCATATGTCTGAGATGGGGAAACCCAGATGTGGACCTGCTAGCTGCCAGGTTCAACAAGAAATTGGACAACTTTGTGTCCAGAACGAGAGATCCTCTAGCCTACGGGACAGACGCTCTAATAATACAGGCGCTCTAATAACTCCATGGAATCAGTTCTCACTGATCTATGCATTCCCTCCGATCCCTCTTCTACAAAGACTGCTTCGCAGGATCAAGGAGGAGGGAATACCAGTAATCCTAGTGGCCCCAAACTGGCCCAGGAGGCCTTGGTACGCCGAGATTGTAAAAATGGCGATAGGAAGGCCCTGGAAGTTTCCACTTCGACACGACCTGCTGTCACAGGGTCCAGTATTCCACCCTTCCTTACAAAGGCTAAAGTTGACGGCCTGGCTGCTGAGACCCACATTTTGAAAAAGAGAGGGGTCTCTGGTCCGGCTCTTTCTACGCTCATTAATGCTAGAAAGCCAGCCTCCCGACTCATCTATCAGAGAGTCTGGAGAGCATACGTTTCCTGGTGTGAATCCAGATGTTGGAATCCTCAGAAATATGAAATAAGTAGGATTCTTGCTTTTTGCCAGTTAGGAGTGGATATGAATTTAGCCCTTAGCACCATCAAAGGGCAAATATCGGCTCTATCAGTCTTCTTTCAGAGACCATTGGCATCTCACTCCCTAGTTCAGACATTCATTAAGGGGGTACTGAGGATAAATCCTCCAGTTAGGACTCCCTTGTGTCCATGGGATTTGAATTTGGTATTGTCAGTGTTGCAAAAGCAACCTTTTGAACCTATTCGCCATATTCCTTTAATTATATTAAGTAGGAAGTTGGCCTTTCTGATTGCTATAGCTTCTGCTAGGAGAGTATCAGAGCTAGCAGCTCTTTCTTGTAAAGAGCCTTATCTAATTTGTCACAAGGACAAAATCGTACTACGACCCCATCCGGCTTTTCTACCTAAGGTGGTGTCGGCTTTTCACTTGAATCAAGACATTGTTCTGCCTTCCTTTTTTCCAAACCCGCGGACGGCGGGGGAAAAATTATTACACTCTCTAGATCTAGTGAGAGCGGTAAGGGTGTATCTGCAAGCAACCGCTCAGATACGTAAAACAGATGTTTTGTTTATTTTACCAGATGGTCCCAAGAAGGGCCAAGCGGTATCAAAATCCACCATTTCCAGGTGGATTAGACAAGTAATTGTTCAAGCTTATGGTTTAAAGAACAGGACTCCTCCTTTTCCTGTTAAGGCGCACTCTACCAGGGCGATAAGTGCTTCATGGGCAGTGCACCACCAGGCTTCGATGGCTCAGATCGGTAAAGCTGCAACTTGGTCTTCAGTCCATACATTTTCCAAATTCTATCAAATAGATGTGAAAGGACATGAGGATTCCGCCTTTGGGCGAAGTGTGCTGCAGGCAGCAGTATAGGGCTTCTGGTCCGCAAGCGGCCTGTTTTGATCTGTGTCTCCCCCCCTTCATATGAGCATTGCTCTGGGACGTCCCATTATGTAATGACTAGCTCTGTGTCCCGTGGTGTACGATAAAGAAAATAGGATTTTTATAACAGCTTACCTGTAAAATCCTTTTCTTGGAGTACACCACGGGACACAGAGGTCCCCCCCTTCTTATGGGAACCTTACTGCTTTGCTACAAAACTGAGGTACTTCCCTGATGGGAGGGGTTATATGGAGGGGAACTGTCTTCCATTGGTTGTGCCAGTGTCCAATCACCGCTGGTGACCCTTAACCCATTATGTAATGACTAGCTCTGTGTCCCGTGGTGTACTCCAAGAAAAGGATTTTACAGGTAAGCTGTTATAAAAATCCTATAATATATATATATATATATATATATATATATATATATATATATATATATATATATATACACCCCCCCCCACACTGTAGTGCCCTCTGTCCCCTGCACCCACAAACGCACACTGTGTAGGTAGAACTCTTACCTTACACAGGTGTACAGCAATAAGAGCAGCAGAGATCGACATCACAGGGCTGGATGTGGGCGGGAACTACTGAAGTTAACTTTTCACATTAATAGGCTCGTGATTGGTTGCTAGGATCGCCCGGCAACCAATTACCTGCTGTTTAATGTAAAAAGTTAACTCCAGCAGTTCCCATCCAGCGCTGTGATTATGACCGATTGCCGCTGTCCAATGAAGAGGACAGCGGTGAAAATGGCCGCGGGCCCACATTCATCGGTGGCGGGCCGCGGGTTGCCGAACCCTGCTCTAGAGACTCGGGCTATGGGCTCCAGATTCTGGGCTATAGCCCCAGTACCCACCCCCTAGCGACGCCACTGGGTGACAGGGTCATGAGTGGCCAAGGATCATTGAGTGAAGGTTGTCCCATGTAGTCTCATCAAATAGAAGAGCTGCTGGAGCTCACATTGCTGATAAAGCTCATGCTTGTTCTGATAGAAAGGTGTCAGAACACACAGAGCATTTGTAGTTTGTTGTGTATGGGACTTGGTAGCTGCAGACCAGTCACGGTGCCCATGGTAACCCGTCTCCTACAATGGGCATGTGAGCCTCCAGAACTGGAGCACGGAGCAATGGAAGAAGGTGGACTGGTCTGATGAAACGCATTTTCTATTACATCATGTGGATGGCCGGGTGCGTCACTTACCTGGGAAAGAGATGGCAGCAAGGTGCAGTATGGGAAGAAGGCAAGCCGTCAGCCGCAGATACCACAGCGTACCTTCAGACGTCTAATGGAGGCCATGTCACCATGGGCCAGGGCTGTTTTGGTGGCAAAATGGGGTCCTACTCAGTATTAGGTGGGTGGCCATAATGTTATGGCTGTGTAGGTATGTAATAGGATGTACCTGACATGGCACTGATTTTTTTTTTATCTCTCTGTATATTTAGCGGAGGGCGCGGATGCCTCGGATTCGTTCTCGCCCGTTCCTGATGAAGACAGCGTTGTGTTCAGTCAACTCACTTACCTCGGATGTGCCTCTGTGAACGCGCCACGCAGCGAAGTGGAAGCTCTTCGAATGATCTCTATTCTTCGGGGACAGTGCCAGAACGCGTTGGATGTGACGCTTTCCGTACCTAATGTGTCTGAGGGAACTGTCAGGTAGAGACAAGTTTTTTTTTTTTCCACATTTATTTAACCACTTGAGCTCCCGAAGATTTTACCCCCATGACCAGGGATTTTTTTTTCTATTCAGCACTGCGCTACTTTAACTGGCAATTGCGCAGTCTTGTAACACTGTTACCCAGATGACATTTATATATATTTTTTTTCACACAAATAGAGCTTTCTTTTGGTGGTATTTGATCATCGCTACGTTTTTTTTTTTTTTATTATATTAACCGCTTGCCGACCGCTGCACGCCGATGTACGTCGGCAGAATGGCACGGCTGGGCATATTGGCGTACAGGTACGTCCCCTTTAATATGCACAGCCATGGGTCGCAACCGCGCCCGCAGGACCCGATCGCCGCTGGTGTCCCGCGATCGGGTCACAGAGAGGAAGAACGGGGAGAGGTAAGTGTAAACAAATCTCTCCTTATGCTTCCTAGTGAGTCTGTCACTAATCGTCTGTTCCCTGTCATAGGGAACGACGATCAGTGATGTTACACGCCAAGCCACGCCCCCCTACAGTAAGAATCACTCCCTAGGTCACACTTAACCCCTTTAGCGCCACCTACAGGTTAACCCCTTCACTGCCAGTGTCATTTTCACAGTAATCAGTGCATTTTTATAGCACTGCTCGCTGTAAAAATGACAATGGTCCCAAAATACTGTCTTTAGTGTCTGATGTGTCCGCCATAATGTTGCAGTCACGATAAAAATCGCTGATCGCCGCCATTACTAGTAAAAAAAAAAAATATTATTAAAAATGGCATAAAACTATCCCCTATTTTGTATAACTTTTGCGCAAACCAATCAATAAACTCTTATTGCGATTTTTTTTTTTTTTACCAAAAATATGTAGAAGAATACGTATCGGCCTAAACTGGGGAAAAAAAACTTTTTTTTAATATATTTTTCGGGGATATTTATTATAGCAAAAAAGTAAAAAATATTGAATTTTTTTCAAAATTGTCGGTATATTTTTGTTTATAGCACAACAAATTAAAACCGCAGAGGTGATCAAATACCACCAAAAGAAAGCTCTATTTGTGGGAAAAAAAGGACATCAATTTTGTTTGGGAGCCACGTCGCATGACCGCGCAATTGTCAGTTAAAGCGAGGCAGTGCCGAATCGCAAAAAGGTTCCCGGTCCTTTAGCAACAAAATGTTTCGGGGCTAAAGTGGTTAAGGAGATCAGTTTCCGTGAAGTGTTGAGGGCAAAACCCAGACTGAAGGGGATCAAGAAGTTTGTTCTTAGTCAGATGGTCGCTCCGTCGGTTGTAGACCAGTCGTTCAAGGAGTTTGGAGGAGAAGGAGAGTAAGGAGATGGGGCACAGGTTGTTAAGATTGGTGGGGTCCAGTGAGGGCTTTTTAAGGATAGGGGACTAGCGCATGTTTTAGAGAGTTGGGGAAGATGCCAGAAGAGAGGAGAGATTGAAGATGTGAGTTAGAGAGTGTAGAATCGAGTCAAAGGGTAACCTTTGCGAGGGAGCAGGATCCAGAGGGCAGGTCTTTAGGTGGGCATTATGGTTTATTTCCACTTTAGGTGTGCATGGATAACTACACTAAATTTTTTTTACAACAAAGGCGTGATTGTTCCTTAAATGTGTTCTGTTCAATGATTGGCTTTGGGATTTTGATAGTCTTCCCTTTTTCCTCTACATAGACTTCTGGACCCGCAGACAAACACCGAGATAGCAAAATACCCGATCTACAAGATTCTGTTCTGTGTAAGAGGACACGATGGGACTCCGGAGAGCGACTGCTTTGCGTTTACAGAGAGTCATTACAACGCCGAGCTCTTCAGGATACACGTCTTCCGCTGTGAGATCCAGGAAGCGGTACGACGTGAAGCAAGCTTTGCATTATATGTGATCCGTGTTCTCTTTGTTTTTTTTGAATCTTAGGATGCAAAAAGTTTCATTTGTAACAGCTGGACCCAAATGTACCGTATCTACTCGAGTATAAGCCAAGTTTTTCAGCCCCTTTTTTTAGGGCTGAAAATAGCCCCCTCGGCTTATACTGGAGTCAGTGTCGGGTCGCGGGCATCCATTTTTCAAAAGTCGTGGCTTCCTCCTGGTCCATGATAGGCGTTTGACACTGTGTTCCGCTACCACCTATCACGGAGGTGCTCTCATCCTCGGACTCAGTTTCCCAGCAGACACTGTGTTCAGTGTTCCGCCAACCACGGACGTCCTCTTGTCAGAGGATGAAAGAAAGTCTGTGATTGGTGGAACACTGAACACAGTGTCTGCTGGGAAACTAAGTCAGAGGATGAGAGGACCTCCGTGATAGGTGGTAGCGGAACACAGTGTCAAACGCCTATCACAGAGCGGGACGGGACAAGGAGGAAGCCACGACTTTTGAAAAATGGACGCCCGCAGCCTGTACAGGTACACTGTCATACAGGTACACTGACTCGGGCACAGTGAGGCTGCAATGGGCCCAGCCAGTAAGGCTGCAATGATTATGGGCACAGTGAGGTTGCAATGATTATGGGCACAGTGAGGTTGCAATGATTATGGGCACAGTGAGGTTGCAATGATTATGGGCACAGTGAGGTTGCAATGATTATGGGCACAGTGAGGTTGCAAATGGGCACAGTAAGGCTGCAATGATTATGGGCACAGTGAGGTTGCAAATGGGCACAGTGAGGTTGCAAATGGGCACAGTGAGGTTGCAAATGGGCACAGTGAGGTTGCAATGGGCACAGTGAAGCTGCAAATGGGCACAGTGAAGCTGCAAATGGGCATTGTTGACCCTCTTTTCCACTTACAGTAGCTGCTGCATTCTCACCCTAGGCTTATACTCGAGTCAATACGTTTTCCCAGTTTTTTGTGGTAAAATTAGGTGCCTCGGCTTATATTCGGGTCGGCTTATACTCGAGTATATACAGTAGATTTGTCTTGGTTGCTGCACCACCAGTTTTGCTCTGGTCTAGGTTATGGTCTTTCTCACTGGTCGTCTGGGTGTATGGTCTTAGCTCACCTTTTATTTTAAAAAAAAAATTCTGTAAAGGTAAACTAACACTTAAAGTGATTGTAAACGCTCGTTTTTTTTTTTTTTTTTTTAAATAACAAACATGTTATGCTTACTTTTGCACAGAGCAGCCCGGATCCTCCTCTTCTCGGGTCCCTGTTCTGTGATCCTGGCCCCTCCCTTCTGTCCAGTGCCCCCACAGCAAGCAGCTTGCTATGGGAGCACCCGAGCCAAGCCGCAGCTCCGGGTGTCCATTAAGACAGGAAGCTGCCGTTCGCCCCCCCCCCCCTCTCCTGATTGGCTAACTGACTTTGATTGACAGCAGCAGAAGCTAATGGCGCTGCTGCTGTGTCTCCAAAAATTTGGGAGGGAGAGTCCTGGGCGGCCGAGGGACTCGTGGACATCTCTGCATAGAGAGGGGGCTCGGGTAAGTATTAGGGGAGGCTGCTGCACACAAAATGCACCTTCTACCTTTACAACCACTTTAAAGGATAAGTTCTCGTTTAAATAAAATTATAAATACACATTTTGTGCAGGTATTTTTTTTTTCTCAGGAGCCTGTAAAGCAGGGGTAGGCAATCCTTCAGAGGTTGAGATCTACCTGGGCAACCAGGAGGAAATCAAAGATCCCTGGGTAAAGCGGGAAATCACACTCTAAAAAACAAGCAAAAAAAAAAACCCTCCCACCTGTAGTCCCACCCCCGCCCCCAAAGTGGTATCCTTTGCCCCCCCCTTCCAACTATAGTGTCCTTTGTCCCCCCTTCACATCACCCCCCCCCCATATCACTGTCCTCTGTCCCCCCCCCCCACTGTAGTGTCCTTCCCCCCCCCCTTAATATCAGTGTCCTCTGCCCCCCGCCCCCAAAGTAGTGTCCTTTGCCCCCCCCCTCCCGACTATAGTGTCCTTTGTCCCCACTGTAGTGTCCTCTCCCCCCCCCAATATCAGTGTCCCCCCCCCAAAGTAGTGTCCTCTGCCCCCCCACTATAGTGTCCTCTGCCTGACTCTGTCCCTATAGCAGTGTCCTTTGTCCCCCCTTATATCACTGTCCTCTGTTTCCCCCCCCCCAATATCGGTGTCCTCTGCCCCCCCCCCCCCAAAGTAGTGTCCTCTGCCCCCACCACTGTAGTGTCCTCTGCCTGACTCTCTCCCTATAGCAGTGTCCTTTGTCCCCCCTTTACATCACCCCCCTTATATCACTGTCCTCTGTCCCCCCCCCCACTGTAGTGTCCTCTGCCTGACTCTCACCCTATAGCAGTGTCCTTTGTCCCCCCTTCACATCACCCCCCTCAACTGTAGTGTCCTCTTTCCCTCTGTCCCCTTCTCAATACCCCTCCCTTTAGTGTCCTCTGCCCCCCCAACAGAGTGCTGTGCCCCCCATGTCACTGTCCTCTGCCCCCCCACTGTAGTGCCCCCCCCCATATCACTGTCCTCTGCCCCCCCCCACTGTAGTGTCCTTCCCTCCATATCATTGTCCTCGCCCCCCTCCCACTGTAGTGTCCTCTGCCTGCCTCTCCCCTATAGCAGTGTCCTTTGTCCCCCCTTCATATCACCCCCCCCCCCCCAACTGTAGTATCCTCTTTTCCTCTGCCCCCCTTCACATTACCCCTCCTTATAGTGTCCTTTGCCCCCCCCCAGCAGTGTCCTGTGCCCTCTGCCCCCCACAGTGTAGCGGTACGAAACTAGTCCACCTCTGTCCCGGCTACTGCAACTGTGGTGTGTGTCATTGTTTGCATGGAATATTCAATACATGGACCTGAATCACGTCGGGTTGCAGCCAATTTCTTCCTTCATTCAGTCTTCTACGGCAGGCGAGCCGGGGCTTGCACCCGGTAAGGAGTCCACATCACCCCTACCCTGTCCCCCCCCCAGCAGTGTCCTGTGCCCCCCCACTGTAGTTTTCTCCATCTCACACACACACACACACACACACACACACACACACACACACAGTAGGTAGCAGTCTCCTACTTTTTTTTTTTTTTTTTAACATAAAGTTTATTCATTTAGAAAAAACAACATACAAAAAAAAAAACAGGAAAAACACTGTGGTACAGTCTCGACAGTCAGCTCTTACGAGCAAAAGGTGTAAACCATGATACAGGGTTAGAAGTTAGGGCAGTGTGTCAATGATACAATGGAAAACAGTACACAGATGCAATGTAAGCAGTGAGGGGGGGGGAAAGGCCCCCCAATGCCGCAACAGCCAAGGCAAAAAAGAAAAAAAACAGTAAATACACAGTACAGGAAGCATATCTCAATTCAGGAGCGTCCTAGAGTCGTGGACCGTATCCCAGTAGAGGACAGGAGGGTAGATACAGGTCAGCACCTGTCAGGGACCAGGGCAGGCCACCCCAGTGTTTCGAAGCCCAGGAGACAGAAGGGGACACCTTATGGCAGGAGCAGGCAAGGATAAGGAGGGACAGGGGAGGTCCACCCAGGAGGGAAGCCCCAGCACACCCCTCGGCAATAGACCCGGGTCCGAACCCTACTCCAGAGTCAACTGTCTCTTGCGAACCCATGCCGCCCAGACCTTATCGAATTTGTTGGGGCAGTTACGTCCCATATAAGTCAGTTTATAGAGGGGAAGGGCCGCGTCCACCAATGCCCTCCACTGCTGCACCGTCGGGGGAGAGGAGGTCTTCCAATTCAAGAGGATCGCTTTCCTGGCATAAAAGGCCGCAAAGAATACAAACAGTTTCTTAGCCTGCGAGGTTTCCAGCGTATCAACAACGCCCAGTAGCAGCGGTAGAGGATCGCAGGGAACCCGCAGCTTGCCAACATAATTGATATCAGCAACCACTCCTCCCCAGAAGGCCCGCAGCAGCGGACAGGACCAGACAACATGAAAGAAGGAACCCGTCTCTGACAGGCATTTAGGGCAGACTGCGCTCCTATCTGGGTAGATACTAGCCAACCGGTCAGGCGAGTAGTAAGCTCGGTGTATAAACTTCAGTTGCATAAACCTATCCCTCGCAGAAATTACAATTGGGAGGTATTGCTGAAAGCCCTCCTCCCAGTCATCACCAGCGAGTGTGGGTATATCTGCCTGCCACCTCGTAAACAGCTTAGTAATTGCTGAAGTGTCCAATTTAGCAAACTCAGAATATAAAGCTGAAAGGGGCTTAGTGACCCCCGCCTCCCCCAACATGTGCTCCTCACCAATGGTCTCCAATCTGATAGGTTGGGGAAATTGAGAGTGGTAGGCATGGCGGAGCTGCAGGTATCGAAAAAACATATGATTTGGCAATCCATATTTAGTTTTGAGAGTATCGAATGAGCGGAGCCCGCCCAGAGAGGTCACGTCCGCCAGGGATTTGATGCCATACCGGGCCCAGATCACCGGGTCCGGGATGGATCGAAAGTGTGGCAGTCTCGGATTCCCCCACAGTGGAGTATGCGGAGCCCAACCGTCGGGCTTCTCAAACCTGGCCCTCACCATGTCCCATACCCGCAGCGTGGTCCGCATGGAAGGGGTGACATTGGAGTTGGACCTGGGGCCTCTATGTATCAGATTCCTGAGTTCAGAGTAGGAACCTAATATAGCCGCCTCTAACGTGGCTGCGGGATTGGCAGGCTCCTCAGACAGCCACCACTTGACCGTCACAAGGACTGCTGCCCAGTAGTATTTGACAAAGCAAGGTAATGCAAGGCCTCCTAAGGTGACGGGCAGCTGCAGGGTTTTCAGTGCTATGCGGGGGGTGCCACCATTCCATATAAACGACACGATCAGGCTATCTAGTTTCCGGAAGAACGAGCATGGGATGGGGACCGGGGTTTGTCTAAAAAGATAAAGAAACTTGGGAAGCACAGACATTTTAATTAGATTAACCCTACCGACCGGCGTGAGGGGCAATGATTTCCAGGCGGAACATCTCTGAGACAGCAGGGAAACCACCGGGCTTAAATTTAAGGGAATAAATTGTGAGGTGTCATTGTGGATAATAACCCCAAGATACTTAAACTGGGGGACCCACTGTAGCGGGGTGTCAACCGGCAGCGCGTCCCCGGGGGAACGCAATGCGAACAGTACAGACTTCCCCCAGTTGACGCAAATGCCTGAATACTTACCAAAAGTATTGATGAGTGAGAGGGCCGCTGGGAGGGAGGAGGCGGGGTCCCTAAGGTAGAAGAGAGTGTCATCGGCATAAAGAGAACGTTTTTCCTCAACCTGTCCTATCAGGATGCCTCGCACCGCCGGCGTCGAGCGCAGGAGGATTGCCATGGGCTCCACCGCCAGTGCAAAGAACGCCGGAGATAGCGGGCATCCCTGTCTAGTGCCCCTATGTAGGGCAAAAGAGGGGGAGAGCAGCGCTCCAGTGCGCACCCTGGCCTGCGGGGAACGATATAGGGCTCGTACCCACGAGATAAATTTAGACCTAAAGCCAAAACGGAGCAGGACCTCCCAAAGATAGATCCACTCAACGGAATCAAACGCCTTTTCGACATCGAGGGAGGCCACTGCACCGAGTCGGCCAGGCAATTGACAGAACCCAGAACCGTGTACAACCTCCGTAAATTGATGTCTGTACCCTTGCCTGGCATGAACCTGGTCTGATCCTCATGCACCAGGGTATGAATAACCACATTCACCCTTCTAGCCAGAATCTTGGCGAGTAGTTTAGCATCAGCGTTTAAAAGGGAGATGGGCCGGTAGGAGGCACACAGCTCAGGGTCCTTACCTGGTTTGGGGATTACCACTATGATCGCGTCAGCCATGGAGGTCGGGAGCAGTCTCCTACCTTACACTGGTGTACGCTGCAGCAGAGTGGAGAGAGAGAAGAGGTGTCACAGTACTGGATGGAAGGCGGGAATTAACTTTTCACATGAACAAGTTGGTGATTGGCAATGCCCGGCAGTGTTCCCGATCTACCTGTCGGCTGCTCGTGGTCGACTGGTAGAACGGTATAGACCGCTTGACGACCTCCGCTGTAAAGCATTGCACCCGTGATCAGCAGATCGCCAGTGAAATGTCAGGCTCCTGCAGGCTCTCCTACAGGCAGACAGTCACTGAACTCCAGGAAGGACATTGAACTATGAGAGTGCTCATTGGAGAACTACAAGCCGTCTGCCGCAGTGGCTGACAGTACTTGTAGTTCATTCATTTTCAGAACTCTGTGAATGAATGACGCGACTGTGTAGACGGAGTATTTGATTTGTGTACAAATCGCAATAAAAACGCAATTGGCGGGGTCCTGATGACCAATATCGTTGGTCAATTCAGGTGGCAGGTTACCGACTTGCCTAATCAGGTGGAGTTTCTTATCAAGACAGGAGATGCAGTCAAAATAAAAGGGGAGTGGGAATAGGACCCAAGGTGTCCTTGCCTTCAATGAAGGAAAAGGAACAAACTGCGGTTTAACTTGATATATCTTTAATTGATTTGTGACAGCGGGTGTGAGGAGAAGATCCTCCCACCGCTGTCACATTGAGGTATCTGGTTGGGGTGCCAGCAGGTGCTCAGTACACATGTTACTAAAGGTGAACTTATCCTTTAAATTATGTTATCACTGCCTGGAGTTGGGCTTTAAATTCATTTAAAGTGTATGTCTGGTGTATTTGGAGGTCTAATAAACTGACCACGCTAGTGTCTTGTATCTCTGTAGGTGAGTCGGATATTGTACAGTTTTGCAACGGCTTTTCGGCGCTCTTTGAAGCAGATGCCTCTCGCTGCCTCCATCCCGCCCCAAACCCCCGATAGTGACATCTTCACCTTCTCCGTGTCCCTGGAAATCAAGGAGGATGATGGGAAGGGGTATTTCAGGTCTGTACTTTGTCCTATCCATTTAATTTGTTTTTCTATATTGCTGAACAAGACGTTTAACCACTTAAAGCGGAGTTCCGCCGAAAAAAATAAAATTAAAATTCAGCAGCTACAAATACTGCAGCTGATGACTTTTAACCACTTAAAGACCCCTCACTGTAGATATACGTCGGCAGAATGGCTCGTACAGGCACAATCACGTACCTGTACGTGGCCTTTAACTGCCGACGTCGGGGTCGCGCGCGAGCGCCGCCGGCGCGCGAGCGACCCCCATGCCTTCCCCGTGAGTCGGACCGCGGACTCGATCGCCGCGGGTATCCCCGCGATCATCTCACGGAGGCATGGAGCGGGTAGATGTTAGTGTAAACACGACATCTCCCTGCTCCTCTACTGACACTGTCAGCGATCTCCACTTTGTGTAATCAGAGCGGAGATCGGTGACGTGTTACTCGTAGCCACACCCCCCTCAGTTAGAAACACGCCCCTAGGCACACTTAACCCCTTCAGCGCCCCTAGTGGTTAACCCCTTCACTGCCAGTGTCATTTTAACAGTAATCAGTGCATTTTTATTGGACTGATCGCTGTGAAAATGACACTGGTCCCAAAAATGTGTCAAAAGTGTCCGATGTGTCCGCCATAATGTCGCAGTCACGAAAAAAATCGCTGATCGCCGCCATTACTAGTAAAAAAAAAAAAAAATTTATGAAAATGCCTTAAAACTATACCCTATTTTGTAAACGCTATAATTTTTGCGCAAACCAATCAATAAACGGCGATTGCGATTTTTTTTTTTTTACCAAAAATATGTAGAAGAATACATATCGGCCAAAACTGAGGAAAAAAAATGTTTTTTTTTTAATATATTGTTTGGGGATATTTATTATAGCAAAAAGTAAAAAATATGTAATTTTTTTTTCAAAATTTTTGTTTATAGCGCAAAAAATAAAAACCGCAGAGGTGATCAAATACCACCAAAAGAAAGCTCTATTTGTGGGAAAAAAAGGACGCCAATTTTGTTTGGGAGCCACGTCGCACGACCGCGCAATTGTCAGTTAAAGCGACGCAGTGCTGAATCGCAAAAAGGGGCCTGGTCCTTATGCTGCGTATTGGTCCGGGGCTTAAGTGGTTAATATATGGACACTTGCCTGTCCAGGGCACCCGCGATGTCGGGTCCTGAAGCCGATCTGTCCCTCGGCTCTCTGGTGCAGGCGCCGCCATCTTCAGTAAGGGAATCAGGAAGTGAAGCCTTGCGGCTTCACTTCCTGGTTCCCTACTGCGCATGAGCGAGTCCACTGGTCCCTGCTGTCTTCTGGGACCTGTGTGTCTCCCAGAAGACAGCGTTGGGGAAGGAGTAGGCACCGGACGTGGCGTAGGTCACTGCGGTGATCTATGCCCGGAAGTGGGAGCAAATACCTGGTTTACACAGGTATCTACTCCCTCCTCCCCCCTGAAAGGTGCCTAATGTGACACCGGAGGGGGGGGATTCCAAAAAGCGGAAGTTCCATTTTTGGGTGGAACTCCACTTTAAAGTGGTTGTAAACCCACTTTGTAAACAAACGCCTAGATTAAGGCTTACCTGTAGGTGCATGAAATATCTCCTTAACCTACACGGTTAAGGAGATATTTGCATTTAAAACCGGCGCCGCTGACGTCACGCGCATGCGCACTAGCGGGCCGGCTTACTAGCCGGATTTCTGAATGGAGTTAGCCGGCCCGAGCGCGCATGCGTGTGACGTCATCGCCGCTCCGGGGCCAATCGCAGTGCCGGAGCGGCGATACACGGAAGGCAGAGGGGAGCGAGATGGCGGCGGCGACGGAGGTGTCCGAGCACCGCTTCAGGGGCTTCGATCTCAGGTAAGTGATTCATAATGAGCTAGTATGCTATGCATACTAGCTCATTATGTCTTTATTTTGCAGGTTGTATAAAAAAAAAAAGCCGGGGGGGGGGGGGGTTTACAACAAAGGACAACAAAGGACTAGGCCTCTTTCTGAGATTTGGTGTTTACAATTACAAGTTAAAAACAGTTTTTTTTTTGCTAGAAAATTATTTAGAACCCCCAAACATTCTATATATTTTTTCTAACACCCTAGAGCAGTGGTTCTCAACTCCGGTCCTCAGGGCCCACCAACAGGCCAGGTTTGCAAGATAACTGAAATACATCACAGGTGATATCATTTGCTGCTCAGTGATTTGCGGTATTCTAGCCTGCATCTCCCCGAGGTAATACATAATATCTGGCCTGTTAGTGGGTCCCGAGGACAGGAGTTGAGAACCACTGCCCTAGAGAATAAAATGGCGGTCGTTGCAATACTTTTTGTCACACCATATTTGCGCAGCGGTCTTAAAAGCGCACTTTTTTTGGAAAAAAAAACAACACTTTTATGAATTAAAAAATGAAACAACAGTTAAAGTTAGCCCAATTTTTTTTTTTATATTGTGAAAGATAATGTTACGCCGAGTAAATTGAAACCCAACATGTCACGCTTCAAAGTTGCGCCTCCATAGGCGACGTTTAAAAAATTCTACAGGTTGAATGTTTTGAGTTACAGAGGAGGTCTAGTGCTAGAATTATTGCTCTCGCACTACCGATCGCGGAGGTACCTCACGTGTGTGGTTTGAACACCGTTTTCATATGCGGGCGCTGCTCACGTATGCATTCGCTATTGCGCGCGAGCTCGTCGGGACGGGGCAATTAAAAAAAAATGTTTCTTTTTTTTTTTTTTTTCACACTGTTTTTTAAAAGAAAATAAAAAAAAATTGGCTCACTTTTATTCCTATTACAAGGAATGTAAACATCCCTTGTAATAGAAAAAAGCAGGACAGGACCTCTTAAATATCAGATCCGGGGGTCAAACAGACCTCACATCTTATATTTACACTAAAAAGCAATAACATTTTTAATTTTTTTTTATTTATGTCATTCTTAAAAAAAATTAACACCGTAGCTGCTGACTTTTAATAAGGACACTTACCTGTCCTACTCAATGGCGATCGATCGGTGCTGGCAGGTCCCGGCTCCTCCATCCTGACTAAGGGAAACGGGCAGTGAAGCCTTACGGCTTCACTGCCCGTTTCCTACTGTGCATGCGCGACTCGCACGGCGCTTTGTGAATGGGTGGCTGCCTCCTGGGATTACACACAGTTCTCAGAAGGCAGCGCGCCCCATTCACAAGAAGAGGAAGCGGAAGGACATACACCGAGGCAAAGGAAGAGGCAGATTAGGGGACCTCCGCATAGCAACGGGCATTTCGGGTGAGTATAAATTGTATTTATTTTTTATATTAATTTTTTTCTTTTTTTTATAGGAATTTTAGTGTTAAAAAAATTTCTGGGTGGACCTACGCTTTAAGAGCTATGGGCGGAAGTGACGTTATGACGTCGCTTCCGCCCTTCAGTGATATGGAGACAGGTGGGGACCATCTTCCCCTCACTCATCTCCATACACAGGCAGGGACAGGACCGGATCGCCTCCGGTAAGCGGCAGAGGGCCCTCTCCCGCCGCCGATTAAAAGGGATCTTGCAGCGAATCCGCCGCAGAGACCACGTTTTATCTTGTAGCGGACCGCCCGCCCACTGAAGAGGAGGATACAGGGGTTATGGTAGCGAGCTGCTACCCTAACAACGATATTCCTCTTCAAACAGCCGACGTATTCTTGCGGCGGGCGGTCTGTAAGTGGTTAAATGTAAGCACACTTAGGGGCTGATTTATGAAGCATGAGGCATTGATGTGGTATGACCGTAACCAGTTCTTTGGAGATACGTCCAAACTGAGTGAGCCTATAACCACTTAAACACCAGGCCTATTTCTGACACTTGTTGCTTACAAGTTAAAATCAGTATTTTTTTTTTTGCTAGAAAATTACTTTAAACCCCCCAAACATTTAAATATATATTTTTTTTAGCAGCGACCCTAGAGAACAAAATGGCGGCATTGCAATATTTTATGTCACGCTGCATCTGTGCAGCGGTCTTTCAAACACAATTTTTTTTGGAAAGCCGAGTGAGGGAATGATGGGCCCCCCCCCCCCCCCACTCGACTCCATACCATTTGGATGACGGAAGCGACGTCAAACGTCACTTCCGTTCAATGGTCTTAAAGGGGGAAAAAAAATTTCATTGAAAAAAAAAAAAATTATATACTTTTTTTTTTTTTATTATTATTTAGGTGTTCCGCCTAAAAAAAATAAAAAAAAATAAAAACCAGCAGCTACACATACGGCAGCTGCTGGCTTTTAACCATTTCAGCCCCGGAGCATTTGGCTGGCCAAAGACCAGAGCACTTTTTGCGATTCAGCACTGCGTCGCTTTAACTGACAATTGACTATAAACAAAAATAGAGCGACAATTTTGAAAAAAAAGCAATATTTTTTATTTTTTGCTATAATAAATATCCCCAAAAAAATCTATAAAAAAACTAAATTTTTCCTCAGTTTAGGCCGATACGTATTCTTCTACATATTTTTGGTAAAAAAAACCGCAATAAGCGTTTATTGATTGGTTTGCGCAAAAGTTATAGTGTCTACTAAATAGGGGATAATTTTATTGCATTTTTTTTTTTTTTACTAGTAATGGCGGCGATCTGCGATTTTGCGACGGACAGATCGGACACTTTTGACACATTTTTGGAACCATTCACAGCTATACAGCGATCAGTGCTATAAAAATGCACTGATCACTGTGAAAATGACACTGGCAGTGAAGGGGTTAACCACTAGGGGGCTAGGAAGGGGTTAAGTGTGACCTAGGGAGTGATTCTAACTGTAGGGGGAGGGGACTCACAAGGGGAGGAGACCGATCTGTGTTCCTCTGTACTGGGAACACACATCGGTCTCCTCACCTCTGACAGGACATGGATCTGTGTGTTTACACACACAGATCCACGGTCCTGCCGTGATTGCGGGTGCCCGGCGGACATCGCGGCCGCCGGGCACGCGCACCGGGTCCCGAGCGATGGCGCGCATGCGCGCCCCCTAGACAGCCGGGAAGCCTAGGACGTTATATGACGTCCACCCATGATGGGAGATCCCTCTTGTGGGCGTCATATGACTATGGGCGGGTAGTGAAGTGGTTAATTAAAAAAAAAATATCGCGTTTGTAAGACCGCTGCGCAAATACGATGTGACAAAGTTTTGCAACCACTGCCGTTTTATTCTCTAGGGTGTCTGGGGAAAAAAAAAAATATATAATGTTTGGGGCTTAATAATAAGTAATTTTCTAGCAAAAAAGACAGATTTTAACTTGTAAACACCAAGTGTAAAAATAATAGGGCCGGTCCTTAAAGTGGAAACCCGAAATTTTTTATTTATTTTTTTGCTGTCACAATGTAGAGTATAAGATTTCCTATCATTTGTGCCAGGTCTTGCCACAAAGAGTTAATCCAGCTCTGAGCAATCCTCTTTTATTGTTCAGTGAGATAAAACGGAGAAAAACCTTTGTCCGTTCCGCCCCCTTGCTTTGAGTGACAGGTTATTTACATATCTTGTGCACTAGCTTTAGACAGGCATTATTTTTTAATTCCCATCCCCACTCCTTTTCTGAAGTCATGTGGTTACTTTTCTGGATTTTGGTTAGTGATCATAGCAGAAGGAATACACAGGAGAAAATGCATGTTGACAAGGGGAGTGTAGAGGTGGGCGGGGAGTCTACTGACATCACGACTCCACCCACCGAGCTCCAGACAACAGATCCACCCACAGAATCTGCAGTTTTTCAGTTCTTATAACAGACAGAGGGGAGACATTTGACAGATAAGGATACATGCAGGAGACATCTATATCCTTATAGATCAGCTCTATGGCCGTAGTATAGAAAGGATGAGAGTGGCTTTACATCCACTTTAAGTGGTTAGTGTAGCATTTTTTTGTTCATGTGGATTTCAGCATTACAATGTTGTTCATCTGTTAAATATACAGAGAATTTCTTTGCCCTTTTTTTTTTTTTCATTACATTTATTTATTAATTTATTTTTCCTTTTAGTGCTGTTTCTAAAGATAAGGACAAGCAGTGCTTCAGGCTGCGTCAGGGCGTGGACAAGAAGATTGTTATTTACGTCCAGCAAACTTCCAACAAAGAACTCACCATTGAAAGGTAACTTTATTTATAGAAGAATTGGTGTTAGTCATTATAACAACACGCTGTTCCCATGACTGTAGCCTAGTTTGATTACACGCGAGTAACGCAGTTAACGAGCGTTTTCGCAATACGAGCGCTGTATTTTAAAAAATCGTAACTCGGTTTGCGAGTGTTGTCTCGCAAAACGAGCACGATTCAGGCCAAAGTGGTGTGCAGTACCGCGTTTGGGCTGAGGTGGGGGGGCGCCGGCGCCATTCGGAAATGCACGAAAAGGCCCGAGGACCTCAGCAAATCTCGGGAACAAAGTCTTTCCGAGGTTTTCCGAGGTCAGCCTCGGGCCTTTTCGGCTGTTTCCGAGGCTCCCCCCCCCCGCCTCTGGGCGCATGCGGTATTGCATGCCATTGAAGTCAATGCGGAACAAATTATTTTTGTTTCCATTGACTTCAATGGGGAAACTCGCTTTGATATGCGAGTACTTTGGATTACGAGCTTTCTCTTGGAACGGATTATGCTCGTAATCCGAGGTTCCACTGTACTGTATTTACTTCTTTACTACTTGACGCCCACTTATAGTAGTTTATACAGCGGGCCAGCGGCACAGCCCCACCGAATCACGTACCTTGTGCGTCGCCAGTGATTTCTGAATTTGCAGGCATGCGCCCCCCCTGCTCACCCTCCCGCTGTGGTTGGACACCACAAGATTTTGTCGGCAGGTCCCGGGCCAATGATTCATGGCTGAGACCTGCTGATCGGCTACAACCAATCACAGCACAGAGCCCTGTGTGTTTACAAACACACAGGGCTCTCTGTACACTGATCAGCAATCTGGCTGTTTTTTCTCCCTGCAGATAGAAAAGTAAAAGTAGCACACACTACACACATCGTTAGGCACACAGTTAACCCCTTGATCTCCCCTAGTTATTAACCCCTTCCCAGCCAGTCTCATTAGTACAGTGTCCGTGTAGGGGTAGGCAACCTCGGTCCCCCACTGTGGTGCAACTACAAGTCCCATGAGACATTGCAAGACCCTGACAATCACAGGCATGACTCCTAGAGGCAGAGGCATGATGGGATTTGTAGTTTTACTACAGCTGGAGGGCCGAGGTTGCCTACCCCTGGTGTATAGTATTATCACTGATCACTGTATTAATGTCACTAGCGACTTCAGTGTCAGTTAGTGTCCCTCTCAGATAGTGTCTGTTAGCGCTCCGCCACCCTATCGCAGTCAACTATAAGCCGCTGATCACCACCATTAGTAGAATAACGTATGTAGCTGGGTAAATTTCAGTTTATATTGCCAAAAGTATTGGGACACCTGCCTTTACATACACATTAAAGTGGTTGTAAACCCCACTCTGACAACTTGCACCTACAGGTAAGCCTAGATTAAGACTTACCTGTAGGTGCAAGAAATATCTCCTTAACCTACACTGAAAAATAACCCCCACACCATAATTCCCCCCCCCCCCCCCCCACCACCACCAAATGATTTGGACCAGTGTACAAAGCAGGGTCCATAAAGAACGAGTTTGGGTTGGAGGAACTTGACTGGCCTGCACAGAGTCCTGACCTCAAGCTGATTGTTCTAATTCATCCCAAAGGTATTCTATTGTGTTGAGGTCAGGACTCTGTGCAGGCCAGTCAAGTTCCCCAAACTCATTCATCCATGTCTTTATGGACCTTGCTTTGTGCACTGGTGCGCAGTCATGTTGGAACAGGAAGGGGCCGTCCCCAAACTGTTCCCACAAAGTTTAGAGTGTCCTAATAAATAAGAGAGTTTGATAAATCCAGCGACCACACTTGCAACTTCTAGAAAATAAATCTGATCATGAAGTGCATTGTGTGTATTGCGAATATTTGTTCAAACCAAATGATTTTTTTCTACAACACATCATTTATTCTTCAAATTATTATTATTATTTTTATCAATTTTTTTTTGACAACATAATTCAAAATTTTTCATAGTTTGGTTTGTAATCATTTTGATGGATTGTTTTCAGGTGTTTTGGGCTTCTTCTCAGTCCAGGCAGAGACGTGCGGAACAGTGACATGCATCTATTAGAACTGGTAAGAAGAAACGAAGCGGATACTTATAGTGGTCCAGTGCCTTGAAATTTTCCACGTTTTGTCATACAAGAGCGATCTATCATTTCATTTACAGTGCCTTGAAAAAGTATTCATACCCCTTGACATTTTCCACATGTTGTCATGTTACAACCAAACAACTTAAATGTATTTTATTGGGATTTTATGTGTTAGACCAACACAAAGTGTCACATAATTGTGAAGTGGAAGGAAAATGATAAATGATACAAATAAATATGTGAAAAGTGTGTGGGGGGGGGGGGGACATTTGTATGGCGCCCCCCGGAGTCAATACTTTGTAGAACCTCCTTTCTCTGCAATTACAGCTGCAAGTCTTTTTGGGGATGTCTCTACCAGCTTTGCACATCTAGAGAGGGACATTTCTGCCCATTCTTCTTTGTAAAATATCTCAAGTTCTGTCAGATTGGATGGAGAGCGTCTGTGATCAGCAATTTTCAAGTCTTGCCACAGATTCTCAATGTGATTTAGGTCTGGACTGTGACTGGGCCATTCTAACACATGAATATGCTTTGATCTAAACCAGTGGTCTCCAAACTGTGGCCCAGGGCCAGATTGCTTGCTTTTATATGGCCCTTGGGGCAATATTCTTCCCACTGTTCTGCCAACTGACACCAACAATAGGGCACCATTTCTCCCCAGTGATACCAAAGATGGAGCACTAGTCCACGTCCCAATACTAAATGTGGCCATTGTTACTGCAACTGATGCCAGGAAAACTTCCACTCCCACTGGCCACAGTCCAGCCCCCATAAAGTCTGAAGGACAATAAACTGGCCCTTTGTTTAAAAAGTTTGGAGACCCCTGATCTAAACCATTCCATTGTAGCTCTGGCTGTACTTTAGGGTCGTTGTCCTGCTGGAAGGTGAACCTCCGCCCCAGTCTCAAGTCTTTTGCAGACTCTAACAGGTTTTCTTCTAAGATTGTCCTGTATTTGTCTCCATCCATCTTCCCATCAACTCTGACCAGCTTCCCTGTCCCTGCTGAAGAAAAGCATCCCCACCACATGATGCTGCCACCACCATGTTTCACGGTGGGGATGGTGTGTTCAGGGTGATGTGCAGTGTTAGTTTTCCGCCACACATAGCGTTTTGCTTTTAGGCCAAAAAGTTAAATTTTGGTCTCATCTGACCAGAGCACCTTCTTCCACATGTTTGCTGTGTCCCCCACATGATTGCTGTGTCCCCCACATGATTGCTGTGTCCCCCCCATGTTTGCTGTGTCCCCCACATGGCTTCTCACAAACTGCAAACAGGACTTCTTATGTCTTCTCTTCACCAATGTCTTTCTTCTTGTCACTCTTCCATAAAGGGCAGATTTGTGGAGAAGCACGACTAATAGTTGTCCTGTGGACAGATTCTCCCACCTGAGCTGTGGATCTCCGCAGCTCCTCCTGAGTTACCATGGGCCTCTTGGCTGCTTCTCTGATGTATGCTCTCCTTGCCCGGCCCGGTCAGTTTAGGTGGACGGCCATGTCTTGGTAGGTTTGCAGTTGTGCCATACTCTTTCCATTTTCCGATGATGGATTGAACAGAGCTCCGTGAGATGATCAAAGCTTGGGAGATTTTTTTATAACCTAACCCTGCTTTATACTTCTCCACAACTTTATCTCTGACCTGTCTGGTGTGTTCCTTGGCCTTCATGATGCTGTTTGGTCACTAAGGTTCTCTAACAAACCTCTGAGGGCTTCACAGAACAGCTGTATTTATACTGAGATTAAATGACACACAGATGCACTGTATATACTAACTAGGTGACTTCTGAAGGCAACTGGTTCCACTAAATTTTAGTTGGGGGTATCAGAGTAAAGGGGGCTGAATACAAATGCCCCCCCACACTTTTCACATATTTATTTGTATTATTTATCATTTCCCTCCACTTCACAATTATGTGCCACTTTGTGTTGGTCTATCACATAAAATCCCAATAAAATACATTTACGTTTTTGGTTGTAACATGACAGAATGTGGGAAATTTCAAGGGGTATGAATACTTTTCCAAACACAGTATACACATACTGCAAGAGGCCAGCGCTCACCAAATATTGGATCTCGGTTTTACTTTTTCAAAGCTTTGCGGTTGGCACATCTACGTGGCCAGAATACAATCTGCATGGAGTCTGTATGTTCTCCCTGTGCTTGCATGGGTTTCCTCACAGTACTCCAGTTCTCCCCCCCCCCCCCCCACACACATCATGAACCTGCTGGTAGGTTAAAGTAGATTTGGAGCCTGGAGAGAGAACCTAACAAGAGCTGTGAATAAAGAGTGTGTGCTACCGGCGCAATAAAAACAAATACTTTTTCAATAATCTTGTTTGCTGCAATCAAAAGGTACATACCGCCCTACAGTGGGATGGTAAAATAATGAACCATGTGTGGATTGCGCTAACTTCTGAATAAATTTATGTCATACCACTTCTATTTTTGCCATGGAAAATGTGTATCTATTTTCTGTTTCTATGGGGGATCCTTGCGGATGTTCCTCCTGAGCGTCCTTGGTTGGCGCCTGCGCACAGGCGTGTGTGCCGGGGGGACAGCAGCTGTACTCTGCAGACGTCTTTCCTGACAAAGCCTCACTCTCGCTTGACAGGAAGTGACGTGAATATTCTCCCAGCAGCCTCTACGCATTTCGCAAACTGTGTTTGCGTCATCAGGAAGCTTCCATTGTGCCTTGTTATATATAACTTTTTTTTGCATTTGCACTTTATTGATTCATGGATTCGCTGGATTAAGTCGGATGACATATTAGCATTTGCACTTTTATCCATTGGGACTCGTTCCATACTTGTTTCATATTTGGAACTTGCACTTTGTTGGTTTGATTATTGTTATAATTTGTCGTTTACTAGCACTGCATATTATTCACATGCAGGGCTTGACAAATTTGCTTGGAATCTAGGAGCCAGCTAAAAAAGTTAGGAGCCAGGAACGCGCCCCGTCCCGCCGAGAACGCATACGTGAGTAGCGCCCGCATATGAACGCGGTTTTCAAATCACACATGTGAGGTATCGCCGCAATTGGTAGAGCGAGAGCAATAATTCTAGCCCTAGACCTCCTCTAACTCAAAACATGCAACCTGTAGAATTTTTTAGACGTCGCCTATGGATATTTTAAAGGGTAAAAGTTTGTCGCCATTCCACGAGTGGACGCAATTTTGAAGCGTGACATGTTGGGTATCAATTTACTCGGCGTAACATTATCTTTGACAAAATAAAAAAAAAATTGGGCTAACTTTACTGTTGTCTTATTTTTTAATTAAAAAGTGTATTCTTTTCCCAAAAAAGTGCGCTTGTAAGACCGCTGCGCAAATACGGTGTGACAGAAAGTATTGCAACGACCGCCATTTTATTCTCCAGGGTGTTAGACTAAAAAATATGTATATATAATGTTTGGGGGTTCTAATTAGAGGGAAGGAGATGGCAGTGAAAACAAACAGGGGATGCTCCATTAGCATTGCTGGTTGTTTTGTCATACCAACGGCCACCACAAGATGGCGCCAGATCACCCAGAAGGAAACATAGGCCTGCAGAAGGCCGCAAAGCCGTGGCCCGACGCGATCGCGCAACGGGCGGTGGGGGGGTGCACGGAGACACAGAATACCCCAGCTGTACCGCCCCAGGTTGCTAATTCTAGTCGCAATGGCGACCTGGCGCCCGGGGTTTGTCGAGCCCTGTTCACATGTTTGTTAAACTATTTGTGTTTTTTATATATATATATATATATATATATATATATATATATATATATATATTGTGAAGGACTAGCATCAAATGTAGAGCTTGAAGGACACCGCCACTCGCTGGTTCTTCTTTTTAAGGGCTTTGTTTGCCCATTTTTATTAAAAGAAGTCAAAACAAAATGAAAGGTTTTCCCTCGCAGGGGTTTCAGTACTCCTTTTCAACAACAAACTGACATTCAGCCTCCTGGCTTATACATACAGCAGTGCTGCTCAGGCCTTCCACTTCAGGCTCTTGTCTGTCTCCTATAGACTATTCCATCTGCAACACCATTCATTTGGATAGCAGCCCCTTGCTGCTCTGACCCTCAGACCTGGGTCTCTGGCTTCCACTGTGCACACAAGCACTCTCTGACTTCTCCAGTGCACACTTGCACTCTATGGCTTCCCCAGTGCACACCTGCACTCGTCGGGAGGGTGGGGCCCAGAATGCTGGTCCTGATTCTACTATCAGGCCCACACACCTGAACAATCAGTGTGCAGTTGAGTCTCAAAACCCGGATCCAGGACTGGGGATTTCATCCCACCCGGATCTCTAAGAAATCCCCAAGCTCCGGGTCCCAAAGTGGATTTTAGTAAATCATGAGGAAACTGAAAAGCCAGTTTCCTCCCAAACAAGCAAATACCCTGGAGCCCCTCAACCTGCCTGGTTGAGAATCCTGTATTCATACACTGGTGGGGTACCACACTACCACAATATATATATATATATATATATATATATATTTTTATTCACTCATATATCTTTTCATAGGAGCATGGTTTTAAATATTGAAGCGTGTTGATTTTGGGCACACATAAATCAATTAGAGCTGCAACTAACGATTCTTTTTTCTGTCGACTAATCTAGCGATTATTTTTTCGATTAGTCGACTACTCTAACGATTATTTTTATTACATTTTTTTTCTTAATCTAGTGTTCTTTTTTTGATTAGCTAATTAATCCTGTGGATAACTTTACAAAAAATAAGTACATAAAAAAAAAAAGGTAAAATAAAAGAATATAACTACGGTGTATATATATATATATATATATATATATTATATATATGTATGTAGTTATATTCTTTTATCTTACCTTTTTTTTATGTTCTGTTTTTTTTTATGTTCAGAAGTTCATGAATGTTTGTTTATAATTAAATTTTTATTTTTTAAAATGCTTTCTTTTTTTAAGGGGGGGGGGGGGGGGGGGCAGTGTCAGTGTGTTTTTTTAAATTTTTTATTTATTGCAATTTTTTTTTATCAGCCCTCTTGGGGGGCTATGGTGAGATATCAGGGGTCTTAACAGACCTCTGACATCTCCCATTTGAGACAGGGAAAGGGACTGAGGACACAGATTCCCCAGTCCCTTTCTCAGCAGCCTCAGTTGCACTGATAATGAATGGAGAGAAGACAACGGCTTCTCTTCATTCATTAACTGAGACATCGTAATCACAGGAGGTTACAATGTTTCAGTTATGTGAATAGACAGAGTCAGTAATCACTGACTCTGTCCATTCAGAAAACGAAGGAGTCGGGTTTACCGGCTCCTACCTCCGCTCTCCATCCTGAGATACCGAGGGGGACGGCAGCACAGAGGGGGGAGAAGAGAGGGGGACAGCAGCATGGAGGGGGACACGGAGAAGAGAGGAGGACACGGAGCAGCATGGAGGGGGACACGGAGAAGAGAGGGGGACAGCAGCATGGAGGGGGACAGATGCATGGAGAAGGGCGGATGGGGACTGGAGGAGGATAGGGGACAGTCAGCGGTGATCGTGTGTGGGAGAGAAGCACCGTGCTGAAAGCTGCGGTGGGGGTGTTTTGACCTGCAACTCGCAACGTGTGACGCGTCGACGCCTTTTCACGCATGTCGACGTATTTCCGTAGTCTACGTAACCGATTACGTCGACGCGTCATGGCAGCTCTAAAATCAATCAATTAAATCACCCAATAGGAACCGGGAGGAACATCCGCAAGGATCCCCCATAGAAACAGAGAACAGATACACGTTTTCCATGGCAAAAATAGAAGTGGTATGACAAATTTATTCAGAAGTTAGCGCAATCCACAGCGGTGACATCACCCATAGGCTTCCATGTCCCAACCGTTGTTGGCAGTCCCTCCTCTCCCCTGCAGCTGCTGCTGGCTGACACAGGATAGCCGGAGCACGTGACCGGACCAGAGTGGGTTGAAAATAGGTAAGTATATATACCTGTTCATCTTTCTTGAAAAAAATTCTTGTTGTTTGCTTATTTTTTTTTTAAGAAGTGTTTTATTTAAGGCTGAAATCCAGGAATACATAAAAAAAATACAATGGGGCCTTCCTGCATGGTAATATTTAAATGCTCGTTAAGGCTGCTTCCACACCTGAGCGTTTTTGAGAGTTTTTTCAGGCGTTTGTATGGGCGTTTATGGGCGTTTTTATACAGCAAATTTTTATTAGCCAATAGAGAAAAATATCATCTGTTTCATCATTTTGTTGCTATGTTTTTTAGCTTTTCATCTGCTTTTATTATTTGTTTGTTTTTTTGTTTTGTTTTTTACATTTGTTAGGGGTTAAAGGTTAGGGTTTAATTAATTGTATTTATTATTATATACTTTTTATTTATTCTGTTAGGTTAGGGGTCAACATTAGGGTTAGGGTTGAGGATTAGGGCTAGGGGTTAATATTGGGGTTAGCGGTTAGGGATTATTTATTTAGGTTAGGATTAAGGGTTAATATTAGGGGTTAGGGTTACGGTTATTTATTTATTTTTATGTATTTTATTTAATTTATTTATTGTTATTTTTTTAATTTTTTTAAGGTTAGGTTATTAGGTGTTGGAGTTATGGTTATTTTTTTTTATTATTTATTTATGTATTTAATTTAATTTATTTGTAATTTTTTTTTTTAGGTTAGGATTAATGGTTAATATTAGGGGTTGGGTTATGGTTATTTATTTTTATTATTTATGTATGTTTATGTATTTAATTAAATTTTTTTTTTATTATTGCATTAGAGCAGGAAAACGCTCAGAAACACGCAACAAACTGCGTTAAAACACTAAAAACCGCTTGAATCAACCGTTTCCATGCATTTCTATGAAACAAATAAAAAAAAAAAGCTTCAAAAAAGCACCAATCTGCATAACTTTCCATTCATGGAAGGGGGAGGGTGAAGGCAGGCCAGAGGTGGCTGCCTGAATCCAGAAGAGACAGCTGCCTCCTTATGATGTCATGGAAGGGGGGGGGGTTAAGCTGGAGCTGGTAGCCCAAAACCCCAAGTAATGGCAGCAGAGAAGCGGATCGCAGCAGGACGACGCTGAGTGGGTAAGTATCTAAATTATGCACAGCCCAGCAGGGATTAAAAAAATGAAATGGGGCGGGGGGAGAGTCAATTTTCACCATTTACCATTTTAAGAACAAGGAGGCCACACTGCAAGGATCTCTATTTTTTTTTTTTTTTTTGGTGCCCCGCGTGGGGTTGTAATTTGCTAACTTAAAATTTTTGAAAGATGCCCAAACAAGTTTGTAAATGAAAATATTCCGGTCATTTAAAGGATGGTCTTAATTCTTTAGGAATCCATGGGGAAAAGCTCCGATGGGAAGTCTTATATAATCACAGGGAGTTGGAACACCAAATCCCCACATTTCCAGGCGGTCAATGAAGAAACTCCAAAAGGTACTTGCTTGTTGTTACTCAACACATAATGATGCTGCCTTTTTTTTTTTATCACAGAGGATGGTGTACTGCCATATAAAAGAGTACTTCAAGAACCTAAAAATGTTCACTATCTTTAACCCCTTCCCGCCTAAGGGTAAAACAAATGTTCATGCCTATGCACCATTTTGCAACTTTGGCATGTGTTTAGTAAAACCGTACATATCATCGCAACTACTCTGTGCATCCAGGTGGATTATACTGCGTTTTTTTATTTTTTCCAGGAAAAATTGGGCTTTTATTTGGTGGTAAATAGTTGTGGATATCTCCTGATTTTTTTTTTTTTTTTTTTTTTATCAAAGGAAAACTAGCCCAAAATAGTAAAAAAAAAGAAAAACATACCGTATTTATCGGCATATAACACACACAGGCGTATAACACGCACCTTAATTTTAAGAGGGAAGTTTTAGGAAAAAAAAAGTTAAAATTTAAATAAAGAACTTTGAAGCAAAATAAGGGTCAATGCCCATCTGCAGCCTCACAATTGCCCATCAATGCAGCTTGATCAATGCCCATCTGCAGCCTCACCATTGCCCATCAATGCCCATCTGTAGCCTCACAATTGCCCATCAATGCAGCTTGATTAATGCCCATTTGCAGTCTACCCATTGCCATGAATGCAGCCTAATCAATGCCCATCTCAGGGAGTGAGGCGGGATGAGCACCGTCAGATTACATACAGGGAGAATCTCCTGTTTACTCGGCAGCCTCTTTAATACAAAGTCCCGCCTCCTGGACCGGCTTCTATGATAGACAGAACATTGGTCCAATGCCGGCCCAGGAGACGGGACTTCCTATTACAGAGGCCGCTGAGTAAACAGGAGATTCTCGCTGTATGTAATCTGACGTCCCGCCCCCCTCCCCGTTCTCTCCGAGGCAGCCCAAATTGCAGTATCGGCGTATAACACGCACACACTATTTTCAACCAATTTTCAGGGTGAAAAAGTGAGTGTTATATGCCAATAAATACAGTATTTTATTTTTAATTTAGCTGTATATTTTTTATTACAGTGGAAACTTGGATTACGATCATAATCCGTTCCAGGAGAATGCTTGTACTCCAAAGCACTCGCATATCAAAGCGAGTTTCCCCATAGAAGTCAATGGAAAAGAAGATAATTTGTTCCACATTGACTTCTATTGCATGCAATACCGCATGTGGCCAGAGGTGTGGGGGGGGATACCGGAGAGATTCGGAAATACTCGGAGACCGCTTGGATGCACTCGGAAAGGCTCGGGGACGGAGTATTTCCGAGCGGCTGCGAACGGCTCAGTGTCACCGTCGCCCCCGCACCTCTGGCTTGATGTGGTACTGCACACCACAGAGGCTTGAATCTTGCTCGTTTTGCGAAACAACACTCGCAAACCGAGACAGGATTTTAAAAAAATAACTCGTATTGCGAAAACGCTCGTATACCGCGTTACTCGCAATCCGAGGTTGCACTGTTCTACCATAGGAAAAAATTATTTCCCCGGGAAAGCCTGAGAGAACAGGAGTCCCCAGAGAAGGATTGAGGGCTACTATTGGCTATTAATGGACAATGCTGGATCATTAATAACATTTTTTTATTTATTTCTTTGTATCAAAAAGGTCAGGTTACATAGTAAAAAATGTCGCTCTTATTGAGAGAGCTATGAAAGGCTAGTCCTGCTTATTGTCACTCAGTGTAGCACTGTTGAAAGAAAATTAACATGAGGAGCATAAACAAAAAACACACAGACATATACAGACAGTGAATAAACAAAAAACATATACGGTCCGGTCGCCTATATAACCACGCATGCAGGATCACCCGGCGGTAAAAATTCCGCTGATGTAATTTAATAAATTGTTCAGTAAGGCCCCTTTCACACTGGTGCGGGAGGTGTACTGTCATCCTTGTGTCCTCATCCGTCGAATCCTAAGGAGATGACGTTGCTTTCCTTGGACGTTGTCCGAGCTCTGAGAGCATACTTGTCTGTTACTGCTCCGTTCCCGGAGTTCAGACTCAGATCCACCTCAGAATGGTGGCCGACGAGACCGCTGGGCCCTTCTTGGGACCAGCCACCGAAACCAACAGTGAGTCTGAACTCTGGGAACGGAGCAGTAACAGACAAGTATGCTCTCAGAGCTCGGACAACGTCCAAGGAAAGCAACGTCGTCTCCTTAGGATTCGACGGATGAGGACACAAGGATGGCAGTACAATGTCTTCCTTGAGATGGCAGGTCGAAACGACCTTCAGAAAAAAAGAAGGCTGCGGACGCAGCACCAACCTTATCCTTGTGGAAGATCTTCTCCTATGCTAGGCAGAAAAAAACTGATCTGCTTAGTGCAGGCTGAGGAGATATAGCCAGTAGGACCGCCCCCTGGGCGGGGCTGTTCAGCTTTGAATTTGTTAACACTTTCTGCCTAGTCACTCCTGAAGGAAGGCTAATACCCACTTTGTCAAGATTAAGGCTGTGTCCGTCCATGAACTCAGAGAAAAGGACTTTACGGTGAGTATAAAAATCCTATTTTCTAGCGGCGCTATACTGCCAGAATTACGGCGGTATTCGGCCGCTAGCGGTGCGATTTTAACCCCCGCTAGCGGCCGAAAAAGGGTTAATACCGCCGGCAATGCACCTCTGCAGAGGCGCATTGCCGGCGGTATAGCCGCGCTGTCCCATTGATTTCAATGGGCAGGAGCGGTATACACACCGCTCCTTCACCGCTCCAAAGATGGGACTTTTGGAGCGGTCCTGCTAGCGCACCGCCTCAGCTAAAACGCCTGAAAAACTCCTCAGTGTGAAAGGGGCCTAAATGGGAGATCCACTGTACTACCATAACCTACCACCAAAGAACAACCCAAAATAAATTCTCCTGCTCCGGACGATCGCAGCGATACCACATCTGTGTATGTTAGTTGCTGTTTGTACCCGTAGTACAGCCCACAAACAATAGTGCGCATTTTGCTGCTTTTTTTTTTTTTGTCCTACCTAAAACACACTGATACTAACTGACACTAATCTAAAAATGTAATAAAAAAAACTAAAACTAACCCTGGCACTGACCTAGATCAAAACCTTGATCTAGGTATTTTTTCTTTATTATTAATAAAAAAAAAATATTATTTATTTATTTACCGTATTTATCGGCGTATAACACGCACCCTAACTTTAAGGGGGAAGTTTCAGGAAAAAAACTTTCCACAGCCCCCTGCGTATAACACGCAGGCACAGTTTACCCTCTATTTTCAGGGTAAAGAAATGAGTGTTTTGCGCCAATAAATACAGTATATTTTACACTATATTTTTTTTTTCTCTTAGCAAGGAGAGAGAGAGAAAGAGATACATTGTATCTTTCCTCTCCGTTCAGAGAGAGAGAGAGAGAAACACAGGGGGCGGTCTTCACAGTGACTGATCACTATGGTAGCCAATCGGAGGCTCCCGAAGCGATCAGGTGGTGACTCCCGAAATCAGGAATTCCCGGGACCCATCGCTCTCGGTTAGACCCCCGGTCTCTGTGCTGGGAGCGGGCAGTGCGGCGCGCTCCCAGCACAAACACAGCAAAGCGCCGCTAAAATGACGGTAAAGCGCCGCTAGTTTTAGCTAACGCGGCCCGCTCGCAGTGTGAAAGGGGTCTTACTGCATTAAAGTGCAACAAAGGCCAAAACTGTTTTGTGTTAGAACCTCGTCATTAAAAAAAAAAAAAAAAAATCATAATTTCAGGACTTCTTTGTAAGATTTCACTTTAAAGCATATCTAAATGCAAATACATTTTTTTTTGGATACAGTTCTAAAGGAAGGGTTAAAACTATATATATATATACACATACAGTGGAACCACAGATTACGAGCATAATCCATTCCAGGAGAATGCTTGTAATCCAAAGTACTCCCATATCAAAGCGAGTTTCCCCATTTAAGTCAATGGAAAAGAAAATAATTAGTTCCGCATTGACTTCCGCCTCAGAAACAGCCAAAAAAACGTTGTTCCCGAGATTTGCAGAGGTCAGCCGGAATCCGAGGTTCCACTGTGTGTATGTATATATGTATATATATATATATATATATGTATATATATATATATATATATATATGTGTGTGATATATATATATATATATATGATCCCAGACAAGGCTTTTGTTGCTTGTCTGGAACAATAAAGCTTCACCTGCAAAATATTTTACATGCGCTGCCAGCTTTTTTTTTCTTTTGGATTTATGGTCAGCTTGGGGCGAGGATGGGTCCCATGCCTGGTTTCAGCACCCAGCTAGCTAAGGGTGTGACCCAGCATACAGAGCTGAGGGGGGGGGGGGCGGGGACTGATTACCTTTTTAACACTAAACATCCTCCACTCCCTTTTACATTTTGCAAATTTGCCTTTGATTCAATCGACCTTCTATCCACAGAGCTAATCCTATCCAAAACTGTTTCCTGTGTTGCGATTTATTTTTTATTTTATTTTTTTCAGTCATTCTCTTCATCTTTTGTTACTTAGCCATTCTTTTTTTCTTTTTTTCATTTGTCTCCACAGATAAAGTTCTTTTCATGACCACTGCAGTGGATCTGGTTATCACGGAAGTCCAGGAGCCGGTGCGATTCCTAATAGAGACTAAAGTGCGAGTCTGCGCTGCCAGCGAACGCCTGTACTGGCCCTTCAGCAAAAGGAGTTCTACAGAAAACTTCTTCCTCAAACTTAAACAGGTGAATGTTCCGGAAAGTTTTGATTTTCATAGTGAATAGATGGAATTTTTCTTTGACCTGTCAGTTGCTAGGACGACTATAATGCTGCTTGTTTTAGCCACCTCCCGCCCGCCGTATTGTCAAATGACAAGCAGGTGGCGGGTCTCTCGTTCTGGGATGACGTCTGAGGCTGTCCCACTCTCGCTGCGCTTGCACGGCAATCGGTGGTGCGCTCTGTCCCTAGGACACGGTACATCACCGATCTCGGTAAAGAGCCTCTTTACCCATGTGATCAGCTGTGTCCAATCACAGCTGATCACATGAATACAAGGAAATGCCATTTATCGGTTCTCCTTTCCTCACATTGACAACGTGAGAGGAGAGGAGAGCCGATCAGCGGCATCTCCTAACAGGGGAGATCTACAAAGATAATCAGGGCACTGATCATCAGTGCAGTCCCAACAGTGCCCATCAGTGATGCCAATCGGTGCTTATCAGTGATGCCAGTCAGTGCCCAGCAGTGATGCTAGTCAGTGCTGACTTTCAGTGCCCATCTGTGCTGTCTATCCATGCCGCTTATCCATGCCCATTAGTGCCTTCTCATCAGTTCCTTTCAGTGCCGTCTCATCAGTTCCCTTCAGTGCCGTCTCATCAGTTCCCTTCAGTGCCGTCTCATCAGTTCCCTTCAGTGCCGTCTCATCATTGCCCTTCAGTGCCGTCTCATCATTGCCCTTCAGTGCCGTCTCATCAGTGCCCTTCAGTGCCGTCTCATCAGTGCCTTTCAGTGCAGCCTCATCAGTTCCCTTCAGTGCAGCCTCATCAGTTCCCTTCAGTGCAGCCTCATCAGTTCCCTTCAGTGCAGCCTCATCAGTTCCCTTCAGTACAGCCTCATCAGTGCCCTTCAGTGCCATCTCATCAGTTCCCTTCAGTGCTGTCTCATCAGTGCCCTCTCATCAGTGCCCTTTAGTGCCGTCTCATCAGTGCCATCTCATCAGTGCCGTCTCATCACTGCCATCTCATCAGTGCTCTTTAGTGCTGTCTCATCAGTGCTGTCTCATCAGTGCTGTCTCATCAGTGCTGTCTCATCAGTGCTGTCTCATCAGTGCTGTCTTATCAGTGTTGTCTCATCAGTGCTCTTCAGTGCCGTCTCATTAGTGCCCTTTCATCAGTGCCGTCTCATCAGTGCCATCTCATCAGTGCCCCTCAGTGTTGTCTCATTAGTGCCATCTCATCAGTGCCCTTCAGTGCCGTCTCATTAGTGCCATCTCATCAGTGCATGGTGTTATCGCCCCCAAAAAATAAGGTGCTGATAATGGCACCAAAATTGCCGCAAATTCACAGCGATTTTGCTGTGATTTATGGACGATTTTACCATGATTTACTGTGCTTATGGTGTGTTTTTCATAGGTCATGTGACTCAAAAACCGCATCAAAAACATAACACGGGTGCGTTAATGATACGTTCTTGCGTTTTCAATGCATTTGAACTGGGAGGTGCGTTTTTTGTGCTTTTTTATTTTTTTTAATTGACCAAAAATGCACCAAGCTGGATTTTTAACACCACAATGGAAGCCCAACGGACCAGTGTGAAGACATACATAGAATTTAAAGGGATACATTTTTCTTCCAGCTTTTCTTGCGCTAAAGGTGCCAATAAATTCATATTCATTTAAATTGATGATATTAATTAAAAAGTCGAATATAATACAATTACCGTATTTATCGGCGTATAACACGCGCCAGCGTATAACACGCACCCCAAGTTTAGGAGGGAATTTTAGGGAAAAAAACTTTTAGGAGGGAAGTTTAAGGAAAAATAACTTACATTTAAATGCAGCCTTATCAGTGTCCATTGCAGCCTTGCCCCAGTGTCCATTGCAGCCTTGCCCCAGTGTCCATTGCAGCCTTGCCCCAGTGTCCATTGCAGCCTTGTCAGTGTCCATTGCAGCCTTGTCAGTGTCCATTGCAGCCTTGTCAGTGTCCATTGAAGCCTTGTCAGTGTCCATTGCAGCCTTGTCAGTGTCCATTGCAGCCTTGTCAGTGTCCATTGCAGCCTTGTCAGTGTCCATTGCAGCCTTGTCAGTGTCCATTGCAGCCTTGTCAGTGTCCATTGCAGCCTTGTCAGTGTCCATTGCAGCCTTGTCAGTGTCCATTGCAGCCTTGTCACAGCGTCCATTGCAGCCTTGTCACAGCGTCCATTGCAGCCTTGTCACAGCGTCCATTGCAGCCTTGTCACAGCGTCCATTGCAGCCTTGTCACAGCGTCCATTGCAGCCTTGTCACAGCGTCCATTGCAGCCTTGTCACAGCGTCCATTGCAGCCTTGTCACAGCGTCCATTGCAGCCTTGTCACAGCGTCCATTGCAGCCTTGTCACAGCGTCCATTGCAGCCTTGTCACAGCGTCCATTGCAGCCTTGTCACAGCGTCCATTGCAGCCTTGTCACAGCGTCCATTGCAGCCTTGTCACAGCGTCCATTGCAGCCTTGTCACAGCGTCCATTGCAGCCTTGTCACAGCGTCCATTGCAGCCTTGTCACAGCGTCCATTGCAGCCTTGTCACAGCGTCCATTGCAGCCTTGTCACAGCGTCCATTGCAGCCTTGTCACAGCGTCCATTGCAGCCTTGTCACAGCGTCCATTGCAGCCTTGTCACCGCGTCCATTGCAGCCTTGTCACAGCGTCCATTGCAGCCTTGTCACAGCGTCCATTGCAGCCTTGTCACAGCGTCCATTGCAGCCTTGTCACAGCGTCCATTGCAGCCTTGTCACAGCGTCCATTGCAGCCTTGTCACAGCGTCCATTGCAGCCTTGTCACAGCGTCCATTGCAGCCTTGTCACAGCGTCCATTGCAGCCTTGTCACAGCGTCCATTGCAGCCTTGTCACAGCGTCCATTGCAGCCTTGCCCCAGCGTCCACTGCAGCCTTGTCACAGCGTCCATTGCAGCCTTGTCACAGCGTCCATTGCAGCCTTGTCACAGCGTCCATTGCAGCCTTGTCACAGCGTCCATTGCAGCCTTGTCACAGCGTCCATTGCAGCCTTGTCACAGCGTCCATTGCAGCCTTGTCACAGCGTCCATTGCAGCCTTGCCCCAGTGTCCATTGCAGCCTTGCCCCAGTGTCCATTGCAGCCTTGCCCCAGTGTCCATTGCAGCCTTGCCCCAGCGTCCACTGCAGCCTTGCCCCAGCGTCCACTGCAGCCTTGTCACAGCGTCCATTGCAGCCTTGTCACAGCGTCCATTGCAGCCTTGTCACAGCGTCCATTGCAGCCTTGTCACAGCGTCCATTGCAGCCTTGTCACAGCGTCCATTGCAGCCTTGTCACAGCGTCCATTGCAGCCTTGTCACAGCGTCCATTGCAGCCTTGTCACAGCGTCCATTGCAGCCTTGTCACAGCGTCCATTGCAGCCTTGTCACAGCGTCCATTGCAGCCTTGTCACAGCGTCCATTGCAGCCTTGTCACAGCGTCCATTGCAGCCTTGTCACAGCGTCCATTGCAGCCTTGTCACAGCGTCCATTGCAGCCTTGTCACAGCGTCCATTGCAGCCTTGTCACAGCGTCCATTGCAGCCTTGTCACAGCGTCCATTGCAGCCTTGTCACAGCGTCCATTGCAGCCTTGTCACAGCGTCCATTGCAGCCTTGTCACAGCGTCCATTGCAGCCTTGTCAGTGTCCATTGCAGCCTTGTCACAGCGTCCATTGCAGCCTTGCCCCAGTGTCCACTGCAGCCTTGTCACCGTGCAGCCTTGTCACCGTACAGCCTTGCCACAATGTCGCCTTGCCCCCAGTGTTTATTGCAGCCTTGCCAATTTAAAATTGGCGCCGCCGAGACTGCGTGGAGCGGGGCGAACGCCGCCGAGAACGCAGCCGAGATGCACATAGCCGAGTGTACTCGGCTCTACTCGGCTTTTCACGGCCCCACTCACAGTCATGCCGAGTCCCGCCCTATGATGGACATAACACAGGTCCAATGGCGGGACTGGGCGTGACTGTGAGCGGAGCCGAGAAAAGCCGAGTAGAGCCGAGTACACTCGGCTATGTGTATCTCGGCGGCCAACCCCCCCACTCCGCTCACAGTCAGCGGAGATCGACGGGGGATAGGTGGGTATCGGCGTATAACACGCGCCCACGATTTTCCCCTGATTTTAAGGGGAAAAAGTGCGTGTTATACGCCGATAAATACGGTATATATAAAAATATAAATATTTTTTAAAAACTGTCATTTTTGGTTTCGGTTTTTCGGCGAAGTGAATCCTGCATTTTCGGTTTCAGCACCAAAATTTCCCTTTGGTGCACCTCTAGTAGTTTCTCGCCATTCCACGAGTGCGCGCAATTTTAAAACGTGACACGTTAGGTATCTATTTACTCGGCGTAACGTCATCTTTCATATATTACAAAGAAATTGGGGTATATATATTGTGTTTTGTTTTTTAAATTTATTAAAGTGTAGTTTTTCCAAAAATAATTGCGTTTGAAAAACCACTGTGCAAATACCATGTGATGTAAAAATAGCAACGATCACCATTTTATTCCCTAGGGTCTCTGCTAAACAAAAATGTATAAGGTTTGGGGTTTCTAGGAAAAAATACTGATTTAAACAATAATTGACAGAAAAGGCATGTGGTTAAAGTTTACTGCATTTAAGAAAACCGAGATCCAATATTTGGTGAGCGCTGGCCTCTTGCAGTATTGGTATACAGTGCTTTGGAAAAGTATTCATACCCCTTGAAATTTCCCACATTTTGTCATGTTACAACCAAAAACGTAAATGTATTTTATTGGGATTTTATGTGATAGACCAACACAAAGTGGCACATAATTGTGAAGTGTAAGGAAAATTATACAAATAAATATGTGAAAAGTGTGGGGGGAGGGGCATTTGTATTCAGTCCCCTTTACTCAATCCATCATCGGAAAATGGAAAGAGTATAGCACAACTGCAAACCTACCAAGACATGGCCGTCCACCTAAACTGACCGGGCCGGGCAAGGAGAGCATTCATCAGAGAAGCAGCCAAGAGGCCCATGGTAACTCTGGAGGAGCTGCAGAGATCCACAGCTCAGGTGGGAGAATCTGTCCACAGGACAACTATAAGTCGTGCTTCTCCACAAATCTGCCCTTTATGGAAGAGTGAGAAGAAGAAAGACATTGGTGAAAGAAAGTCATAAGAAGTCCTGTTTGCAATTTGTGAGAAGCCATGTGGGGGACACAGCGATCATGTGGGGGACACAGCAAACATGTGGAAGAAGGTGCTCTGGTCAGATGAGACCAAAATTTTACTTTTTGGCCTAAAAGCAAAATGCTATGTGTGGCGGAAAACTAACACTGCATATCACCCTGAACACACCATCCACACCGTGAAACATGGTGGTGGCAGCATCATGTGGTGGGGATGATTTTCTTCAGCAGGGACAGGGAAGCTGGTCAGAGTTGATGGGAAGATGGATGGAGCCAAATACAGGACAATCTTAGAAGAAAACCTGTTATGCCGCGTACACACGGTTGGACTATTGTCCGGCCAAAAGCACATCGGAATTCCATCGGAGTAAAAGAGAACATGTTCTCTATCTAAACTCCGACGGAATTTCTTGGAATTAAGTCCGATGGGGCACACACCCGGTCGGAATATCCGATGAAAAAATTCCGTCTGACTTTTTTCATTGGAAATTCCGATCGTGTGTACGGGGCATTAGACTGTGCAAAAGACTTGAGACCGGGGCGGAGGTTCACCTTCCAGCAGGACAACGACCCGAAACATACAGCCAGAGCTACAATGGAATGGTTTAGATCAAAGCCTATTCATGTGTTAGAATGGCCCAGTCACAGTCCAGACCTAAATCACATTGAGAATCTGTGGCAAGACTTGAAAATTGCTGATCACAGACGCTCTCCATCCAATCTGACAGAGCTTGAGATATTTTGCAAAGAAGAATGGGCAGAAATGTTCCTCTCTAGATGTGCAAAGCTGGTAGAGACATCCCCCAAAAAAAACTTGCAGCTGTAATTGCAGAGAAAGGGGGTTCTGCAAAGTATTGACTCCGGGGGGGGGGCGCCATACAAATGCCCCCCCCCCCACTTTTCACATATTTATTTGTGTCATTTTCCTTCCACTTCACAATTATGTGACACTTTGTGTCGGTCTAACACATAAAATCCCAATAAAATACATTTACGTTTTTGGTTGTAACATGACAAAATGTGGAAAATTTAAAGGGGTATGAATACTTTCTCAAGGCACTGTCATTCTGCAGCAGCAAATAGACTATAGCAGGCCAGCTGCGCGTGCACTGAAGGCATCCTTATGCTTATGTGCAGTTCATGTTACCAAGGTCACAGCAGAGCGGCTCGTGCTCCAATTTTCTTGCGATCCGTCGGACAAAAGACTTCTATGAGGTTTTCCGGATTCTGCATTGTCTTCATTTTATCAGCTTGGGAACAGCTTGTAAAAAAAAACAAGTCATTAGAACGCTGTTTAATCACCTTTCAATTATACGCTTCTAGCTTCATGTTCATTCATTTCACTGCCTTATTTTTGTTCTTTTTGTGGCAGAACACTCATCATGGTGTACGTTTGAAGTTCATCTTTATTAATTTATATCAGGTCTTTACCGCAAATCCAAACCCCCCCTTGCTTGGCCGACCTTTCCATTAGACTCCAGCGGCTCGCTGCACATTGCTGCTGTTTAATTAATCTCCTTGTATTTTCACAGCAGCCCACCTGCTGTGTCCGCCCTGCATAGGCCGATGCAAGGAATGGAAGTCGCAGTTAATCTATACGGTGTTTAAATGCATGAATTCTGCTGGGGATGACCTTTTTGCCTGTTCCTTTTCATGCTTATAGCAATTAACTATTTAAAGAAGAATTCTTATTATTTTTGTTACATTATTTAGTTACCGACTATACAGACTATATGTAGTACTTTGTCCCACCTTCGTAGGTACCCTGAAACACCATTACACCCCTCTTGCAAGGCCAAGAGGGGTGCCATGGAACACGAGCTGATATGTCAGACAGGACAACCCCCACCCCCCTTCATTGGGGCATGACCAAGAGGGGGTACCCAGAAACACGAACTGCAATGTCAGACAGGACACCCTCACCCCCCCTTCATTGTAGCATGACCAAGAGGGGTGCCCTAAAACATGAGCTGCAATGTCAACACAGGACCCCCCCAAACCCTTCATTGGGGCATGACCAAGAGGGGTGCCCTGAAACACAAGCTGATATGTCAGACTGGACACCCCCACCCCCCCCTCGTTGGGGCATGACCAGAAGGGGTGCCCTGAGAGACTAGCTGCATTGTCAGACAGGACACCACCCCCCTTCATTGGGGCATGGCCAAGAGGGGTTGCCCTAAAACATGAGCTGCAATGTCAGACAGGACACCCTCACCCCCCCCCTCCCTTCATTGGGGCATGACCAAGAGAAGTGCCCTAAAACATGAGCTGCAATGTCAGCACAGGACCCCCCAAACCCTTCATTGGGGCATGACTGCAAAACATGTCAGACAGGACAACCCCACCCCGCTTCATTGGGGGATAGCCAAGAGGGGTGCCCTGAAACACAAGCTGCAATGTCAGACAGGACCGCTCTACCCCCATTCATTGGGGGATGTCCAAGAGGGGTGCCCTAAAACATGAGCTGTAATGTCAGACAGAACCCTCAGACAGGATCCCCCCCCAAACCCTTCATTGGGGCATGACCAAGAGGGGTACCCCGAAACATGATCTGCAATGTCAGACAGGACAACCCCACCCCCTTCATTGGGGGATAGCCAAGAGGAGTGCCCTGAAACACAAGCTGCAATGTCAGACAGGACACCCCCCTTTATTGGGGCATGACCAAGAGGTGTGCCCTGAAACACAAGCTGATATGTCTGACAGGACCCCCCCAAACCCTTCATTGGGGCATGATCAAGAGGGGTGCCCTGGAACGCGAGCTACAATGTCAGACAGGTCAATCCCCCCCACCCCCCATTTCTTCACTGGTGCATGGCCAAGAGGGAGTGCCCTAAAACATTAGCTGCAATGTCAGACAGATCACTCCTCCTTTGCACATATCCACCCGACACCGCAGCTAGTAAGGCGACTGTTGCTTTGCTGTGTAGGGTCTGTCTCCAGCTCCCAGCACTTTCCCAAGCCAAGTACCGGAACAAGGAATGTAATAGGAGCTGAGGCTTTCACACACCACCTTCCTCTGCATACATTTACTGGTGCCTTCCTTGGGCAAGTGCTGGGAGCTGAAGACAGATACTACAAGGAAGCTGTTTTTTTTTATAGCTGTAGTGTCAAGCAGCCATGCGTCAATGTCTGCCACGAACTTCCAGCAACTGCCCAAGCCAAGAAAGTACTGGGAGCTGGAGACGGATGCTACCAGGCAGCTGTTTTCTTGTTAACTGCGATGTCAAGCAGCCATGCACCAATCCCTGTCACTGGCTCCCAGCACTTGCCCAGGCCAAGTACTAGCACAAGAAATGCAGAAGGAGGAGAGGCTGACGCACAGCACTTTCTGCTGCAATCATCTTGCTGGCGCCTTCCTTGGGTAAGTGTTGGGAGCCAGAGACAGATGCTACAAAGCAACCATCTCCTTGATAACTACAGTGTTGAGCAGCCTTGTGCCAAGGCCCGTCTCCGGCTCCCAGCTCTTGCCCAAGTCATGTACCAACACAAGGAAATTAGAGGGAGGTGAGGCTGACACACTTCACCTCCCTCTGCCTTTATCATGTTGGTACCTTCCTCCAGAAAGTGCTGGAAGCTGAAGACAGGTGCTACAAGGCAGGCGTCTCCTTGATAGCTGTGGTGTTGAGCGTCTGTTCGCCAAGGCCTGTCTCTAGCTTCCCAGCACTTGCCCAAGTCAAGTACCAGCACGAGGAATGCAGAGAAAGGTGAGGCTGATGCACATAACTTGCTTTTTCTTTCATCATGTTGCTGCCTTTCTCAGGTAAGCTCTGGGAGCCGGAGACAGATGCTGCAAGGTAGCCATATCCTTGATAGCTTCCATGTTAAGCAGCCATGTGCCAAGGCCTGTCTTTGGCTTCCAACACTTGCCCAAGTCATGTACCAGCACAAGGAATGGGAGGCTTACACACATTGCTTCCTTCTGCCATCATCATGTTGGCACCTTTCTTGGGCAAGTGCTGGGAGCCATAGACAGATGCTACAAAGCAAACACCTCCTTGATAGCTGCGGTGTTGAGCAGCAATGTGCCAAGGCCTGTCTCCGGGTCCCAGCCCTTGCCCAAGTCATATACCAACACAAATAATTTAGAGGGAGGTGAGGCTGACACACATCACCTCCCTCTGTATTTATCGCCTTGGTACCTTCCTCTGGAAAGTGTTGGAAGCTGGAGACAAATGCTACAAGGCAGCCAGCTCCTTCATAGCTGCGGTGTTGAGCAGCCATGTGCCAAGGCCTGTCTCCGGGTCCCAGCCCTTGCCCAAGTCATGTACCAACACAAGGAGTTTAGAAGGAGGTGAGTCTTACACGCATCACCTCCCTCTGCCTTTATCATGTTGGTACCTTCCTCCAGAAAGTGCTGGAAGCTGAAGACAGGTGCTACAAGGCAGGCGTCTCCTTGATAGCTGTGGCGTTGAGTGGCTGTTCACCAAGGCCTGTCTCTAGCTTCCCAGCACTTGCCCAAGTCAAGTACCAGCACGAGGAATGCAGAGATCCCGGTTTTTGCTGTGTCACGAGCGATCGCGGGTGCCCGGTCATCGGGCCCGCCGGGCACTGGCATCGGCTCCAGGGGCGAGCAGTGGGCAGGCAAGCAGCGGGCGTGCGCGTGCCTCCCGCAGGGCGCGCACCCCTAGTGGCCACAGGGCGAAGCGACATTACATAACGTTGTTTCGCCCAGCCAAGCCATGCTGCCGGCAAGTGGTTAAATAGCACCAAAAGAAAGCTCTGTTTGTGTGAAAAAAATTATAAAAATGTCATGTGTACAGTGTAGCATGACCGCGCAATTGTCATTCAAAGTGTGACAGCGCTGAAAGCTGAAAATTAGCGTCTGGGCAGGAAGGGGGTAAAAGTGCCCGGTATTGAAGGGGTTCAAAAGCTTCAACAAAGCTTGCTGTTCATGTTGCTCCTGCAAGCGGAAGCCCGCGTGAAATTGGCCTTACATCTAACCTATAGGATCGCTGTAATGGCTAGAGACCGCGCCTAACGTTATGTCATCTATGAGGCTTTGATTGGATGAGGAAAGCGCTTCCATCTTCTCACATCTCCATATACTCTGCATGTTACAGATTGAGAAAAAGGAGAGGAAGAGCAGCTGTGACACGTTCTATGAGGTCATCTGCTTGGAAAGCGAATCGGAGAAAGAGAGGAGGAAAACCACTGCTAGTCCTTCCATCCGTCTCTCACAGTGCGGGTCCAACATACCGTCCCCTCCCGAGGATGATGAGGAGGAAGGTAAGGTACAACTCTATAACTATGAAACAATGAAATGTTTTAAAGCAGAACTTCAGTCATCTTTCCATCTATTAAATATTCTGCCCTTGTTGTTGTTTTAACTTTGGATAGTAAAACATATTTTTTTTTCTGACAGTAAATCCCTTATACAGCCCACGTCCTGTTTCCTTATACAGCCCACGTCCTGTTTCCTTATACAGCCCACGTCCTGTTTCCTTATACAGCCCACGTCCTGTTTCCTTATACAGCCCACGTCCTGTTTCCTTATACAGCCCACGTCCTGTTTCCTTATACAGCCCACGTCCTGTTTCCTTATACAGCCCACGTCCTGTTTCCTTATACTTCCCACGTCCTGTTTCCTTATACAGCCCACGTCCTGTCTCCTTATACAGCCCGCGTCCTGTCTCCTTATACAGCCCGCGTCCTGTCTCCTTATACAGCCCGCGTCCTGTCTCCTTATACAGCCCGCGTCCTGTCTCCTTATACAGCCCGCGTCCTGTCTCCTTATACAGCCCGCGTCCTGTCTCCTTATACAGCCCACGTCCTGTCTCCTTATACAGCCCACGTCCTGTCTCCTTATACAGCCCACGTCCTGTCTCCTTATACAGCCCACGTCCTGTTTCTTGTCTGGGCATTAGCCTAGGATTGTGATATCATGCACAGCTCTCCCTCTCACTCAGGTGAGTTTCTAGGAAGGGAGGGGGGATGAGTCATAAGAGGGTCAATAAGAGCTGCAGAGCTGCAGATGTGCCTTTGTGTACATCCAGAAAGTGAACAGGCAGGAGTTTCAGCTGCCCACAGGTAAAATGGCTGCAGCCAGACTTAGTGAAGGGAGATTTCTGCACCATTATTTGGCAAGTACAGAATCACAGTATATATAAAATAATATGCAAAGTGGTTGGAGGGAAGCTTCAGAATGGCAAATATGTTTTTATTACAAATTATGTGAGCAGACTGCAGTTCCTCTTTAAGGCTCTGTTTCCACTATTGCAACCTGAAAGTCGCACGATTTTGCCGCAATTTTTTGCTGTGACTGGAAACAATGCCTGTGTATTCTTGAGGTCTATGGACCTCAAGTCGCATCAAAGTGGGACCAAAGTAGTGCAGGGAATACTTTGAAGTCGCACAGATATGAAAGGTACTCGTTGGAAATCATGGGGAACGACTTGTCATGTGACTGCAGTCCCAAGTCGCATGATAAGTCACACAAGTGGAAACCGAGACTTAAGGGATTGTAAAGGCAGAAGGTGCCTTTAGATAAAATACCTTCTGTGTGCAGCAGCGCGCCCTCCTCCCCCCTAATACTTACCTGAGCTCCATCTAGCTCCAGCAATGTTGTAGGAAGGTCTCGGCCATCCGGTACTCCCCTCCTCATTGGCTGAGACAGCAGCGCCGGCGCCATTGGCTCCCGCTGCTGTCAATCCAAGTCAGTCAGCCAATGAGAATAGAAAGGGGCAGGGTCGGGCCGTAGCTCCGTGTCTGAATGGACACAGGGAGCTGTGACTCGGCTGCTTGCTGTCGGAGCCAAAGAGGGACTCGAGAAGAGGAGGATCCGGGGCTGCTCTGTGCAAATTCATTACACAGAGCAGGTAAGTTTAACAGGTTTGTTATTTCTACCTACAAAAAAAAAATGAGACTTTACAATCACTTTAAGATAAAATACCTTGTGTGTGCAGCAGCCCCCCTCAGCCCCCCCAGCAATGTTTTGTAGGAATGTCTCAGCCATCCGGGACTCCACTCCTCATTGGCTGAGACAGCAGTGCTGGTGCCATTGGCTCCCGCTGCAGTCAATCAAAGTCAGTCAGCCAAAATTTAATTGAAAAACCTTCAAGATTATCCAGTAAGTACAGTATACTGTATATATACCTTGCAGCTTTCAGGTGGTTTTCCAGGGTTATGGCTGAAGCTATCCGCCATAACCCCAGTATTTTTTTTTTTTGGAGCTGGCAATTCTGTTTCTCGTAGAAGCAATCCGAGCATCTAACTAGCTGCTGGATCGCTTTTAGAAGCAGCGGGAGGGGCTGTCCCCATCGCTCGCCAATGTTTCTCGGGCTTACCGTTCTTACCGGTCCAACAGTTCACGCAGCCGGTCAGAGAGGTGAGGAGAGACCAGATCGTCTCTGATCACCCCTATGATCCAGGGCAGGGGGGTCTCAAACTGTTATGTTATAAAAACATTTTTACATGTTACCAGTTTAGAGTTACAGAGGAGGTCTTGCACTAGAATTATTGCTCTCGCTCAGATGTTGGCAGCGATTCCTCACATGTGTGATATGAACACCGTTTACATATGTGCGCACAACCTACATATGCGTTCACATCTGAGCGTGAGCAGGGAAGGATGGGGGAACTTTATTTTTAATTTTTTTAATTTTTACACTGTCCCTTTCATTATTTATTTTTTAATCACTTTTATTCCTATTACAAGGAATGTAAACATCCCTTGTAAGGCTCCTTTCACACTTGTGAGACGACAAAGTCGTGCGACCTGAATTGTGACTTTGCAGTGCGACTTGCATTGCAACCTTGATCTGACTTTACATTCTCTGGTCGAAAGTCGCATCAAAAGTCAGACCAAAGTAGGGTACGAACCTTTTCTGAAATCGCAGCGACTTCAGTAGTATCCATAGGAAAGGCTCTCATAGACCTACATTGAATTTCACACGTCCCGCGAATATGGGGGTCTCACAGGTCGGATTCCAAATCGCAGAAATGTGAAAGAAGCATAATATAAATAAGGGATGACAGGTCCTCTTTATAGACCCCAAATCTTTCCCTTTGAAAGCAAGAGAAAAAATTTGATCTTTTGCTTTTCAAAAGGGAAAAAAAATGGTTTACTTCCGCCCTAGACTGGAAGTGATGTCATCACGTCTCTCCGGTCCTCCAAGATCACAGGGGTCTCAAACTGGCGGCCCTCCAGCTGTTGCAAAACTACAAGTCCCATGAGGCATTGCAAGGATGACAGTTACAAGCATAACTCCCACAGGCAGAGGCATGATGGGACTTTCCGCAAGAGCTGGCCACCTATGGGGATTTTCAAGTACCGTAGTTTGTCGCCATTCCAAGAGCAGGAGCAATTTTAAAGCTCAACATATTTGGTATTTGTTTACTCGGCGTAACATCATCTTTTTTATTTTACCAAACGGTTGGGTATTATATTGTGTTTTTGCCTTTAAATGTTATTGATCAGCGGCTGGAGTTGTGTATGGGTTGTATATTAACCACTTAAAAGAGAAGTATGGGTTTCCTTTTTTTTTGCTCACATCTATTCTATGTGAGCTTCTGATATCTATAAACCCTCCCAGCCCTCTCAGAAGTGCCCCCATTCTGTTAAAATCGAGATAAATACCTGTGGGAGGTTCTACAGTCTTTCATACAGCATCATCCTGACAATGGTGTGAATACAGAGTCTGAATCCACCCCCTTCCCTGTCATTTTGCTTGATTGATGTCGGCTCTCCTCCCTCTGCTTGTTTCTGAAACTTCACAGAGCGTAGCTGCTCCCCCTCCCTTCTCCCTCCTCCCTCTTCCCTCCTCCACCTCCCTATCTAACAGCACCGACACGTCTCTTAGGGGAGGGGGGACAGAGGCAGGGGGTGTGTTGGTGGAAATGTTCACACCCCCTGAGAACTTTTCAAACTGAAAGTGGACCGTTTTTGCCAGCAGAAGGAAAGTTCATGTGCACATGCTGTAAAAACTAAAAGAGGTAGGAAAAAAAGATTAGCCGATATGTGACTAATGTGATATGTACTAGTTATTTAACCCATCCCATACTTCTCCTTTAACCACTTAGCAACCACCTGCCGACAAATAACGTCGACAAGGTGGTTGCTTAACTCTGGGAGGACGTTATATAACGTCCTCCCAGAATCGCGCTCCCGCGCACCCCCTGGGGCGCGCACACGGGAAACTCCGTGACCGCCGGGTCCAGAGGACCCAGCGCATTACGAATCGCGGTAAATCGCCGCTGATAGCGGCCGTTTACCACGTGATCGCTCCGTCAAATGACAAAGCAATCACTTGTAAACAGACCGGCGTCATGTGATGACGCCGGTTCCTCTCTCCCCTCTCTGTACCGATCGGTACAGTGTGAGAGGAGAGGGGAGGGAGCAGATCAAGGCAGCAGCTCTGTGGGCTGGATCTGTGACAATTGCAGTCACAGATCCAGCCATCCATCCATCCCTGCTCAGCCATCCCTGGTGCAATACCCTGCCAATACTCTGCAAAATACCCTGCGCAATACTCTGCAAAATACTCTGCAATACCCTGGTGCAATACGCTGCAATACTCTGCAATACCCTGCACAATACTCTGCAATACCCTGCGCAATACTCTGCAATACCCTGCGCAATACTCTGCAATACCCTGCAAAATACTCTGCAATACCCTGCGCAATACTCTGCAATACCCTGCAAAATACTCTGCAATACCCTGCGCAATACTCTGCAATACCCTGCGCAATACCCTGCGCAATACTCTGCAATACCCTGCGCAATACTCTGCAATACCCTGCGCAATACTCTGCAAAATACTCTGCAATACGCTGCAATACCCTGCGCAATACTCTGCAATACCCTGCGCAATACTCTGCAATACCCTGCACAATACTCTGCAATACCCTGCACAATACTCTGCAATACCCTGTGCAATACCCCGTGCAATACCCTGCCATACTCCGCAATACCCTGCCATACTCCGCAATACACTGCCATACTCCGCAATGCCCTGCAATACTCCGCAATGCCCTGCAATACTCCGCAATGCCCTGCAATACTCCGCAATGCCCGGCAATACTCCGCAATGCCCGGCAATACTCCGCAATACCCAGCAATACTCCGCAATGCCCGGCAATACTCCGCAATGCCCGGCAATACTCTGCAATAACCACTTCCCGCCCGCCGGCCGTCATATGACGTCCTTGACTTTGTGCGGGGATATCTGAATGATGGGAGCAGCTACAGGCATCATTCAGATATTAGCTTTTCTTTTTCGTACATCACGGGACACAGAGCGACTTAGTCATTACTAATGGGTTATATAGATTACCTTCAGGTGCTGGCACTGGCAACTTCCAAACCGGAAGTACCCTCCCCTATATAAGCCCCTCCCATCCGGGAACACCTCAGTTTTTTGCCAGTGTCTAAGGTGTTGGCCAAAGAGTAACATGTGTTTTCACTGGGCTTGCGTACAGGTTCTTTTATGGGCCTCAGTAAGCTGTTCCGGATCCGACCAAAAAAGCTTCATAGCTAAACGGTCGGTACCCGGGCCTTGCAACAGAAGAGCAAGGTTTTGCCTGTAATGCCTCTCTTAGGAGGGCTGGACCCTGGGATCCAGAGCTCTGGTCATACCCACGACCAAGATGTTTTCTGTGCAGGGTGCTATACAGGTCCAGGGGAGTGGAATCCTTGGGAACCCGGTCCCTGAAGGTTTAATTACAATGCCTGCCGTGATAGGTGAAGTTTGGGCTTCTGTGGACCAAACAGAGTCCTGCGGCGGGGAAGAAGTAAGTGGGGGCCCCCAGGAACTTGGTTCTATTGGGGGACCCCCAAGCCTAATTTGTCTTTCTGTCTGTTACCTAACGGTATTCCCGCTAAATATCTGTGCATGCCTGTAACTACTGGAAAATGTAAAATTTTAATAGTAGTCAAGAAAAAAAAAAAAAAAAGGGAGACCGCGGTACCTGTGTTAAACCACTAGAGGCCGCTGTGGTCCATTTTTTCTTGTCATGTGGATCTTTGTCTTTTCAAGTCAAAAGATCCAGGCAGTTGGTAAGTTCTCTGTGGGAATCCACTTCCTCTGCCCTGTTGCTGCACTCTTCCACCGCACAGGCCCTCCGGCAAAAAGGGCCCTGGCTCCTAGTCCCTGCTTATTTTTTCAAAAAAAGCGCCGAAGGCGCACGGGCGCGCGCGCGTGAGCGTGCACGCGCCTCCTATGTAGAGATGAGCGAAAAAAAGGGGCGGGGCTGGTGGATGACGCTCGATGCGCGCCGCGGCGCTTCTGCGCATGTGCAGGCGTCCCAGCATGGATAAAAGACACAGTACAAGTGTCAGCTGGATGCAAACAGAGCTAGCAACAAAACGGTGGCACACAGAGGCGGTTGATGCAGGCATCCCCATAGAAAGGCACTTTAGTGGACACCAGCTGGTATATAGCAGCAACTGTGCTAGACTATTCCCAGTAAAAGTGGTGTATGACGACGGGAATACCTCAGCTCTGTGCTTAAAGGATATGTCGTCCAGACGCTCTGGAAATAAGTCTTCCAAGAAGCAAAAGGGGTCTCCATCGGGCTCTGAGGATTTTGGGCATGCTTGTACTGCACCAATCTCCCCTGAAATTTTAGAGGTTAGTAGCTGTAGGAACCCCGCAGGAGTACCTGGTGCTGCGGCTGTCCCCAGTTCACCTGCTCCTGTATATATAACAGAGGAGGTTTTTTCCTCAGCTCTGGGAGGATTGGAAGAGAGATTAACAGCATTGATCGCTGCTTCCCTGTCACAGGGAAAGCGCGTCCGATCTCCGTCTCCTCCTTCAGAGTACCTGTTAGTGGAGGAACAGCCCCACACAGAGATCGACCTGCCTGAAGGGGATCAGGATGAGGTTGATTCGGTTATAGAGGAATCAACACTGGAAGAACCTTTCTCAGCATCTCAGGCTGAAAGATTATGGGTTCAGTCTCTGACTAACATGGTCCGATCAGCATTTAAAATGCCTCTTGCGGAGCCATCAACCACTACTGTCTCCTCGCTGGGGTCGCTAAAAGCTCCCCAGACTGTCTGTTCCTTCCCAATCCACCCTTTATTGGAAGGGCTTATTTACCAGGATTGGGAGCATCCTGATAAAATATTTACTCCCCCCAAGAGATTTCCGGTGATCTATCCCATGGAGGATAAGTTCATACAAAAATGGAAGGTGCCCACAGTGGACGCAGCCATCTCTTATGTGAATAAATCACTGACATGTCCAGTAGATAATGTTCCAATGTTCAAAGACCCAATAGATAAAAAATTGGAGTCTTTACTAAAATCTGCTTTCTCTACAGCAAGCATGGTGACACAACCTGCAGTAGCAGCTATTGGGGTCTGCCAAGCAGTGAAGGATCTGTTAAAACAAGTCTTAAGGGACTTACCAGATCAGCAGGCTCTTGCCCTAGCTGACCTGCCTAGAGCCTTGTGTTTTGCGGTGGACGCCATAAAGGATACAATCCAACAGGCCTCCCGCTTTACGCTGTCTGTAGTACATATGCGTAGGCTTCTGTGGCTCAAAAACTGGTCTGCTGAGGCTCCCTGTAAGAAATTGCTGATTAGCTTCCCATTTCATGGAGAACGCTTATTTGGAGAAGATCTGGACAAGTATATCCAGAAAATTTCTGCCGGTAAAAGTACACTCTTGCCGGTTAAGAACAAAGTTAGAAGTCCTTCTTTTAAGAGGCCTACTTCTCCAGTCCCTGGCACATCGGCTGTGAAACAGTTCCGACGGCCTCCGCGGTCAAATCCTGGGGGCAGAAATCAGGGACAATCACAGGGTAACAAGAAACCCTGGGTCAAGAGAGGTACGAAACCTCCCCCCAAGTCATGAAGGGTTGCCCCCACTCAATCGGGTGGGGGGAAGACTTCAGTTGTTCACAGAGACCTGGCGGGACACCATCAGAGACAGATGGGTGCTCTCCGCAGTAAGTCTGGGATACAAGCTGGAGTTTAAAGACACTCCTCCTGCCCATTTTATGAGGTCAAACGTGCCAAGCGATCCCCAGAAGAGAGGATCCCTCCTTCTGGCACTAGAACAACTATTGCTTCAAGGTGTAATCATGAAGGTTCCCTTGGAGGAATGCGGGTTCGGGTTTTACTCAAACCTCTTCACAGTCCCCAAACCAAATGGGGACGTGAGGCCCATATTAAATCTAAAAGGGCTAAACAAATTCCTACATATCAGGACTTTTCGGATGGAGTCGATCCGATCGGTGGCCACCGCCCTACAAGGGCAGGAATGGTTAGCCTCGATCGACATAAAGGATGCTTATCTGCATATTCCCATCTTTCCGGCCCACCAGAAATTTCTACGCTTTGCAGTAGAAGGGCGCCATTTTCAGTTCAGAGCCTTACCTTTCGGTCTGGCCACAGCACCACGAGTGTTCACAAAAATTCTGGCCCCACTATTGGCCAATCTAAGAACACGGGGTGTAACGATAATGGCATATTTAGACGACCTGCTACTAATAGACCACTCAGTGGAAAAACTGGAAGTAGCTATTCACGAGACAATCAAGTATCTGGAATATCACGGTTGGATTATCAACCGAGACAAGTCAGCTCTAAGACCAGTCAAAAGTCTGGAATACTTGGGGCTAAGGCTGTATTCAAATCAGAGAAAGATTTTCTTACCTCCAGAGAAGGTGTCGTCTTTGAAAGATTTGACCCACTTAGTGGGTACAAAAAGAAAACCATCCATACGCCTGTGCATGAGGCTGCTGGGAAAAATGGTGGCTTCATTCGAAGCGGTACCCTACGGTCAATTCCATTCAAGGAACTTGCAGAGGGCCATACTGTCAGCCTGGAACAAAAAAGTTCAGGCTTTAGACTTACCAATGTCCCTGTCCCCTTCCGTTCGCAAGAGCCTCCATTGGTGGTTGGTGCCCCAGAATCTGGAAAAAGGGAAACCCTTCAGTCCGGTTTCTTGGAAGGTGGTCACTACAGATGCCAGCCTCATAGGCTGGGGGGCAGTACTGGAGCAATGGTCTCTACAGGGCAAGTGGTCAGAAGCAGAGAAGGCCCTGCCCATCAATCTCTTAGAGATACGAGCAGCCCGGTATGCCCTAGTAGCATGGACATCCAAACTCCAAGGGTCCCCTGTCAGAATTCAATCAGACAATGCCACAGCAGTGGCATATATCAATCACCAGGGTGGCACCAGGAGTCGTGCAGCCCAGAGGGAAGCGAATTGCATCCTGAAATGGGCAGAGAGATATGTCCCAGCCATATCCGCGGTTTTCATCCCAGGAGTGGAAAATTGGAGAGCAGACTTTCTAAGTCGACAGCAATTATTCCCGGGGGAATGGTCTCTTCACCCCGAGGTTTTCCAGGCAATATGCCAGCGGTGGGGAACACCGGATGTAGATCTGCTAGCATCCAGATTCAACGCAAAGGTGGACAGATTTGTGTCTCGCACAAGGGATCCCCTAGCTTGCGGCTCGGATGCCCTAGTGTTCCCTTGGGATCAGTTCAAGCTGATATATGCATTCCCACCGGCACAATTGTTACCGCGATTAATCCGCAGAATCCGGGTAGAAAAGAAACCGGTGATTCTGGTGGCTCCAGTGTGGCCCCGAAGAGCATGGTACGCGGAGATCGTAAAAATGTCAGTGGGGAGTCCTTGGACCCTCCCACATCGTCCGGACCTGCTTTCGCAGGGACCGATATACCACCCTTCCTTACCAGCCCTAGGTTTGACGGCCTGGCTATTGAAGCCCACATTCTAAAAAAGAGAGGGCTCTCTTATTCTGTGGTATCTACCATGATCAATGCCAGGAAGCCGGTATCCAGGCAGATCTATTATAGGATCTGGAAGGCATACATCGCGTGGTGTGAGGCCAAGAAATGGCATCCGCGTAAGTACGTAATAGGTAGGATTCTGGACTTCCTACAGTGGGCTGTGGATAGGAAGCTTGCCTTGAGTACTATCAAGGGTCAGATTTCGGCCTTGTCAATATTTTTTCAAAGGCCCTTGGCTTTGCATTCATTAGTCAAAGCTTTCATACAAGTAGTGATGCGTATTAGCCCTCCGGTTAGTATTCCTATATGTCCATGGGACTTAAACCTGGTTCTGTCGGTTCTACAGAAACAACCATTTGAACCATTGCAGCACATTTCCTTGGTTCTTCTCACCAGGAAATTGATTTTCTTAGTAGCCATTTGTTTGGCTAAAAGAGTATCGGAATTAGCCGCCATGTCCTGTAAGGAGCCATATCTGGTTGTCCATAAGGACAGAGTAGTATTACATCCTCACCCAGCCTTTCTTCCTAAGGTGGTATCGAGGTTTCATTTGAACCAAGATGTGGTTCTTCCTTCTTTTTTTCCCAAACCTACCTCGGTAGAGGAAAAGTTATTGCATTCTTTGGATGTAGTAATAGCAGTTAAAGCTTATCTAAAAGCCACTGCTCAGATTCGTAGAACGGATACTTTGTTTGTTCTGCCGGAAGGCCCTAGAAAGGGTCAGGCAGCATCAAAATCGACTTTAGCCAAGTGGATTCGACAGGTCATAATACAAGCCTATGGCTTGAGAAAGAGACCGCCTCCGTTCAAAGTTAGGGCGCACTCCACAAGAGCAGTTGGAACTTCATGGGCAGTGCATCACCAGGCCTCCCTGGCTCAAATCTGTAAGGCCGCAATATGGTCTTCAGTACACACGTTTACTAGGTTCTACCAGGTGGACGTGAGAAGTCAGGAGGATGTCGCCTTTGGGCGCAGTGTGTTGCAGGCCGCAAAAGATCCTCATGCCTGATGGCGCCCAGCTTATGTATAGTGTATCCCCCCCCTCATTTGGCATTGCTTTGGGACGTCCCATTAGTAATGACTATGTCGCTCTGTGTCCCGTGATGTACGAAAAAGAAAATAGGATTTTTATAACAGCTTACCTGTAAAATCCTTTTCTTGGAGTACATCACGGGACACAGAGCTCCCACCCCACTTTTGGGGACACTTATTGCTTTGCTACAAAACTGAGGTGCTCCCGGATGGGAGGGGCTTATATAGGGGAGGGTACTTCCGGTTTGGAAGTTGCCAGTGCCAGCACCTGAAGGTAATCTATATAACCCATTAGTAATGACTAAGTCGCTCTGTGTCCCGTGATGTACTCCAAGAAAAGGATTTTACAGGTAAGCTGTTATAAAAATCCCTTTTTTCAGCCGGCGATTCCCTACACCATAAGAACAATCATAGCGGCTGTTCCACCGCTTGATCATTCTTACGGGAGGCGAGAGGGGATGTCCCGCCCCCCCGCCGCCCTCCGGTGCTTCTACCGACTCACCGCTACGATCAAAGCCAGGATTGTTTTTTTTTTTCAGGCTTCCCAGCCTAGAGGTGAGATGTGGGGTCTTATTGACCCCATATCTCACTGTAAAGAGGACCTGTCATGCCATATTCCTATTACAAGGGATGTTTACGTTCCTTGTAATAGGTATAAAAGTGATCCAAAAAATTTTTGAGGTGGAAAAACATGTCAAACTAAAATAAATAAAGTAAAATGAACAATAAAATTTTTTTTTTTTTATTAAAGCGCCCCTGTTCCCGTGAGCTCGCATACAGAAGCGAACGCATACGTAAGTCCCGCCCACATATGAAAACGGTTTTCAAACCACACATGTGAGGTATCTCTGCGAACGTTAGAGCGAGAGCAATCATTTTGGCCCTAGACCTCCTCTGTAACTCAAAACATGTAACCAGTAAAAATATTTAAAGCGTCGCCTATGGAGATTTTTTAAGTAGCGAAGTTTGGCGCCATTCCACAAGTGTGTGCAATTTTTAAGGGTGACATGTTAGGTTTCTATTTACTCGGCGTAACTTCATCTTTCACATTATGCAAAAACATTGGGCTAACTTTACTGTTTTTTTTTTTTAAGCACAAAACATTTTTTTTCCGTAAAAAACGCGTTAAAAAAATTGCTGCACAAATATCGTGCGAGATAAAAAGTTGCAACAACCACCATTATATTCTCTAAGGTCTTTGCTAAAAAAACATATATAATGTTTTGGGGTTCTATGTAATTTTCTAGCAAATAAATGATGATTTTTACATGTAGGAGAGAAATGTCAGAATTGGCCTGGGTGCTCCAGAACGCCTGAAGGTGCTCCCTGCATGTTGGGCCTCTCTATGTGGCCACGCTGTGTAAAAGTCTCACACATGTGGTATCGCCATACTCGGGAGTAATAGCAGAATGTATTTTGGGGTGTAATTTGTGGAATGCATATGCTGTGAGTGAGAAATAACCTGCTAATATGACAATTTTGTGGGAAAAAAAAAAGAGAAAAAAAAAATCTTGATTTTGCAAATAATTGTGGGAAAAAATGACAACTTCAAAAAACTAACCATGCCGCTTTCTAAATACCTTGGAATGTCTTCTTTCCAAAAAGGGGTTATTTGGGGGGTATTTGTACTTTTCTGGCATGTTAGGGTCTCAAGAAATGAGATCGGCCGTCAGTACTAAAGGTGTGATCAATTTTCAGATATTGGCACCATAGCTTGTGGACTCTATAAAACTTTCACAAAGACCAAATAATATCCACCAATTTGTACTTATTTTTACCAAAGATATGTAGCAGTATAAATTTTGGCCAAAATGTATGAAGAAAAAATAGTAATTTGCAAAATTTTATAACAGAAACGAAAAAAAAATCATTTTTTTACAAAATTTTCAGTCTTTTTTCTCTTATAGCGCAAAAAATAAAAAACCCAACAGTGATTAAATACCACCAAAAGAAAGCTCTATTTGTGTGAAAAAAAGGACAAAAATTTCATATGGGTACAGTGTTGTATGACTGAGTAATTGTCATTCAAAATGTGAGAGCACCGAAAGCTGAAAATTGGTCTGGTTATTAAGGGGGTTTAAGTGCCCAGTGGTCAAGTGGTTAAAGACCGAGCCTCTTTCTGAGATTTGTTGTTAAAAACAATTTTTTTTGCTAGAAAATTACTTAGAACCCCAAACATTATACATTTTTTTTTCTAACACCCTAGAGAATAAAATGGCGGTCGTTGCAATACTTTGTCACACCGTATTTGCGCAGCGGTCTTACAAGCACACTTTTTTGGGAAAAAAATACACTTTTTTTAATTAAAAAATAAGACAACAGTAAAGTTAGCCCGATTTTTTGTTCATATTGTGAAAGATAATGTTACGCCGAGTAAATTGATACCCAACATGTCACGCTTCAAAATTGCGCCCGCTCGTGGAATGGCGACAAACTTTTACCCTTAAAAATCTCCATAGGCGACATTTAAAAAATTCTACAGGTTGCATGTTTTGAGTTATAGAGGATTTCTAGGGCTATAATTATTGCTCTCGCTCTACCAATCGCGGCGATACCTCACATGTGTGTTTTGAACACCTTTTTCATATGCGGGCGCTGCTCACGTATGCGTTCGCTTTTGCTTTTATTTTTTCTTATTTATTTTACCTTTTCTTTTCATTTTTTACACTGTTCTTTAAGAAAAAAAAATGTGTCACATTTATTCCTATTACAAGGAATGTAAACATCCCGTGTAATAGAAAAAAAGCATGACAGGTTCTCTTAAATATGAGATCTGGGGGTCAAAAAGATATCAGATCTCATATTTACACTAAAATGCAATAAAAAATAAAAATAAAAAAAAAATTCATTTAAAAAAAAAAAAATGTCCCTTTAAGAGCTATGGGCGGAAGTGACATTTTGACATCGCTTCCGCCCTGCTATGGTATGGAGACGGGCGGGGGCCATCTTCCCCTCACTCGTCTCCATACCCAGGCAGGGACAACATCCGATCGCCTCCGCCGCTACCGACGGCTCCGGTAAGCGGCGGAGAGGAGGGGGGGCCGTCTCCCCCCGCCGACAACGGTGATCTTGCGGCGAATCCGCCGCAGAGACCACCATTATCGTAAACCGGACCGCTGGCTGAAGAGATGGATAGCTAGCTGCTGCCATAACAGAGATATCCCTCTTCAAACAGCCAACGTATATAGTCGTGCGGCAGTCCATAAGTGGTTAACCACTTGCCGACCAGCCACATACCTGGTATCATCCCAGTACTGTTTTATAGGGCCAACGGTCAGATCTATTGTAAAAGCAATCCTAGCGGCTAACTAGCTGCTGGATTGCTTTTACAAGCAGCAGGAGGGGGCGTGTGACTTCTGTGGCTTTACTGAGATCTCCCGTCCCACCAGGAGTCCTGATCGACCTGCAGGCGCTTCCACCCAGCCGAACAAAGACCAAATCGGCTTTGTTCGGCTCTGTGATATAGTAACCCGGAAATGATGACCTGACATCCCTTCCGGCTTACTCGGATGTAAACTGCGCCATTTAAAAAAAAAAAAAAAAAAAACCTTTCATCACACCGATCTTGGTGTTTTGAATGCTTTTAAGGGCAGAGGAGGGATCTGTGGTCTTATAGAGACCCCCAATCCCTCCATAAAGAGTACCTGTCACATGTCTACTATTACTGTCACAAGGGATGTTTACATTCTTCTGACAGCAATAAAAGTGATAAAAAGAAAATTTAAATTAAAGTGACAGTGTAAGAAAATTAAATAATTGAACGTGGCCCTGAGCTTGGGCGCAAAGGCGAACGCACGCGCCAGTCCTCGACGCACGCGCACAAACGGCTATCGCCCCACACATGAGAGGTATCTCCATGAATGTCAGATTGAGGGCAGTAATTCTAGCACCACCTCCTGTGTAAATCTAAAGTGGTAACCTGTAAAGGCTTTTAAAACGTTGCCTATGGCTACTACAAATTACAGAGGTTGTTGTCACTGCACGGGCGTGCGCAATTTTAAAAACGTGACATGTCGGGTATCAATTTACTCGGTGTAACATCATCTTTTATATTTTACCGAAAAATTGGATTATGTGTAGTGTTTTTTTTTCTATTAAAGTGCAAAAAAAGTTTTTCTTTCTCGTACATCACGGGACACAGAGCGACATAGTCATTACTAATGGGTTATATAGATACCTTCAGGTGCTGGCACTGGCAACTTCCAAAACCGGAAGTACCCTCCCCTATATAAGCCCCTCCCATCCGGGAGCACCTCAGTTTTTTGCCAGTGTCTAAGGTGTTGGCCAAGAAGTAACATGTGTTTTTTCACTGAGCTTGCGTACAGGTTCTCTGGGCCTCAGTAAGCTATTCCGGATCCGACCAAAAAAAGCTTCATAGCTAAACGGTCGGTACCCGGGCCTTGCAAGAGAAGAGCAAGGTTTTGCCTGTAATGCCTCTCTTAGGAGGGCTGGACCCTGGGATCCAGAGCTCTGGTCATACCCACGACCAAGATGTTTTCTGTGCAGGGTGCTATACAGGTCCAGGGGAGTGGAATCCTTGGGAACCCGGTCCCTGAAGGTTTGATTACAATGCCTGCCGTGATAGGTGAAGTTTGGGCTTCTGTGGACCAAACAGAGTCCTGCGGCGAGGAAAAGGTAAGTGGGGGCCCTCAGGAACTTGGTTCTATTGAGGGACCCCCAAGCCTATTTTGTCTTTCTGCCTGTTACCTAAGGTATTCCCGCTAATATTCTGTGTATGCCTGTACTACTGAGAAAATGTAAAAATTTTAATAGTAGGCAAGAAAAAAAAAAAATAATAATAATGTAAGACCGCGGTACCTGTGTTAGACACTAGAGGCCGCTATGGTTCTTTTTCTTGTAATGTGGATTTTTTTCTTCCAGAATCAAATCCAGGCAGTTTGTATGTTCTCTCCTGGGAAGCTGTCTCCTCTGCCCTGTTGCTGCGCTCATCCATCCCCGGGCCCTGCGGCAAAGGGACCCTGGCTCCCATCTAGCTCCTTATTGTTTTCAAAAAAGGCGCCGAAGGCGCACGTGCCCGCGCGCGTGCGCGTGCACGCGCCTCTATATATAGAGGCGATCTGGAAAAAGGGGCGGAGCGGGTGGATGACGCTCAGGTGTGCGCCGCGGCGCTACTGCGCATGTGCGGGCGTCCAGCGTGTTTTAAAGCACATTATAGCTGGCTATTGAAGTGCACAGACAGAGCTAGCAACAGTATAAAGGCACACAGAGGCGGTTGATGCAGGCATCCCCTAGAAAGGCACTTTAGTAGACACCAACTGTTATATAGCAGCAATTGTGCTAGACTATTCTCAGTAAAAGTGGTGTATTACGGCTGGAATACCTCAGCTTTAGGCTTAGGAATATGCCGTCCAGAAGCTCCGGAACTGAATCTTCCAGGAAGCGAAGGGGGTCTCATCGGGCTCTGAGGATCTTGGGCATGCTTCTGCTGCACCAGTCTCCCCTGAAGTTCAGAGGTAAGTGACCGTAGAGACCCCGCAGGGGTACTTGGTACTGTGGCTGTCCTCAGTTCACCTGCTCCTGTGTATGTAACAGAGGAGGTTTTTTCCTCAGCTCTGGGAGGATTAGAGAGAGATTGTCAACATTGATCGCTGCCTCCCTGTCAGGGAAAGCACGCCCGATCTCCGTCTCCTCCTTCTGAGTGCCTGTTAGCGGAGCAACAGTCCCATACAGGGATCGACCTGCCTGAAGGGGATCAGGATGAGGTTGATTCTGTTTTAGAGGAATCAATAGTGGGGGAACCTTTTCTCAGCATCTCAAGCTGAAAGATTATGGGTTCAGTCTTTGACTAACATGGTCCGATCAGCATTTAAAAATGCACCTTGCGGAACCATCAACCACTACTGTATCCTCGTTGGGGTCGCTAGAAGCCCCCAGACTGTCTGTTCTTTTCCACTTCACCCTTTACTGAAAGGGCTCATTTACCAGGATTGGGAACGTCCTGAGAAAATATTTATTCCCCCAAGAGATTTCCGGTGGTCTATCCCATGGAGGATAAGTTCATCAAAAAATGGAAGGTCCCTACAGTGGACGCAGCCATCTCTTGTATGTATAAATCACTGACATGTCCAGTGGATAATGTCCAAATGTTCAAGAACTCAATAGATAAGATTGGAGTCCTTATGAAAGTCTGCTTCTTTCTACAGCAAGCTTGGTGACACAACCAGCAGTGAGGTCTGCTAAGCAGTGAAGGATCAGTTGAAACAGGTCTTGAAGGACTTGACAGATCAGCAGGCCTTGCCCTAGCTGATCTACCTAGAGCCTTAGGTTTTGCGGTTGACGCCATAAAGGATTCAGTCCATCAGGCCTCCCGCCTTACGCTATCTATAGTACATATATGTAGGCTTCTATGGCTCAAAAACTGGTCTGCTGAAGCTCCCTGTAAAGAATGGCTGGTTAGCGTCCCATTTCATGGTGAACGCTTATTCAGGGAAAACCTGGACAAATATATCCAGAAAATTTCCAGCGGTAAAAATACGCTCTTGCCGGTTAAAAACAGAGTTAGAGGTCCCTCTTTAAGAGGCCTGCTTCTCCAGTCCCTGGGGCATCGGCTGTGTAACAGTTCCGACGGCCTCCTCGGTCAATTCCCGGGGGTAAAAAACAGGGACAATAGCAGGGTAATGAGAAACCCTGGGTCAGGGGAGGTACAAAACCTCCCCCAAAGTTAAATTCATTAAAGGGCCCCCACTCAGTCGGGTGGGGGGAGGACTCCAGTTGTTCGCAAGAGACCTGGCGGGACACGATCAAAACAGATAGGTGCTCTCCGCAGTATGTTTGGGATACAGTTTGGAGTTAAAAGACTCTCCTCCTTCCCATTTTTGAGGTCAAACGTGCCAAGGGATCCCCGGAAGAGAGAGTCCCTCCTGTTGGCACTAGAACAACTATTGCTCCAAGGAGTAATTATGGAGGTTCCCCTGGAAGAATGAGGGTTCGGGTTTTACTCAAACCTCTTTACAGTCCCAAAGCAAACGCGGACGGGAGGCCCATATTAATTCTAAAAGGGCTATACAAATTCCTGTATATCAGGACTTTCCGATGGAGTTGATCCGATCGATGGCCACTGCCCTACAAGGGGAGGATTGGTTAGCCGCGATCGACATCAAAGATGCTTATTTGCACATTCCCATCTTTCCAGTCCACCAAAAATTTCTACGCTTTGCAGTAGAAGGGCGCCATTTTCAGTTCAGAGCCTTACCTTTCGGTCTGGCCACAGCACCACGAGTGTTTACAAAAATTCTGGCCCTTTATTGGCCAATCTAAGAACACAAGGTGTAATGATAATGGCATATCTAGAGGACTTGTTGCTGATAGACCACTCAGTGAAAAAAACTAGACGTGGTCGTTCACAAGACAATCAAGTATCTGGAATCTCACGGTTGGATTATCAACCGAGACAAGTCAGCCCTAAAAACCAGTCAAAAGTCTGGAATACTTGGGGCTAAGGTTGGATTCAGGCCAGAGAAAAATATTCTTGCCTCGAGGAAAGGTGTTGTCTTTGAAAGATTTGATCCACTTAGTGGGTACAAAAAGACAGCCGTCCATACGCCTGTGCATGAGGCTGCTGGGAAAAATGGTGGCATCATTCGAAGCAGTACCCTACGGTCAATTCTATTCAAGGAATTTGCAAGGGGCCATACTGTCAGCCTGGAACAAAAAAGTTCAGGCCCTAGACTTACAATGTCCTTGTCCCCTTCCGTTCGCAAGAGCCTCCGTTGGTGGTTGGTTCCCCAGAATCTGGAAAAAGGGAAATCCTTCAGTCCAATTTCTTGGAAGGTGGTCACTACAGATGCCAGCCTTATAGGCTGGGGAGCAGTACTGGAGCAATGGTCTCTCCAGGGCAGATGGTCGGATGCAGAAAAGGCCCTGCCCATCAATCTCTTAGAGATACGAGCAGCCGGTATGCCCTAGTAGCATGGACATCCAAACTCCAAGGGTCCCCTGTCAGAATTCAATCAGACAATGCCACAGCAGTGGCATATATCAATCATCAGGGGGGCACCAGGAGTCGTGCAGCCCAGAGGGAAGTAAATTACATCCTGAAATGGGCAGAAAGATATGTCCCAGCCATATCTGCGGTATTCATTCCAGGAGTGGAGAATTGGAAGGCGGACTTTCTAAGTCGCCAGCAATTATGCCCAGAGGAATGGTCCCTTCACCCCGAGGTTTTCTGGACAATATGTCAGCGGTGGGGAACATCGGATGTAGATCTTCTAGCATCCAGATTCAACGCAAAGGTGGACAGGTTTGTCTCTCGGACAAGGGATCCCCTAGCTTGCGGCTCGGATGCCCTAGTGTTCCCTTGGGATCAGTTCAAGCTGATATATGCATTCACACCGCCACAATGGTTACCTCGATTACTCCGCAGAATCAGGGTAGAAAAGAAACCAGTGATTCTGGTGGCTCCAACGTGGCCCCGAAGAGCATGGTACGCGGAGATTGTAAAAATGTCAGTGGGGAGTCCTTGGACTCTCCCACATCGTCCGGACCTGCTTTCGCAAGGACCGATATACCACCCTTCCTTACCAGCCCTAGGTTTGACGGCCTGGCTATTGAAGCCCACATTCTAAAAAAGAGAGGGCTCTCTAATCCTGTGGTATCTACCATGATCAATGCCAGGAAGCCGGTATCCAGGCAGATCTACTATAGAATCTGGAAGGCGTACATCGCGTGGTGTGAGGCCAAGAAATGGCATCCACATAAGTACGTAATAGGTAGGAGTCGGGACTTCCTACAGTGGGCTGTAGATAGGAAGCTTGCCTTGAGTACTATCAAAGGTCAGTTTTCGGCCTTGTCAATATTTTTTCAAAGGCCCTTGGCTTCGCATTCACTAGTCAAAGCCTTTAGATAAGAAGTGATGCGTATTAGTCCTCCGGTTAATATTCCCATATGTCCATGGGATCTAAACCTGGTTCTGTCGGTTCTACAGAAACAACCATTTGAACCATTACAGCATATTTCTTTGGTTCTTCTCACCAGGAAATTGATTTTTCTAGTAGCCATTTGTTCGGCTAAAAGAGTGTCGGAATTAGCAGCTATGTCCTGTAAAGAGCCATATCTGGTTATCCATAAGGACAGAGTAGTGTTACGTCCTCATCCAGCCTTTCTTCCTAAGGTGGTATCAAGGTTTTCATTTGAACCAAGATGTGGTTCTTCCTTCTTTTTTCCCCAAACCTAGTTCGGTAGAGGAAAAGTTATTGCATTCTTTGGATGTAGTAAGAGCAGTTAAAGCTTATCTAAAAGCCACTGCTCAGATTCGCAGAACGGATACTTTGTTTATTCTGCCGGAAGGCCCCAGAAAGGGTCAGGCAGCGTCAAAATCTACTTTAGGCAAGTGGATTCAACAGGTCATTATGCAAGCCTATGGCTTGAGAAGGAGACCGCCTCCGTTCAAAGTTAGAGCGCACTCCACGAGAGCAGTTGGAACTTTATGGGCAGCGCATCACCAGGCCTCCCTGGCTCAAATCTGTAAGGCCGCAACATGGTCTTCAGTACACACGTTTACTAGGTTCTACCAGGTGGACGTTAGAAGTCAGGAGGATGTCGCCTTTGGGCGCAGTGTGTTGCAGGCCGCAAAAGATCCTCATGTCTGATAGCGCTCAGCTTATGTATGGTGTATCCCCCCCCTCGTTGGGCATTGCTTTAGGACATCCAATTAGTAATGACTATGTCGCTCTGTGTCCCGTGATGTACGAGAAAGAAAATAGGATTTTTATAACAGCTTACCTGTAAAATCCTTTTCTTGGAGTACATCACGGGACACAGAGCTCCCACCCCTCTTTAGGGACACTTATTGCTTTGCTACAAAACTGAGGTGCTCCCGGATGGGAGGGGCTTATATAGGGGAGGGTACTTCCGGTTTTGGAAGTTGCCAGTGCCAGCACCTGAAGGTATCTATATAACCCATTAGTAATGACTATGTCGCTCTGTGTCCCGTGATGTACTCCAAGAAAAGGATTTTACAGGTAAGCTGTTATAAAAATCCTATTATTTATTTTTTTGCTAAAAAATTGCGTTTCAAAAACCGTTGCGACATAAAACAATTGCAACACCCACCAATTTATTCTCTAGGGCCCCTGCTTTAAAAAATATATATATATAAATTGGGGGATCTAAGTAATTTTGTAGCAGAAATGCTGATTGCTACATGTAAAAAAAATAAAGTGTCAGAAATGGGCGGGTCTTGATGCGTGTAAAATGGCCACTTTGCATGTCCGTGACATGTGAGCAGACCCTCGGACCGCATGGGGAACGGTGGAACAGAATCGATCACCGCATGTTTTACAACAAAGGAGGCATTTCAGTTTGTCTGACAGAAGCGATCACTCTCACAAAGCAACGCACAGAGATGGATTTGGAAGGGTGCCAGTATTCTTACGCCTATTATATCCCTTTCCGCACACATACTGACTGTAAAGCCACTCGTTTACATCAATGGAACCACATTTTATAGTTGCTTTGCTAGTTTCTGTGTTGGATTCACAGGCAATCACATGTCAGCGCTGGCATTGCTAATAATCCCTTCCTTACATGACCTCTCTTCTCTTTTTTTATAACTGGTTGGTGAGCTTGAACAAGAAACCTTAAAGCATGACCAGAACTTCATTCCTCGGCAGGAAGACGTGTCTGTAGTCACCAGTCAGATTTGTTTACGTTTTCTACACTGAAAGAGTTGGTGTATGGGAAAACAAAATATCCCATGATTGATCCCTATAAACACATTGCAAGTACTGAAAAATAACGATTAATATGCCAGAAATCCAGTGTGCTCCTACCCTACACAGCTCTGTAATTCCTAGGCACATGGTGTCAGCCCTGCCTACTTCATTTCTGATGGATTACAAAGAACTCAGACCACCCTTCATATTCTCCCTCCATCTCATCCTCATTACCACAATGCTTCCTCCAATCTCTGGAACCCCTCCTCATCTCTGGAACCCCTCCTCATCTCTGGAACCCCTCCTCATCTCTGGAACCCCTCCTCATCTCTGTAACCCCCTCCTCATCTCTGTAACCCCCTCCTCATCTCTGTAACCCCCTCCTCATCTCTGTAACCCCCTCCTCATCTCTGTAACCCCCTCTTCATCTCTGTAACCCCCTCTTCATCTCTGAAACCCCCTCTTCATCTCTGAAACCCCCTCTTCATCTCTGAAACCCCCTCCTCATCTCTGGAACTCCCTCCTAGGAACTCCCTCCTCATCTCTGGAACTCCCTCCTCATCTCTGGAACTCCCTCCTCATCTCTGGAACTCCCTCCTCATCTCTGGAACTCCCTCCTCATCTCTGGAACTCCCTCCTCATCTCTGGAACTCCCTCCTCATCTCTGGAACTCCCTCCTCATCTCTGGAACCCCTCCTCATCTCTATAACACCCTCCTCATCTCTATAACACCCTCCTCATCTCTATAACGCCCTCCTCATCTCTATAACGCCCTCCTCATCTCTATAACACCCTCCTCATTTCCATAACTCGTCCTCATCTGTGTTACATCTTCTTATCCCCATTACTCCTCTTCTTCATCACACTTCCTCATCTCTGTAACACCCTAATTTCTCTAACTCCTCATCCCTATAACCCCTACCCATCCCTATTACACCCCTCTTCTCCATTACACCTTGTTATCACCATTACACCTTGTTATCTCCATACCGTCTTCATCTTTGTAACTCCTCATGCCTTAAACACCTCCCCATCTCCATAACACCTCCCCATCTCCATAACACCTCCCCATCTCCATAACACCTCCCCATCTCCATAACACCTCCCCATCTCCATAACACCTCCCCATCTCCATAACACCTCCCCATCTCTATTAAACCTCCTCATCTCTAATACACCTCCACCTCTCTATAACTCCTCATCTCCGTAACCCCTCCTAATCACCATAACTCCATCTCTTTACATCCTCATCTCTATAACCCCTCCTCATCTCCATTACACCTCCCCATCTCCATTACACCTCCCCATCTCCATAACTCGTCCATCTCCGTAACTCCTCATTCTTATAACTCCCTTCTCTTCTCCATACCTCTACCCTATCTCCAAAAGGCCCCTTTTATCTATATAACATCTCCATAACTCCTTCATCTCTATATTTCCTCATCTCTATAACACTTCTTCATCGAACCTCCTCATCTCCAATACACCTCCTATAATGCTTCTCTATAACACATTTCCATAAACGGTCCTCATTTCTTCCTCATCTCCATAACCCTTCCTCATCTCCATAACCCTTCCTCATCTCCATAACCCTTCCTCATCTCCATAACCCTTCCTCATCTCCATAACCCTTCCTCCTCTCCATAACCCTTCCTCCTCTCCATAACCCCATCTCATCTCCATAACCCCATCTCATCTCCATAACCCTTCCACATCTCCATAACCCTTCCTCATCTCCATAACCCTTCCTCATCTCCATAACCCTTCCTCATCTCTATAACCCTTCCTCATCTCCATAACCCTTCCTCATCTCCATAACCCTTCCTCATCTCCATAACCCTCCCTCATCTCCATAACCCTCCCTCATCTCCATAACCCTCCCTCATCTCCATGACCGCTTCTCCTCTCCATGACCCACTCCTGATCTCCATGACCCTCTCCTGATCTCCATGACCCTCTCCTGATCTCCATGACCCTCTCCTGATCTCCATGACCCTGTTCTGATCTCCATTAAAGCTTTTCATGTCTATAACCTCTCCTCGTCCCCATAACCCTCTCCCCATCTCTGTAACCATTCTCATCTCCATAAGCCTCCCCTCATCTCCACAATTTCTCCCCAACCTCTCCATCTCCTCTTTGACTTCTATATATTTTGGAGGGCCTAAGATTAGCAATGAGTATAATTAAAAACATTTAGTGGAATATTTAATTTAAAGTGCATCCTTAATAAAAAAAAATACTGCTGAATCATGTTGTATTGTTAGGATGGATTATAGATCTTGGTGTAAGCGTAGAATTTGTTATTAAACCCTTTATTTATATTTCAGCATCACATATATGTCTTTTTTTTTTTTTTCAGATAACGATGAGCCTCTTTTGAGTGGTTCTGGGGATGTGTCCAAAGAATGTGCAGAGAAAATCCTAGAAACCTGGGGTGACCTCTTATCGAAATGGTGAGGAACTAAAACCTACTACTACCTGATATTCACATTTCTCTTATCGTCCATGGACCGACGCAGCTCTCATATTGATTACATGTGGGTATATGTCCCTGCTTGCAGGAGAAGACCTAGGCAGAATGTTGGATGTTAAAACATTCTAGAACAAGCCAGAGCTGAACAGCCCCGCCCAGGGGGGCGGTCCCTCCGGACATTACCCTCCCACCTGCAGCTAGCAGCCTCAGTTTTTTTCTGCCTAGCAGAAGGAGAAGACGTGGCTCTCTCAGGAGCCAGTCTCCTGGAAGATTTTTACTTTTAAAAATTGTATTCCTTTGGGAATTTTATTATTTTGTTTTTGAGACCTTCAATCAACTGTCGGCTGGGCAACAGGTTGGGTACACTAGTATCCTCGTAGTCTTCCCTGTCCGACCATCGAGCGTGCTGATCCTCGCCTTGCGTGCGTGAGACTCAGCTCACGACATACCCCATGGCTCCAGGGGTGGCCGGGTTGCTTTCATGCTCCCGCGGTCCTCTCAAGATTGAACAGTACCTACTGTATCTCTCGCGGTTGACCGGGCCGACAGCTACGCAGTACGACTCTGTGATAGGTCTGTCTGAAACAAGCCAGTGAGTCCCTCTATTGGCACCGAGGGTGTTCTCCAAGGTGCTTGCGGGACGGGTAAGTAGTCTCTCCTGGAAAGAAGGTGAGCTGGCTGTGTTTCTTTGTGTGAGGGGTTCTCCCTGTCTCCCCCCTGTTATGCTGCTCTCTGCACCCTGTACTGGTGCTGTGTGGGGATGCTTGGGGGGTCGTTCTGCCCTGGGGGGGGGGCTGCTCTATGCTGTTTTCATATGCTGGGAAGTGTTCTGGAGGACTTTGTGTGATGTTTTGCGTGCGCCATTGGCGCGGTATTTTAAATTTAAAAAATGTGCCATCGGCAGCCATTTTGCCACGGCTGAAGCGCAAGCGCCCGGCGGCCATTTTCTTGTAGCCACGGCGCTTTTAGTTTCGGTTTTGGCCTCTAGCGGCGCTGCTGAACGGCGCGAAATACCTTTCTCCTCACAGCTTCTTCACTCTCATCAGGCTTCATACCACGCTACAGCGTGGCTCATACAGCGGAACCGAGAGGTCCCTAAGGGTGGTGAGTCCTCCGGGTATCCCCTCCTCAGCCTCAGCGCAGCCAGTGGGTGGACTGTACTATTCACTGTTATAGTGAATAGGGTCTCAGAGGGTCGCAAAAATGGAGTCTGGTTTACCTGCTTCTCCCCACTTGCCAGAGGCAACTGGCAGTGCTCCTGCACCTGGGGTCCCTATGGACCAGTTGTCGGCAGTCCTTGAATCATTCCTTGTCAAGCTGGAAGCGGTGTGCTAACGCACAGGGGCTGTAAAGCGCCCCCTCCCCACACAATCTCCACATGGGGAGTGCTCTGAGTCAGATATGGGCCTAGCTACTGCTGCTCAGGACCCTAGCTCTGAGGATTTTGATGTGTTTAGTCAGGACATTTCTTGTGAGGAAGACCCCTGCCTTGAACCACCAACTGACAGGGTGCTTGTGAGTGAACTCATTGATGCTGTGAGGGATGATCTCAAGCTGAATGTTGAGGCTGAGGAACCTCAGGTGGACACTATGACCTTTGGTTCTTTAAAAGCCGTGTCTTCAAAAAAGGTTTTTCCATATGTGCCTTTTTTTGATACATACATTGACCAAGTCTGGGATAAGCCGCAGAAGACTTTGACGGTCCCGCGGCACATAGCCTTACGGTACCCCTTTAAAGAGGATCTGGTTAAGAAGTGGGCTCAACCCCCGGTGGTCGACCCCCCGGTCGCCCATTGGAATAAGGCCACCATGCTCCCAATGGAAGGGACTCCTGCATTTAAGGATCCCGCTGACAGGAGGTCAGAGGTGGCGTGTAGAACTATGTTCACCTTATTGGGGGCTGCCTTACGCCCTATAGTGGAGGCAACACTGGTGTCTCAGACACTCACAGGCTGGGCACGGATATTGCACCAGACAGTGCAGGAGCATAATCTCCCTCCTGAAACCATTGCCCTGGCTCAACAGCCTGCGCAGGGTTTGGTCTTCGTGTGCGATGCCACTGTGGATGCGACCCCTTTAATAACAGGGGCCTCCATTTCGGCTGTGGTGGTGCGTTTCCTTATCTGGCTGAAATGCTGGTCAGCCGACCTAGCTTCCAAAAAGCTCCTGGCTGACTTGCCCTTTAAGGGCGGTAGACTGTTTGGGGCCGCCCTGGATGACATTATTAAGAACGTCACAGGAGGTAAGAGCACCTTCCTTCCCCAGTCTATTAAGGGAAAGGAGCCCCACCGCAGGCCGGGCCCTTCCCTTCCGGCGAAGAAGACGTTTTTTCGTCAGTCAGATTCCATGGGCAAGCCCACCCAGACTGAAAAAAATGCGGCTGGGGGACAAAGACGTCCCTGGGTGCGTAAGCCTACCAAGCTAGCTCCCAAGTCCACCACCGCATGAAGTCTTGCCCCTGCCCGACTCTGGGGTGGGGGGACGTCTTCGCAAGTTCTCGGTGCGGTGGACCTCCCGGATCTGCGACCGGTGGGTGTGCGAGGTGGTCACCTCGGGATACAGGATAGGGTTCCGCTCGTGGCCCCCAAACAGGTTTTTTCCTTCGAACCTCCCTCTCCTTCCGGCCCGCCGGACGGCCCTCTTGGGGGCCTACAGGATTTGCTCGGGCGCGGAGTAATTGTGCCGGTTCCGTCACAAGAGAGGTTTCAGGGGTTTTACTCCAAACCTGTTTGTCGTCCCGAAAAAGGACGGGGTTCGGCCAATCCCGGACCTCAAGGCCCTGAATGCCTATGTGAGGGTACAAAAATTCAGGATGGAATACATTCGCACTGTGATCGCGACCCTCCACTAGGAGGATTTTTTGGCGTCCTTGAATATCAAGGACGCTTACTTGCACATCCCAATCTGCGCAGGCCACCAGAGGTTTCTGCGCTTTGCCATAGGCGAAGTCCACTATCAGTTCGTGGCCCTTCCCTTCGGCCTAGCATCAGCACCACGGGTTTTCACCAGGGTGCTGGCCCCGGTTCTAGCTTTGCTGAGACAGCGAGGAATTGTTATCGTGGGCTATCTAGACGATCTCCTTCTCAGAGTAGAAAATGGCTCAGAATTGGAGGAAAATGTGACGATAGTCAGTCAGACCCTCCGGGACTTCGGTAGGGTTCTGAACGCGCGGAAGTCCGCTCTAGCCCCGACTCAGCACTTGGAGTATCTGGGTCTGATCCTGGATACTTCGGCAGAAAAGGTGTTTCTACCCTCAGAGAAGCTACTGACACTTCAGTCAGCAGTACGGGTTTTGTCGTCCCGAAAATGGTCGTCAATTCGCTTCTGCATGAGAGTCCTGGGACTGATGGTGGCCTCCTTCGAGGCGGTTCCGTATGCCCAATCACACACTCGGGCATTGCAGAAGGTAATTCTGTCAGTTTGGGACAAGTCCCCATTGTCTTTGATCTTCAGATCCAGGTGAGTCACTCTGTCAAGGCGTCCCTGACGTGGTGGCTGAGGTCCCCGGCTCTTCGGGCCGGTAAGTCGTTCCTCCCCATCCACTGGACGGTGATTACAATGGACGCCAGCCTGACGGGCTGGGGAGGAGTGTGGGGAGTCCTGTCAGCTCAGGGGCTCTGGACTCCAGCCGAATCTCGTCTCCCAATCAACGTCCTGGAATTGCGGGCGATCAGGCTGTGTCTCTCTGCTTGGTCGAAGAGGCTACAGGGCCGCTCGGTCAGAATCCAGTCGGACAACGCCACGGCCGTGGCGTATGTCAACCATCAGGGGGGCACTCGGAGCCCGGCTGCGGCATCCGAGGTCGCCCACATCCTAAGACGGGTGGAAAGAAGCGTGCCGGCGCTGTCGGCCGTTTACATTCCGGGCGTGGAAAACTGGCAGGCGGTCTATCTGAGCCGCCAGTCCCTGGACCAGGGGGAGTGGTCCTTGCATCCGGAAGTGTTTCAGCTCCTTTGTCGACGATGGTCCGGATGTGGACCTGATGGCGTCTCGACTCAATCGCAAGGTGTCGAGGTTTGTGGCCCGGTCCAAGGACCCCTGGGCGGATGCCTCGGACGCGTTAGTGGCCCCGTGGGGTCGGTATCGCCTGATATATGTCTACCCTCCGCTGCAGTTGATTCCCCGTCTGCTGCGCAGGGTAGTGGCCGAGGGTATTCCGGTGATCCTCATTGCCCCGGGCTGGCCTTGGCGTCATTGGTACGCCAATCTGGTACGTCTCATCGCGGACGTCCCTTGGCGCCTGCCCTTGAGGGAGGACCTTCTATCTCAAGGTCCTATCTTTCATCCTGCTTTACAGTCTCTGGCTTTAACGGCATGGCTTTTGAGAGCCAGGTGCTGAAAGACTGAGGCCTGTCTGATTCGGTAATTCCAACCATGCTTAGGGCACGGAAGTCTTCTTCTAGGAAGATCTATCACCGTACCTGGAGAGCTTACATCGCTATGTGCGAGGAGCTAGACTGGCGTCCACGGACGTACTCTGTCCCCAGAATCCTGAGGTTCTTACAGCGTGGTGTTGCTCAAAGGCTGGCTTTGAGCACTATTAAGGGTCAGATTTCGGCTTTGGCTGTTTTCTTTCAAAGACCCCTAGCTGGTCATTCCTTGGTTAGCACTTTTGTGCAGGGGGTACGCCATGTGGTTCCACCTGTCAAGCCCGCGCTCCCTCCTTGGGATCTGAACTTGGTGCTTTCGGTTCTTCAGGAATCTCCTTTTGAGAATATAAGAGATATTCCTCTTTCAACTTTGTCCCAGATGGTGGCTTTTTTAGTGGCCATCACTTCTGTTAGACGGGTGTCTGAGTTGGCGGCTCTGTCATGTAAGTTGCCTTACCTGGTCCTCCATAAGGACAAGGCGGTATTGCGACCGCGACCGTCTTTTCTTCCTAAGGTGGTTTCAGCTTTTCACCTTAACGAGGACATTGTCCTTCCGTCCTTGTGCCCTCATCCATCGCATCCTAGGGAGGTTGCGCTTTACAATTTGGACGTGGTGCGTGCCTTACGGGTATACCTGCCAGCTACCGCTCATATTCGGAAGTCTGACTCGCTGTTTGTGTCTGTCTCTGGTCCGAAACAGGGCCAAGCGGTGTCGTCTGCCACCATTTCTAGGTGGATCAGACAGACTGTTATACAGGCCTATGCCATTAGGGGACGGGCGCCTCCCTTTCCGGTCACGGCACATTCCACCAGGGCAATCGGTGCTTCCTGGTCTTTCCGACATTAAGCGTCGGTTGCACAAGTGTGCAAGGCGGCGACCTGGTCGTCCATTCATACCTTTTCAAAGTTCTACAAGGTTGATGTGGCTGCATCTTCGGATGCTTCCTTCGGCCGCAAAGTGTTGCAGGCCACTGTCTAATGTTGCAACTCCTCCGTTGAGGGGCTCTGCTGGTTTGGAGTGAAGTTTTGGTTGTTCCTTACTTTTTTGCTCCCACCCTTCTCTTATACTGCTTTGGGACGTCCCACATGTAATCAGTATGAGAGCTTCGTGGGTCCATGGACGATGAGAGAAAATAGGATTTTTGTACTCACCGTACTCCGCTCCTCCCAAGACCTTGCCTCCTCGCCTCCCAAGACCTTGGCTCCTCGCCTCCCAAGACCTTGCCTCCTCGCCTCCCAAGACCTTGCCTCCTCGCCTCCCAAGACCTTGCCTCCTCGCCTCCCAAGACCTTGCCTCCTCGCCTCCCAAGACCTTGCCTCCTCGCCTCCCAAGACCTTGCCTCCTCGCCTCCCAAGACCTTGCCTCCTCGCCTCCCAAGACCTTGCCTCCTCGCCTCCCAAGACCTTGCCTCCTCGCCTCCCAAGACCTTGCCTCCTCGCCTCCCAAGACCTCGCCCACCTCCCCTCCCAAGACCTCGCCCACCTCCCCTCCCAAGACCTCGCCCACCTCCCCTCCCCATACCTTTACCCTCTTGCCTTCCAAGCTCCCCTCCAAACCCTTTTTCCCCTCACACCAGTATTGAATTGTTATAAAGTAGAAAAGACTTTATATACATACCGTCATAAATAAAAAAAAACATAAGGTATTAAGACAGAACTGAACAATTCAACATGGTTAGCAGGCAGACTTGATTGAGGATCCAGGAAAGGAAAAATCCTAGCAGATTAAACTTCAGCTTTAAATAAATAGTTATCTTTCTGTGTAAGAGTCGCACTTATTGCATGATATCCTGATACGAGTTTAACTTTTTTTCAGGCACTTGAACCTGAGTGTGCGTCCTAAGCAGCTCTCGGCGCTGGTGAGGAGTGGGGTTCCAGAGGCACTTCGAGGGGAAGTGTGGCAACTTCTTGCTGGATGTCACAACAATGATTACTTGGTGGAGAAATACAGACTTCTCATCACTAAGGTAATGATAGTTTGATACCTTCAGATGCAATACTCTGAGCTCATACCATTACTGTCTGTACTGTCATGGGTTTATTTGCCTTATCTATAAACTATCAGTTGTTTAACCCCTTCACAATTCAAGGGTAAAACAAATGTTAATGCCTAAGCACAATTTTGCAACTTTGACATGTGTTAGTAAAAACCGTACATTTCATCACAACTACTTTTTGCATCTAGGTGGATTATACCACATTTTTTTTTCAGGACAAATTGGGCTTTTATTTGGTGGTAAATGGTTACGGATATCGCCTGATTTTTTATTATCAAAGGAAAACTGCCCCAAAATAATAAATAAGATCAAAAATAATATATATATATTTTTTAAATGTAGCTATATTTTTCTTGCTACTACCATAACCTTCCACCAAAGAACAACCTAAAATAAATGTCTTGCTCCTGACGATTGCAGCGATGCCACATATGTATATGTTGTTGTTTGTACCCGTAGTCCAGCCTAGAAACACTAGTGCACGTTTTTCTTTTTTTCTTTTTTTTTTTATCCTTCCTAAAACACACTGATACTAATAAAAAATTTTTTTTTAATCTTGCCCAAAAATATACTGACCTTTGACCCTGACCCTTACCCAAACACTAACCCTGACACCGATCTCGATCAAACCTTGATCTAGGTATTTTTTTGTTTTGTTTTTTATTATTATTACTTTTTTTTTTGTTTTTGTTTGATGTTTACATTTCTTGTAATAGGAATAAAAGTGATCAAAATTTTTTTTTTTTTAAAGAGAAAGTGTAAATAAAAAAATTAAAGGGCCCCCGTCCCCACATGCTCGCTCAAAGAAGCAACGCATGCGTAAGTCGCGCCCTCATATGTAAATGGTGTTCAAATCACACAAGTGAGGTATCACCGTGTGCGTTAGAGCAACAATTCTATCACAAGACCTCCTCTGTAACTTTAACCACTTGCCAAATGGCGCACACCGATGTACGTTGACGGAATGGACACGGGCAGGCAGATTGCCGTACAGGTACATCCCTTTAAATCTGCCACCTAGCAGGTGCGTGCCCGCCGTGTGCCCGCGAGTCCCGGGAACTCGATGTTCCCGGGAGGCCCACGATTGCGGTCGGCAAGAGCAGAACAGGGGAATGCCTTTGTAAACAAGGCATTCCCCTATTCTGCCTAGTGATGTGTCACGTGTAGCCACGCCCCCTGGCAGCAAGAATCACTCCCTAGGAAACACTTAACCCCTGCAGCGCCACCTAGTGGTTAACCCCTTCACTGCCAGTGTCATTTTTACAGTAACAGTGCATTTTTATAGCACTGATCGCTGTAAAAATGACAATGGACCCAAAATGGTGTCAAAAGTGTCCGATGTGTCCGCCATAATGTCGCAGTCACGATAAAAATTGCTGATCGCCGCCATAACTAGTAAAAAAATAATTATTAATAAAAATGCCATAATACAGTCCCCTATTTTGTAGGCACTATAACTTTTGCGCAAACAAATCAATAAACGCTTATTGCGTTTTTTGGTTTTTTTTTACCAAAAATATGTAGAAGAATACGTATCGGCCTAAACTGAGGGAAAAAAATCGTTATTTTATATATTTTTGGGGGATATTTATTATAGCAAAAAGTAAATATATAGAATTTTTTTCAAAATTGTCGCTCTTTTTTTTGTTTATAGAGCAAAAAGTAAAAACCGCAGAGGTGATCAAATACCACCAAAAGAAAGCTCTATTTATGGGGAAAATAGGACGTCAATTTTGTTTGGGAGCCACGTCGCACGACCGCGCAGTTGTCAGTTAAAGCGACGCAGTGCCGAATCGCAAAAAGTGGCCTAGTCATTAAGCAGCAATATGGCCAGGGGCTTAAGTGGTTAAACATGTAAACATTTTTAAAACGTTGCCTATGGAGATTTTTAAGTACCAAAGTTTGGAGCCATTCCATGAGTGTGTGCAATTTTAAAGCGTGACATGTTAGGCGTAACATAATCTTTCACATTATCCCCAAAAATTGGGCTAACTTTACTGCTTTTTTTTTTTTTTTTAACCACATCAATACTGGGCACTTTAGCCCCCTTCCTTCCCAGACCAATTTTCAGCTTTCAGCGCTCTCGCATTTTCAATGACAATTGCGCGGTCATGCTACACTGTACCCAAATGAAATTTTTATCATTTTGTTCACACAAATAAAGCTTTCTATTGGTGGTATTTATTCACGACTACGTTTTTTCTTTTTTGCGATATACGTGAAAAATGCGGAAATTTGGGAAAATATATATATTTTCGTCTTTCTATTTTAAAAAAAATCCAATAAAATCGAATTTTGTTATAAATTTAAGCCAAAATGTATTCTACTACATGTTTTTGGTAAAAAAAAATCCGTTAAGTGTATAATAATTGGTTCGCGTGATCACGGACATATGTACGCAAATGATCATGTACAGATGTGCGTAGGTGATCACGGACATATGTGTGCAAATGATCATTGGGACATATGATTTTACTGTCACATATGTGGGGGACAGGTGTTTTTACTATGTGGGGACATGTGTGTGTGGGGACATGTATTTTGGGGACATGTTTGTGTTTTACACTATGTGGGGACACTAGGCTGGTGATCAGTGAGTAAAAAGCTGAAAAAAACAGCTCATACTCACTGATCACCAGCCAGCTGCAGCGATCCGCTCTCCTCTCCTCACCGACGACTTCTGTGTAAGGAGAGGAGAGCTGATTGCCTAGCAACCGGCTCTCTGTTTACATCACATGACGGCTGTGATTGGACACGGCGTCATGTGATTAGGAGGGCCAATCACAGAGCCCTCCTGCCGAATCGAGATGCGCTGTGTCCGGGTGACACGCGTGCATCGGGATCGTGCCGCTGCGCGGGAACGCACGCGCGCGATCCCCGTCCTTCTGAAGGACGTTCCTGAACGTCCACCCAGAAGGAGAGAGCGCCCACCCGGCTGTATACATACAGTGGCCGGGTGGGAAGTAGTTAATTCATGAAACTGTTTTATTTCTGTTTGAAAAATTGCTGCGCAAATATTGTGTGACATAAAAAGTTGCAACGATTGCCATTTTATTCCTTAGGATCTCTGCTTAAAAAAAAAACGTATATAAGGTTTGGGGGTTCTGAGTAATTTCCTAGAAAAAAACATGATGATTTTTACATGTAGGAGCGAAGTGCCAGAATTGGCCCAGATGGGAAGTAGGTAAGAAAACAAAAAAGAAAAAGAAAAAACAATCCCACAGTTCACCCCAATACCCTGAATTTGCTGAAGATACTGATCTGGAGCTTATGAATGATTAATTTGTTCATTCATTAGTTCCTACTTCCTCTTTTGTAAGAATGGGCGGGCCCTCAGATGTATAAACGGTCATTAACCACTTCAGCCCCGGAGGATTTGGCTGCCCAATGACCAGGCCATTTTTTGCGATTCGGCACTGCGTCGCTTTAACTGACAATTGCGCAGTCGTGTGACGTGGCACCCAAACAAAATTTGCGTCCTTTTTTCCCCACAAATAGAGCTTTCTTTTGGTGGTATTTGATCACCTCTGCGGTTTCTATTTTTTGCACTATCAACAAAAATAGAGCAACAATTTTGAAAAAAATGCAATAATAAATATCCCCCAAAAAATATATAAAAAAATATATTTTTCCTCAGTTTAGACCAGTGTTTCTCAACTCCAGTCCTCAAGGCGCCCCAACAGGTCATGTTTTCAGGATTTCCCTCAGATGAAACAGCTGTGGGAATTACTAAAGCAGTTAAACTGATCAAATAACCTGTGAAAAACAATGGAGAGCCTGAAAACATGACCTGTTGGGGCGCCTTGAGGACTGGAGTTGAGAAACACTGGTTTAGACTGATACGTATTCTTCTACATATTTTTGGTAATTTTTTTTTTGCAATAAGCGTATATTGATTGGTTTGCACAAAAGTTATAGCGTCTACAAAATAGGGGATAGTTTTATGGCATTTTTATTAATAATTTTATTTTTTTACTAGTAATGGCGGCGATCTGCGATTTTTATTGTGACTGCGACATTATGGCGGACACATCGGACACTTTTGACGTTATTTTGGGACCATTGTCCTTTATACAGCGATCAGTGCTATAAAAATGTACTGATTACTGTGTAAATGACACTGGCAGGGAAGGGGTTAACCACTAGGGGGCGAGGAAGGGGTTAAGTGTGTCCTAGGGAGTGATTCTAACTGGGGGGGGGGGCTGGGCTACGAGTGACACGACAGTGATCACTGCTCCCGATCACAGGGAGCAGTAGATCACTGTCCTGTCACTAGGCAGAACAGGGAAATGCTTGTTTACATAAGCATCTCCCCGTTCTGCCACTCCGTGACACGATCGCGGGCACGGTCACGAATAGTGCGGCGGGCGAGGGCCCACTGTATGGCTTTTTAAAGGGGATTTGCTCACCGCTGCCATTCTGCCGACGTATATCGGCGTGCAGCGGTCGGCAAGTGGTTAAAGCGGAGTTCCACAAAAAGTTATTTTTTTTTTAAAGTGTCCTTATTAAAAGTCAGCAGCTACAGTGTTTGTAGCTGCTGACTTTTAAAAAATAAATAAAAAATCGCGGGTGGAAATTCCCCTTTAAGTCAGCAGCTGCTGACTTTTAAAATAAGGACACTTACCTGTCCAGGGCGCCCGCGATGTCCTCACCTGAAGCCGACCCGTCCTTTAGCTCCGGGTGAAGGCGTCGGCATCTTCAGTAAGGAAATCAGGAAGTGAAACCTTGCGGCTTCACAGCCTGGTTCCCTACTGCGCATGCGCGAGTCGCGCTGCATGTCCTGACTGGTCCCTGATGTCTTCTGGGACCTGTGTGTCTCCCAGAAGACAGGGGACGGAGGAGGGGCCGGACATGGTGTAGGTCGCCGCGGATTCTGCAGCGATCTTTCGCCGGAAGTGGGAGCAGATACCTGTATTAGACTTGTATCTGCCTCCCCCTCCCCCCCCAAATGTGACACTGGAAGGGGGGAGGAACCAGATAAGCGGAAGTTAAATTTTTGGGTGGAACTCCACTTTAAACACAAGTAAAGCGCTCAAATGAACTCCCCGAAATAATGACTATGGGCTCTGGATGATCCCTGTGTGAGGATAGTCCAGGTTTGTGTCTCTGTCACTCACACACCTGAACTATCCTCACACAGGGATCATCCAGAGCCCATTGTCATTATTTCGGGGAGTTCATTTTGAGCGCTTTACTTGTGTTTAATAACTGTTGCTATCCCAGTAGTCACTTCTGAGCTGCCCGAGAACTACCTATGCACCTGGCTCTGTACACATTAGTGCTCCAATTGTTACAATCTACCGCCTGACTTATTTTTTCAGTTTACTATCTCAGATGTAAACGCTACACGGTTTATGTCTCTGATTGCTGTGATTGGTCATTACAGCGATCACATGGTACAGAGCCGCTTTGGATCGGCTCTGTACACAATGTCTTTGAACAGCTGTTAATTGGAGCACTGGCTGCCCGGGGGGTGATTTCTGCAATGCTGTTTGGTGTCTGCCACTTTACTATTCCAATTCTGTGTTTTGTGTGAGGCCCCTTTCACAGCGGTGCGGTTTGACCACACTGTGGGTGCAGCACAGTCTACCTGCTGGTTTGGTGTAGGTTGGCTGCGCTTTTCCCATTGACTCCTGTTATGTTCCGTGGTTTTGGTGCGCTTTCTGAAAGCACACCAAGATAGGTGCACGATTCTGGGAAAAATGAGAATCACGATTTTTTTGCTTAGAATAAAGATCACGATTCTGGCAGCGTAACATCATCTTTCACATTATACAATAAAATTGGGCTAACTTTACTTTTTTTTTTTTATTAATTAAAGTGTATTTTTTTTCCCCAAAAAATTGCATTTGAAAGACCGCTGCGCAAATACAGTGTGACATAAAATATTGCAAGGTTTAGCCTTTAAATGGTTAAACTGACCTTATTTACAGACCGAAGTTCATTCCTTTGATCTAAAGAACAAAACGTTACAATGTTTATAGTTCGCTCGGCTAAGGAATGTGAAATTCGGCTTTAGCCGATAACTCTGCATAGAATCGGGAAAATGCTTTGTTAAGATTGCGAGGGGGAAAGAATCGCAATCTCGATTCTTAATTAATCATGCAGCTGTAGTGCATGGACATAAAAGAAGTCAATGGGAAAGCGCCGGGTTCACTGGGCAATCACAGCCAGTGAGCCAAAGAAAAAAAAAAAGAGAGAGGGGGTGGGGCCAAGCCGTGGCTCTTTGTGTTGCAAGGACACACAGATCAGCAGCTCGGGATCGAAACTGCTTGGGTGCCCCCATTGCAAGCTGCTTGCTCTGGGGGGGCAGGAGGGAGGGGACCTGAGAAGACAGGTCTTCTTTTAGGTTTATTTTTATTTTTTTATAATTGTCTTTAATATCACGTTAATGCCATATTTTCTAGTACTGTGGCTTGTTTACTTTGCTTAATTTTAAATCGTTCGACTTGTTATCAGTTACCAGCCATGGAATTCTGAACCTTGCCGAAAGGACAGTACATGTAAATGTGTTTTTTTTTTTTTTTTTTCTTTTTGTGTTTTTTTTTTGTGTGTTTTTTTTTTTCTCTTTTTTTTTTCTTGTCGTGATTATTTTTGTCTTCTGCCGAGTGAAGGAATAAAAAAGCAACATGATCGAATGCAAGCCTAACGTAACTTTTCAGCCCGCCGTACTGTTTTGTTTCAAGCCGCCATTTCCTATTCATTGTGTTTTGGGAACAATAATAAACTTGATTGGTAGACAGTAGTAAAGGAGTTTACAGGAACTTTTGTTGTTACTGAGATTCTTAATGACAATTTGGCAAGCTGCTCAGGGCCCCCCCCCCCGTTTAGAACATAATAATAATAATTTGGGCATAACAGGAAGAAGTGGTGGGGATACATTATTATGTCATTTACTAAGAGGGAAGTTTTGCAGAGAGGATAACTTAAACAAAACAATCGCGGCGGCTATTTGGCTTCACAGCGTTCAACGATTTTTGGAGAAGTTGGTTGTTTTCTGCAGTGACTACCATGTGTGGGTGTTAAGAGAAGCTGTCAGGTCTATTAACCACTTGCTTACCAGACACTTTCCCCCCCTTCCTGCCCAGGCCAATTTTTCAGCTTTCAGCGCTGTCACACTTTGAGTGACATTTGCGCGGTCATGCAACACTGTGCCCAAATTACATTTTTATCATATTTTTTTTTTTCACACAGATGGAGCTTTCTTTTGGTGGTGTTTAATCACCATTGAGGTTTTTAGTTTTTGCTAAACAAATGAAAAAAGACTGAAAATTTGGGGGGAAAAAAAACAAAACTTTTTTCATATTTTGTTATAAAATGTTGCAAACAGGTAATTGTTCTTCACTGATGTGCACCGATGAGGTGGCACTGAAGGGCACTGATAGGCGACACTGATAAAGCAAGACTGATGGCCGCTAATAGGTGGCACTGATGGGCACTGATGAGGCTGCACTGATGGGCACTAATAGGTGACACTGATAGCTGGCACTGAGCACTGATAGATGGCACTGATGAGACGGCACTGGTGGTCACTGATTAGGAGGAACTGATGAGGCTGCACTAATGGGAGTCTTCATACCACGTGATCAGCTGTGACCAATCACAGCTGATCATCGCGTGAACTACGAAGTGCCGGTAAACGGCTCTCCTCGGTTCACGCTGACAGGGAGAGCCGATTGGTGGCTCTCCCTGTCGGGGGGGGGGGGTGGCCTGTTCTGATAATCAGCACAGCCTCATCAAAATGTGCCAATCAGTTGAAAATAAATGCCCATCACATGCCAGCCTGTGCCCCTATAATAAACCTGTCAGTGCCCATATCAGTGTCCACAACAGTGGCCAAAAAGTGCCAATCAGTACCCCATCAATTCCTGTCAGTGCCCCATCAAAGTGCCAATCAGTACCACACAGAAAAGCCTGTCAGTAGCTCCTCATCAGTGCTGCCTATCCAGTGCCGCCTATCAGTGCCGTCAGTGCTGCCTATCAGTGGCGCCCATCAGTTTATTTTTTTTCAAAATTTACGCCCTTTTTTTTTGGTTTATAGTGCAAAAATTAAAAACCGCAGAGGTGATCAAATACCACCAAAAGAAAGCTCTATTTGTTGGGAGAAAATGATAAAAATGTCATTTGGGTACAGTGTTGCATGACCGTGCAATTGTCATTCAAAGTGCAACGGCGATGAAAGATAAAAATTGTCCTGGACAGGAAGGGGGGAAAGTGCCCGGTATGGAAGTGTTTTTTAAAGGAGGAGAGGTGGTGGGATTGTAAAGAGCAGATGGAAGATGTGAGCTGTATTGAAGTAGGAGGGGCGGAGTGGGGAAAGAGCCGAGCTGACGGGCTGAAGCCCTGGCAGGAAGTGTCCCCTGTGCGGCTCATGGTGGTGTGGACTTGAGCTTCATGCTCTGTGCTCCTTGAACTCATCCTACAAGGTCCCTGGGTGCGGGTCCATGCTGAGCTGTTCAGCCTCACCTCAGAGCAAGAACCGGCGGACGCTGCACTGGCTCTGCAGTGGCCCAAAGCCTGACAGCCCGGAGCCAGTGCGGCCACCTGTCAGTGCAATATCATCAGTTCAGAACCCATCAGTGCAGAACCCATCCGTGCTCATCAGTGCAGTGCCCATCCGTGCTCATCAGTGCAGTGCCCATCAGTGCTCATCAGTGCATTACCCATCAGTGCTCATCAGTGCATTACCCATCAGTGCTCATCAGTGCAGTGCCCATCAGTGCTCATCAGTGCAGTACCCATCATTTTTAGCAACAAATAAAACCCACATTGATTATTAAATACCACCAAAAGAAAACTGTGAATTATTTTTATTTTTTTTATAAAAATGTCATATGGGGTACAGTGTTGCATGACTGTTTAATTGTCATTCAAAGTGTGAGCGATGAAAGCTAAAAACTGGCCTGGGCAGGAAGGGGGTGAAAGTAACCAGTAGGCAAGTGGTTAAAAAAAACTGCCTCCTAACTTTTTTAGCTGGCTCCTAGATCCAAAGCAAATTTGTCAAGCCCTGCAGGGGGGCATTGATGAATGCAGGAGGGCGTTGCCGAATGCAGGAGGGCGTTGCCGAATGCAGGAGGGCGTTGCCGAATGCAAGAGGAGGTTGCGGAATGCAGGAGGGCGTTGCTGAGCCTCCTGCAGGAGGCGATTGATGAATGCAGGAGATTGATGAATGCAGGAGGGCGTTGCTGAGCCTCCTGCAGAAGGCGATTTTTAAATGCAGAAGGAGATTGATGAAAGCAGGAGGGTGTTGCTGAGCCTCCTGCAGAAGGCGATTTTTAAATGCAGGAGGAGATGGATGAATGCAAGAGGGCATTGCTGAGTATCCTGCAGAAGGCGATTGATAAATGCAGGCGGGCATAGATGAATTCAGGAGGAGATTGATGAATGCAGGAGGAGATTGGTGAATGCAGGAGGGCGTTGATGAATAAAATAAACCCTAGCAAAAAAGCAACTTTTATCTTAAAGTGGTTCTAAAGGCTGAAGGATTTTAACCTTAATGCATTATCTGAATTAAGGTAAAAATCCCTATAAGTGCTAGTGGCTTGCTATGATGGACACTCGGCAGGTGGGAGGAGCCAGGTGGACTGGAGGATCGGGGCTGCTCTGTGTAAAACCTGAACAAATCCCTAGACAGCTGCCACAGGCGGCAAGTGTCCCCAATAGACGATCCCCCCCCCCCTTTATTCCTGTTCTGGTGACAACTCAAAATGTTAGCTTTTTTCTTCGCTCTCAGTGGTCACCAGGACAAATGAGGGTTCATCATCTTAGGGGGGCAGAGGCATTAATGAAAACCAAACAAGGGTTCTAGGCCCTCGCTGCCGCTCCAGAATTGAATCCTGGACTGATTTGTGAATAGAGTCGCAGTTTCAGGTTCCAGCGATCACCTCGCTGCCCTTTCGATTCAGCAGATTCTCTTTTCCTATAATTACACATCTACCGACATAGGTGCCTTCACCATCATATAGTAAGCAATGGGTACCCACATGATTATAGATCTGCTGCCAGCGGTGGACGTATGATTATCAGCCTGCTAGTACAGCTTCCATATATATTATTATTTGTCACATGTAGCTAGTGAAATCTGCAAAAAAAAATGTTATTTAATGCAAACACAGAGGTTAGAGCCAATCAGAGGCTCAGGCAGGGGCTTATACAGTTGGATGCAATTAGCAAAGTCTGCAAGCTGGTGTACATCAAATAACTGTGCGCAGCAGAGCGGTAAATTTGCTATTTGCATGGCAAGCCTTTAACCCCTTCCTGCCCGCCCCCAGATCCCTTTAACCACTTCAATACCAGGCACTTTTACCCCCTTCCTGCCCAGGCCAGTTTGCAGCTTTCAGCGCTGTCACACTTAGAATGACAATTGCGCGGTCATGCAACACTTGTAACCAAATTACATTTCTTTCTCGTACATCACGGGACACAGAGCGACATAGTCATTACTAATGGGTTATATAGATACCGTCAGGTGCTGGCACTGGCAACTTCCAAAACCGGAAGTACCCTCCCCTATATAAGCCCCTCCCATCCGGGAGCACCTCAGTTTTTTGCCAGTGTCTAAGGTGTTGGCCAAGAAGAAACATGTGTTTTTCACTGAGCTTGCGTACAGGTTCTTTTGGGCCTCAGTAAGCTATTCCGGATCCGACCAAAAAAGCTTCATAGCTAAACGGTCGGTACCCGGGCCTTGCAGAGAAGAGCAAGGTTTTGCCTGTAATGCTTCTCTTAGGAGAGCTGGACCCTGGGATCCAGAGCTCTGGTCATACCCACGACCAAGATGTTTTCTGTGCAGGGTGCTATACAGGTCCAGGGGAGTGGAATCCTTGGGAACCCGGTCCCTGAAGGTTTGATTACAATGCCTGCCGTGATAGGTGAAGTTTGGGCTTTTGTGGACCAAACAAAGTCCTGCGGCGGGGAACAGGTAAGTGGGGGCCCCCAGGAACTTGGTTCTATTGGGGGACCCCCAAGCCTAATTTGTCTTTCTGTCTGTTACCTAATGGTATTCCCGCAAAATTCTGTGCATGCCTGTAACTACTAAAAAAATGTAATAATTTTTAATGGTGGTCAAGAAAAAAAAAAAAAAAAAATTATATATATATTTAATATATTAGACTGCGGTACCTGTGTTTGTCCACTAGAGGCCGCTGTGGAATGTTTTCTTGTCATGTGGACTAGCTTCTTCTCAGCAGAGCAAAGTCCAGGCAGATGGTGAGTTCTCTTATGGGAAACTGCTTCCTCTGCCATGTTGCAGTGCTCGTCCATCCCCCGGGCTGCGGCAAAGAGGGGCCCTGGCTCCTGTCCCTTGTTACCATATTTGAAATTAGCGCCGAAGGCGCACGTGGCCGCGCGCGTGCACGCGCCTCTATATATAGAGGTGAGCCGGGAAAGGGGGCGGAGCCTGGGGGATGACGCTCTGTGCGCGATGCAGCGCTTCTGCGCATGTGCGGGCGTCCCAGCAGTTTAAAAAAAAAAAACACAATATTGTAGTGAGCTGGCTATGAAGTACAGAGACAGAGCTGGCAACATTTAAAGGCATACAGCAAGCGGTTGATACAGGCATCCCCTAGAAAGGCACATTAGTAGACACCAACTGTGATATAGCAGCAATTGTGCTAGACTATTCTCAGTAAAAGTGGTGTATTACGGCTGGAATACCTCAGCTTTAGGCTTAGGAATATGCCGTCCAGAAGCTCCGGAACTGAATCTTCCAGGAAGCGAAGGGGGTCTCATCGGGCTCGGAGGATCTTGGGCATACTCCTGCTGCACCAGTCTCCCCTGAAGTTCAGAGGTAAGTGACCGTAGAGACCCCGCAGGGGTACTTGGTACTGTGGCTGTCCTCAGTTCACCTGCTCCTGTGTATGTAACAGAGGAGGTTTTTTCCTCAGCTCTGGGAGGATTAGAGAGAGATTGTCAACATTGATCGCTGCCTCCCTGTCAGGGAAAGCACGCCCGATCTCCGTCTCCTCCTTCAGAGTGCCTGTTAGCAGAGCAACAGTCCCATACAGGGATCGACCTGCCTGAAGGGGATCAGGATGAGGTTGATTCTGTTATAGAGGAATCAACAGTGGGGGAACCTTTTCTCAGCATCTCAAGCTGAAAGATTATGGGTTCAGTCTCTGACTAACATGGTCCGATCAGCATTTAAAAATGCACCTTGCGGAACCATCAACCACTACTGTATCCACGTTGGGGTCGCTAGAAGCCCCCAGACTGTTTGTTCTTTTCCACTTCACCCTTTACTGAAAGGGCTCATTTACCAGGATTGGGAACGTCCTGAGAAAATATTTATTCCCCCAAGAGATTTCCGGTGGTCTATCCCATGGAGGATAAGTTCATCAAAAAAAAAAAAAAAAAAAAAAATGGAAGGTCCCTACAGTGGACGCAGCCATCTCTTGTATGTATAAATCACTGACATGTCCAGTGGATAATGTCCAAATGTTCAAGAACCCAATAGATAAAAGATTGGAGTCCTTATGAAAATCTGCTTGGTGATACAACCAGCAGTAGCAGCTATTGGGGTCTGCTAAGCAGTGAAGGATCAGTTGAAACAGGTCTTGAGGGACTTGACAGATCAGCAGGCTTTGCCCTAGCTGATCTACCTAGAGCCTTAGGCTTTGCGGTTGACGCCATAGAGGATTCAGTCCATCAGGCCTCCCGCCTTACGCTGTCTATAGTACATATGCGTAGGCTCCTATGGCTCAAAAACTGGTCTGCTGAAGCTCCCTGTAAAGAATGGCTGGTTAGCGTCCCATTTCATGGTGAACGCTTATTCAGGGAAAACCTGGACAAATATATCCAGAAAATTTCCAGCGGTAAAAATACGCTCTTGCCGGTTAAAAGCAGAGTTAGAGGTCCCTCTTTAAGAGGCCTGCTTCTCCAGTCCCTGGGGCATCGGCTGTGTAACAGTTCCGACGGCCTCCTCGGTCAAATCCCGGGGGTAAAAAACAGGGACAGTAGCAGGGTAATGAGAAACCCTGGGTCAGGGGAGGTACAAAACCTCCCCCAAAGTTAAATTCATTGAAGCCCCCACTCAGTCGGGTGGGGGGAGGACTCCAGTTGTTCGCAAGAGACCTGGCGGGACACGATCAAGACAGATAGGTGCTCTCCGCAGTAGGTTTGGGATACAGTTTGGAGTTAAAAGACTCTCCTCCTTCCCATTTTTGAGGTCAAACGTGCCAAGGGATCCCCAGAAGAGAGAGTCCCTCCTGTTGGCACTAGAACAACTATTTCTCCAAGGAGTAATTATGGAGGTTCCCCTGGAAGAATGAGGGTTCGGGTTTTACTCAAACCTCTTTACAGTCTCGAAGCAAACGCGGACGGGAGGCCCATATTAATTCTAAAAGGGCTATACAAATTCCTGTATATCAGGACTTTCCGATGGAGTCGATCCGATCGGTGGCCACTGCCCTACAAGGGGAGGATTGGTTAGCCACGATCGACATCAAAGATGCTTATTTGCACATTCCCATCTTTCCAGTCCACCAAAAATTTCTACGCTTTGCAGTAGAAGGGCGCCATTTTCAGTTCAGAGCCTTACCCTTCGGTTTGGCCACAGCACCACGAGTGTTTACAAAAATTCTGGCCCTTTATTGGCCAATCTAAGAACACAAGGTGTAATGATAATGGCATATCTGGATGACTTGTTGCTGATAGACCACTCAGTGAAAAAACTAGACGTGGTCGTTCACAAGACGATCAAGTATCTGGAATCTCACGGTTGGATTATCAACCGAGACAAGTCAGCCCTAAAAACCAGTCAAAAGTCTGGAATACTTGGGGCTAAGGTTGGATTCAGGCCAGAGAAAAATATTCTTGCCTCGAGGAAGGGTGTTGTCTTTGAAAGATTTGATCCACTTAGTGGGTACAAAAAAGACAGCCGTCCATACGCCTGTATATGAGGCTGCTGGGAAAAATGGTGGCATCATTCGAAGCAGTACCCTACGGTCAATTCCATTCAAGGAATTTGCAAGGGGCCATACTGTCAGCCTGGAACAAAAAAGTTCAGGCCCTAGACTTACAATGTCCTTGTCCCCTTCCGTTCGCAAGAGCCTCCGTTGGTGGTTGGTTCCCCAGAATCTGGAAAAAAGGAAATCCTTCAGTCCGATTTCTTGGAAGGTGGTCACTACAGATGCCAGCCTTATAGGCTGGGGAGCAGTACTGGAGCAATAGTCTCTCCAGGGCAGATGGTCGGATGCAGAAAAGGCCCTGCCCATCAATCTCTTAGAGATACGAGCAGCCCGGTATGCCCTAGTAGCATGGACATCCAAACTCCAAGGGTCCCCTGTCAGAATTCAATCAGACAATGCCACAGCAGTGGCATATATCAATCATCAGGGGGGCACCAGGAGTCGTGCAGCCCAGAGGGAAGTAAATTACATCCTGAAATGGGCAGAAAAATATGTCCCAGCCATATCTGCGGTATTCATTCCAGGAGTGGAGAATTGGAAGGCGGACTTTCTAAGTCGCCAGCAATTAGGCCCAGAGGAAGGGTCCCTTCACCCCGAGGTTTTCTGGACAATATGTCAGCGGTGGGGAACATCGGATGTAGATCTTCTAGCATCCAGATTCAACGCAAAGGGGGACAGGTTTGTCTCTCGGACAAGGGATCCCCTAGCTTGCGGCTCGGATGCCCTAGTGTTCCATTGGGATCAGTTCAAGCTGATATATGCATTCACACCGCCAATGGTTACCTCGATTACTCCGCAGAATCAGGGTAGAAAAGAAACCAGTGATTCCGGTGGCTCCAGCGTGGCCCCGAAGAGCGTGGTACGCGGAGATTGTAAAATTTCAGTGGGGAGTCCTTGGACTCTCCCACGTCGTCCGGCTTTCGCAAGGACCGATATACCACCCTTCCTTACCAGCCCTAGGTTTGACGGCCTGGCTATTGAAGCCCACATTCTAAAAAAGAGAGGGCTCTCTAATGCTGTGGTATCTACCATGATCAATGCCAGGAAGCCGGTATCCAGGCAGATCTACTATAGAATCTGGAAGGCGTACATCGCGTGGTGTGAGGCCAAGAAATGGCATCCACATAAGTACGTAATAGGTAGGATTCTGGACTTCCTACAGTGGGCTGTAGATAGGAAGCTTGCCTTGAGTACTATCAAGGGTCAGATTTCGGCCTTGTCAATATTTTTTCAAAGGCCCTTGGCTTCGCATTCACTAGTCAAAGCCTTTATACAAGGAGTGATGCGTATTAGTCCTCCGGTTAATATTCCCATATGTCCATGGGATCTAAACTTGGTTCTGTCGGTTCTACAGAAACAACCATTTGAACCATTACAGCATATTTCCTTGGTGCTTCTCACCAGGAAATTGATTTTTCTAGTAGCCATTTGTTCGGCTAAAAGAGTATCGGAATTAGCAGCTATGTCCTGTAAGGAGCCATATCTGGTTATCCATAAGGACAGAGTAGTGTTACGTCCTCATCCAGCCTTTCTTCCTAAGGTGGTATCGAGGTTTCATTTGAACCAAGATGTGGTTCTTCCTTCTTTTTTTTTCCCCAAACCTACTTCGGTAGAGGAAAAGTTATTGCATTCTTTGGATGTAGTAAGAGCAGTTAAAGCTTATCTAAAAGCCACTGCTCAGATTCGCAGAACGGATACTTTGTTTATTCTGCCGGAAGGCCCCAGAGAGGGTCAGGCAGCGTCAAAATCTACTTTAGCCAAGTGGATTCGACAGGTCATAATACAAGCCTATGGCTTGAGAAGTAGACCGCCTCCGTTCAAAGTTAGGGCGCACTCCACGAGAGCAGTTGGAACTTCATGGGCAGTGCATCACCAGGCCTCCCTGGCTCAAATCTGTAAGGCCGCAACATGGTCTTCGGTACACACGTTTACTAGGTTCTACCAGGTGGACGTTAGAAGTCAGGAGGATGTCGCCTTTGGGCGCAGTGTGTTGCAGGCCGCAAAAGATCCTCATGTCTGATGGCGCTCAGCTTATATATGGTGTATCCCCCCCCTCATTTGGCATTGCTTTAGGACATCCCATTAGTAATGACTATGTCGCTCTGTGTCCCGTGATGTACGAGAAAGAAAATAGGATTTTTATAACAGCTTACCTGTAAAATCCTTTTCTTGGAGTACATCACGGGACACAGAGCTCCCGCCCCTCTTTAGGGACACTTATTGCTTTGCTACAAAACTGAGGTGCTCCCGGATGGGAGGGGCTTATATAGGGGAGGGTACTTCCGGTTTTGGAAGTTGCCAGTGCCAGCACCTGACGGTATCTATATAACCCATTAGTAATGACTATGTCGCTCTGTGTCCCGTGATGTACTCCAAGAAAAGGATTTTACAGGTAAGCTGTTATAAAAATCCTATTTTTTATCATTTTTTTTCCACACAATTAGGGCTTTCTTTTGGTGCTATTTAATCACCACTGAGTTTGTCTGGTAAGGAGCTCACAGGGATGTGCACCTTGGGGGTTGGGTCCCAGGGGTGCCAAAAAATCACTGAGCTTGGGACCACACTGAGGTTCCACGGCACTAGGTCACATCACTTTGGGATGAGCCATTTTGACTAGCTCAGAGTAATTTTTATACTCTCCGGAAGGGCCACCATCTATAATGCAGATGGCACTTTTTATTTATTTTTGCACTAATGGGCATTTGCACTGCACAAATGTTTTTTTTTCTCTCACAGAGACTGAGGTTGCAGGTTATAAGGGACTGCCCTGATGGGGAGAGGGTCTGTGGCCTTTGGGCCTTTTGCCTCTCAAACTGGGGGTCTGTCTTCAGGAGAGCCCTGACCAAATAGGAATGGCTTTTTCCAGTCCCTAAGGAAGGAGCAGGACTCACTTTTTCAGATCCCTAAGGAGGAGGTCTGGCTTCTTTAGGCCCCTAAGGAGCAAGACTCGCTTTTTCAGATCCCTAAAGAGCAGGACTGACTTCTTCAGATACCTAAAGAGCAGGACTGACTTCTTCAGATCCCCAAGGAGGAGGACTGGCTTCTATAGGGTCCCTAAGGAGGAGGACTGGCTTCTATAGGGTCCCTAAGGAGGATGACTGGCTTCTATAGGGTCCCTAAGGAGGAGGACTGGGCTTCTTCAGGTCCCTGTGGAGGAGGACGGGCTTCTTCAGGTCCCTGTGGAGGAGGACGGGCTTCTTCAGGTCCCTGTGGAGGAGGACGGGCTTCTTCTGGTCCCTGTGGAGGAGGACGGGCTTCTTCAGGTCCCTGTTGAGGAGGACGGGCTTCTTCAGGTCCCTGTGGAGGAGGACGGGCTTCTTCAGGTCCCTGTGGAGGAGGACGGGCTTCTTCAGGTCCCTGTGGAGGAGGACGGGCTTCTTCAGGTCCCTGTGGAGGAGGACGGGCTTCTTCAGGTCCCTGTGGAGGACGGGCTTCTTCAGGTCCCTGTGGAGGAAGACAGGCTTCTTCAGGTCCCTAGGGAATGGATCCCCTTATGTTTGTTTTTTGCTAGGTCAGAGGTAGCCAGGTGTAAATAGACACAAGAGAAAAAGGGACTGGGAGATCGGTCCCCACCCAGTCACCCAAAAAGGAAACATTTTAGAAGGGCTATCTCGGTACTGACTTATACACCGTATACTCAAAATTTTGTAAAAAATCAGGTTTTTATTAGTACAAAAAATGATAAAAGCAGGATATCCAAATACATCATAAAAGGTGCATGGTAACGATTCATGTGTATCACCAACATTCATGTCCCATGCTAGGGAGGACCAAGAAATGGTGGATTCCAACGGATATCATTGTTCTCATCATGTTTCGTTGGATTCTACCACCTTATCAGGAAAATATCCGGAACCCAAGCCTAGCTAGATTCGGAGCGCCGTCAAAGTTCCCCCACAGCGGCTAAGGGGGATGTGCATAAATAGACGGGTATCTTTTATAAGACAACAGCAATACTCTGAGTCCGGGGAGAGAGAAGGAAGAGGAAGATTACAGTGGGTAGAAATCAAAGCCACAATGGTATGCCTCAGTTGAAAGTGCAAGACTGATGAATTAGTAGCCGGTCAGCACAGGGGAGATAACCCTGATACTTAAAGACTTGTGGTCAATTGAAGAGTAGGTACCCCCCGGAGCCCATGTCTTTAACTATCAGGGTTAAGGAGTGTTTTTTCCTAGGGATAGTGCAGCAACCCGGGCAGGTTAACCAGTAAAATGAAGATCCTGTTAAGCAGGATAGAGTTGGGTTTTGGTGGAGCAGTGTATAGATGTATCCGTTCTCACTACGTGCCATGCCATGTCTCCCGGGAAGGCAATGAGCACTCAAGCTCCCCTTCCCCCTACACTTGAGTGGGGGGAGAGAGTCATCATCACATAGCTCCTCAAAGATCTCAAGAGTGGGGGATGGAGAGGCGTGGACATCAGGCAACTGGCCGCAGCAGTATTGCGACCTTCAATTCTTGATTCTTGCATCCCATCCACTACAACAAAACACCATGAGGGCCCACTAATGGCAGTGAAGCAACCCGTGCAGGTTAACCAGTAGAATGAAGATCCTGAAGAGTTGAGTTCAGCAGAACAGTGTAGAGATGCATCCATTCACATTTCGTGCCATGTCATGCCCCTCAGAAAGGCAATGAGCACTTAAGCTCCCCTTCCCCTACACTTTGGTGGGGGGGAGAGAGTCATCATTGCATAGCTCCTCAAAGATATCAGAGGTGAAGGATGGAGAGGCCTAGGCAACAGACAATTGGCCGCCATCTTGCAGCAATATCCTGGCCTTTGTCATCTTGACTGGCAACTGTTTCTTGTGTCCAATCCACCAGAACAAAACTCTGGGAGGGTATGCTAGTGATAATGCAGCAAACTAGGCACTTTAGCTAGTGGAATGAAGATCCTTTTAGGCAGGATAGTGTTGGGTTAGGTGGAGCAGTGTAGACATGTGTCTGTTCATATTACGCGCCAAGCCATGCCTCCCTGGGAGGGGAGTAATGGCGAAAGGGTTTGCTAGTGCAGCAACCTGGACAGGTTAACCAGTAAAACGAAGATCTGATTAGATCCCAAAATAGAGTTGGGTTCGGCAGAGCAGCGTAGAGATGCATCTATTGATGTTACGCACCAGGCCATGGCTCTCGGGAAGGTAGTAAATGCCATAAGGGTCTGCTAGTGATAGTGCAGCAACCTGGGCACTTTACCCAGTAACATGAAGATCCTATTAGGCAGGATAGAGTTGGGTTTGGTGGAGCAGCGTAGAGATGCATCTGTTCATATTACTCGCCAAGCCATGCCTCCCTGGGAGGGGAGTAATGCCGGAAGGGCTTGCTAGTGATCGTGCAGCATCCTGGGCAGGTTAACCAGTAAAATAACGATCGGATTAGATCCCAAGATAAAGTTGGGTTTGGCAGAGTAGTGTAGAGATGCATACATTCGTTCATATTACGCGCCAGGCCATGCCCCTCGGGAAGGTAGCAATGCCGAAAGGGTTTGCTAGTAATAGTGCAGCAACCTGGGCAGGTTAACCCATAAAATAAAAATTCAGTTAAGAAGGATAGAGTTTGGATCGTCGAAACAGTGTAGAGATGCATACGTAACCATTAGACTCCATTCACACAGGGGCAACACGACTTCCAGCGCGACTTTGGCAGGCAACTTGGACACGACTTGAGTATGAATCACAGCGCGACTTGGAGCTACTTACAAGGCAACTTCAAGTTGCCTGCAGGTCAGGAGACATTCCAGTGGCCAATCAAACAAGAATCAGCTCTGTGGGAGGGAGGGGGAGGGAGAGGTTTGCCTGAGAAATGTATGTTTTCTTCCTGGAAAGTTACTCCTGTTAAGACAGGGATTCCGACTTCTGAGCGACTTCCATTGAAATCAATGGGTACAGGTCGCCTAGCAGTTGCCTAGAAGTCATATTGAAGTAGTACAGGAACCTTTTTTGAAGTCGGAGCGACTGCAGTAGTGTGCATTAAGATGGCTCCATTCACTTACATTGATTTTCTCATGCAGCGCGACTTGAGGCGACTAGGGGCGATTTGAAGTCGGATCCAAAGTTGCCCCTGTGTGAATGGGCTCTTACGCACCATGCCATGCTCCTCTAACTTGAAGGACAACTAAATATAAAGATTTTCTGAGAAGGCATTACGGAATTCTATGTACCGTATATACTCGAGTATAAGCCGAGTTTTTCAGCACATTTTTTGTGCTGAAAATGCCCCCCTCGGCTTATACTCGAGTCACCTTTTTGCGCCTGATCTCCCGAAATTTGGGGACCCGTGCTGGCTGGTCGTAGGTCCCCTGAACCCCAAACTTGGCACACATGTAGCCCAACTGTTCCTCTATAAGTGTGCAAAGTTTGTTGTCCGGGGTCCCTACGGCCGGGGAGCACCGATTTTTCAAACCCGGGAACCCCTTCCATAGACTCCCATGTTAAACGGTAATTTCTTTTGGTGACCCGAAACTTGTCACACATGTAGCCCCATTTCTCCTCTACAAGTGTTCAAAGTTTGTTGTCTGGGGGACCTGCGGCCGGGGAGCACCGATTTTTCAAAGCTGGGCATCCCTTCCATAGACTCCCATGTTAAACGTCAGTCTAGGCATGGGCACAGTGAGGCATGGGCACAGTGAGGCATGGACACAGTGAGGCATGCACATGGACATAGTGAGGCATGCAGATGGACACCCTAGGCTTATACTCGAGTCAATACATTTTCTCAGTTTTTTGTGGTAAAATTAGGTGCCTCTGCTTATATTCAGGTCGGCTTATACTCGAGTATATACGGTAATCTCTTCTTTTTTTTTTTTTTTTCTATTTCTTTGCCTCTACTGTTCGTTCTGGAATTTAGGAGCGAGTCATTTGTAGTCCTCCTGCATGGTAATCCATTATTTTTGTGTTCACACAACAGTAACTTCGATGCTTTTTTTTATTTCTTAGAAAAAAATTTGTTCTACAAAATAAACTGAACCCGGGACAGCCACAAGAGCTTGAGTTTATCATTTTTGGCTTCTTCCAAAAGACATTTCTTTTTATGTGAAGAATTTGTCTTTTTTTTTTCTTTTTCTGTTTCATGTCCGAAGACAAAGTTAAAAGCCTCCTCAGATAGCGATTCACACATCTATCATGTTTATTTTGGCTCTCGCAGCCATTATTTTTGTTTTCGAAGAATGACCTTTTTAAGAGCCGACAATATTTTTTTGGAGCTAAGCTGGTCTTGTAAGATGGATGATTATACGTTGGAAGATTGTCTATTTTTTTTTGTATTCTTTAAGCATCTGTGGTCGCAGTGCTGAAGTTATCTGAGAGCACTCAGTGCTTAGCCCGAGCCTTTCCGATCTCGGTGTCTGAGTACTGTAGCGCAGTCTGGGATCCTGGCTGATCTTGGCAGTGCATGAGAAGGGAGGAGGAGAGGAGGGTTTGCAGAGGACCACACTCTCTCACAAAGGCATTTTCTCCATTCTGCAGCAAAGTGAGCTGCAGTCCTCCTGCAGGACTCCTCCAGACCTTGTGACTCAAGTCAGGTAAATCATCTCTCAAGGCAATTTCAAATTTTTTTTTTCTTTTCTTTGCAGTGTAACCATTAGAAGCCCTAGAAATTTGCTTATTAAAATTTTAAAGGCTGGTTTTGATTGTGTTTAATTGCAATCACTTCAAATCTAAATGCATGTAGAGAAGACAGAATTTTTAGAGGGGATGCTTTGCTTTTGAGTTAAAAGGGCTGCTAGAATGTAGGCTCAGGTGTCCTTTATTCTGTGTCCTAGAAGCACGCTGCAGATATATAATGCAGAGATGCTGGATGACTCTGAAAGAATGCAGATGGCATCTTTACAATTAACTACATTTATATGCAAGGAAAGCAGGCTAATATGTAGCTGTGCTTGTAGAGATGGTTTATGCCAGACTGCAGCTCTATCTATTATTCAGAACCGTAGGCTTTTTAAATGGAGTAAGGGCTTCGCCAGGGTTTTAAGCTAATTTTGGTAGCAAGGGCAAAGCTTAATCTTAAAGTGAAAGTTGACTGGCTTCATCTGACTTTGCAGGAACGATAGATAAGGACCCTTGTGAGACGGCAACTGTGAGAATGCAAGGATGCAATTATCGGCGGGATACTGTACAAACGTTGTCACATTCTTTCCTCTCAGCTGCTCTGATATCTAGTGTGGAAGTGTTATGATGGAGTGGGATTGCCTCGGCTAGAGGACGGGAGGACCCACATGACCCAGGCTTCCTGATGACTGCACCTTTTTGTCCTACGTTCCCTTACAGAGCTTCGCCCTCGATCTTTCGAACATGGCAGGTGATTGGTTCAGCACTGCTCTGTAAAAAAGTTAAAGGGAACAGGTCCAGCCCGACCGGAGTTCTATCAAGACCAGCCACAGGATCCTCTGCAGAATCGCGACGGAGACGCAGGCATGGTTTTGATATCCTTGGCCATCTAAAGATGAACTCTTCCTCAGAGGGAAATTACAGCGGTTTATTCTGTTTATTGGGAGTAGGAGCTCATGAAGCCATTCCAGTTTGCCTTGTCGAAGTAGGAATCATCATCTTCCTGACTGTGCTAATCATCTCGGGCAATTTGATTGTTATCTTTGTTTTCCATTGCGCCCCTCTGCTCAACCACCACACCACCAGTTATTTCATCCAGACGATGGCCTATGCTGACCTTCTAGTCGGAGTCAGCTGCTTGGTACCTTCTTTCTCTTTGCTGCACCATAGTGCCCTTCTACCGGAGCAAATAGTGTGCAAAATGTTTGGTTATGTAGTGTCCGTGCTCAAAAGTGTCTCCATGATGTCTTTAGCCTGTATCAGCATCGACAGGTACATAGCTATAACCAAACCACTGACCTACAACACTTTAGTGACGGCGTGCCGCCTTCGCTTTTGCATTTTGTTGCTCTGGGTGTACTCTTGTGCCATATTCTTGCCTGCCTTTCTAGGCTGGGGAAAACCTGGATATCACGGAGATGTCTTCCAGTGGTGTGCCGTGTTCTGGCCCACCGACCCGTACTTCACTTTATTCATCGTGGTTATGCTTTACGCCCCGGCAGCTACTACTGTTTGTTTCACGTACTTCAACATTTTCCGCATTTGCCAGCAACACACCAAGGAGATCAACGAAAGGCGTGTACGATTCAGCACCACAGAGACGGACTCGGCCCAGGGCCAACCTAGCCCAGAGAAACGGTATGCGACCGTCCTTTTTCGCATCACCAGTGTTTTCTATATACTGTGGTTACCCTACATCATCTATTTCCTCCTAGAGAGTTCCAAAGTCTACTCCAACCAGACTGCTTCCTTTCTCACCACCTGGTTGGCCATCAGTAACAGTTTTTGTAATTGTGTGATCTACAGCATGTCCAACAGTGTTTTCCAGAAAGGCCTGAAGCGTCTTTCTGGAGTTGTTTGTGCCTCTTGTTCCAGACGAGGGGAAACGCATGAAGCAACGGGTGCTTCCAGTAAAAGACCAAAGGATACCAGACAATGGGAAACGCGTGACGTACCTATTACTTCCAGTAAAAGGCCGATGGATACCAGAAAAGGGGAAACATGTAAAGGACCTGGTGCTTCCAGTAAGAGACCAATGGATACCAGACAAGGGGAAATGCTTGAAGGACCTGGTGATTCCAGTAAGAGACCAATGGATACCAGACAAGGGCAAATGCTTGAAGGACCTGGTGATTCTAGTAAAAGACCAATGGATACCAGACAAGGGGAAATGATTAAAAGACCTGGTATTTCCAATAAAAGACCAATGGATACCAGACAGTGCGAAACACGTGAAGTACCAGGTACTTCCACTAAAAGGCTGATGGATACCAGAAAAGGGGAAACACGTGAAGGACCTGGTGCTTCCAATAAAAGGCCAATGGATACCAGACAAGGGGAAATGTTTGAAGGACCTAATTCTTCCAGTAAAAAACCAACAGATACCAGACAATGGGAAACGCATGTAGTACCTGGTACTTCCAGTAAAAGGCTGATGGACACCAGACAAGGAGAAACATGTGAAGGATCTAGTAGTTCCAGTAAAAGACCAACAGATACCAGACAATGGGAAACGCGTGTAGTACCTAGTACTTCCATTAAAAGCCTGATGGACACCAGACTATTGGAAACATGTGAAGGGCCTAGTACTTCCAGTAAAAGACCAACGGATACCAAGCAAGGGGAAACACGTGAAGTACAAGGTCCTTCCAAAAAAAGACCAATGGATACCTGCAACCCATAAGTATCACAGGCCATGTGTTCATTGGGTGTTCTATAGACCGAATAAAATTTACACCACTGTGTACTGATCCAAGGGGAGCAATAAAAGAACCTTTCTAATACAAGGTTACATCTAGTGCTTTAGTCCCATGGTGGACCTCTTATTTAGCTCTCTTTTTTTTTTTTTTTTTCCTAGGTACATTTTTGGAGCTTGTGGTAGGTTCTCTTTATTCGATTTGCCTGCACTGTGCTAGACCTTTGGGGATTCAGCCATTTTTCTTATTCTGCCAACTCCGTAACCTATTTAAGCTCCAAAAATTGCAAGTGAGATGTATTTCTGCTTTCTGCAGATGAAAATTGTAACTTCTCGTGTGGTCTCTCCAGCGGTTCACTTCAGGAGCCGTTTTCTTTGGGGGTTTCCACTCGAGATGGATCTATTTGTTAGTGTGATGGATTATATACACCTTGTGACCTGACATCTGACCCAGCCTTGTGTGTTGTGCTCCTTCATAGACGGCAGAAGCCTGGCAACCTTCCTTTTAGGAGTGATTGCAATAGAAGCAGCTTGTTTGTAATATATGGGCATCTTTATTTTGTTACACAGTTTCGTTCAATTTGGTTTCAACCAAATTTAATGCAATATTTTTCTAAGTGGAAAAAATATATAATTAATATATATATATATATATATATATATATATATATATATTAATGATATTTAAAAAAAAAAATGCTGACCACTGGAATCTTTTTAGCATAATGTAAATCTATTTTACGTAACGTCTTTATACCGGTTGTGTGTTAGGGGCATAGTCCTACCAAATGTTTTATTGGATAGGGCAGGCTTATCGAAACTTCTGTAAACCATTTGCTTCCCGTTGACGACTTCTCCAAAGATAAAGGAGGCCCCAAACTGCCGTATAGCTATTAAAAGTTTAGATCTTCCAATATTTATTTGTCAACTTTTGTAGATCCTGGCTGGTTTGACCACTTGCCACCCGTATCACGTATACGGCAGCAACGTGGTACTGCTGGGCCGGATGACATGCCTAGTACGTGATCTGACATTTCCGGGGGCGTGCACATGCGCGCTGCTGGCGACCTGCTCACACCTTGATTGTACACAGTGGGAGCTGATCTGCAGGTACCAGGGACTCGATGTCCGCCAGCACCCACCGATCATTCAGCATAGAGGCTGAACAGGCAGATCGCCGTTCTGTCAGTAAGGGAGGCATGGATCCTGTGTTCTTGCAAAGCAGGGACATGGATCCATGCCTTCCCCTAGTAAAAGCAACTCCCGCACTGTACGCAAACACTGGCTAGGCACACAGTTAACCCTTTGATTGCCCCTGTTGTTCCAGTACAGTGATGGTGCATATTTTTAGCCACAGCAGAAGCTGATTAGCGGGTGCGGCCAATGGATGACCGCCGGCAGCCGCTGATCGTCGAGGAGAGACACAGAACAGAGCTCTGCCTATGTAAACAACGCAGAGCTCCGCCCTGTCAGCGGGGATGTGCTGGAACTTGTTTCCCTGCAAAGCACATCCCTTAGTAAAAGCAGCACCCAGTACACAAAAACACAGGTTAGGAACACATTTAACCCTTTGATCACCCTAGATGTTAACCCCTTCCCAGCCAGTGTCATTAGTACAGTGACAGTGCATTTTTTTTGCACTGATCACTGTATTAGTGTCACTGGTTTCCACAAAGTGTCAGTTAGTGTCCGATTGTCCACCGCAATATCACAGTCCCGCTATAAGTCGCTGATCGCTGCCATTACTAGCAAAAAAATGAATAAATAAAAATATCCCATAGTTTGTAGACACTATAACGTTTCTGCAAACCAATCAATATAGGCTTATTGGGATTTTTTTTTTTACTGAAAATATGTAACAGAATACATATTGGCCTAAATTGATGAAGAAATTCGATTTTTTTAACTTTTTTTTTTATTGGATGTTTTATAGCAGAAAGTAAAAAATATTGTTTTCTTTTTTTAAATTGTTGGTATTTTTTTGGTTATAGAGCAAAAAATAAAAAGCGCAGAGGTGATCAAATACAACCAAAAGAAAGCTCTATTAGGTTTTTATTGCTATTTGTGTCCCTGTTGCAGATTTCCTGTCTGGGAACACAGTTGTCATTGGGCCATAGACGGAGCGATATTCTTTCCTGCAACCACAGTGGATTCGAGGGAAATCGAGTGATGATGGAGGAGGGGGGGATCTAGTGATTTTCTTTCCTGCAACCTTTATAAGTCCAGCCATAGACGGAACGACTTTCTTTCCTGCAGCCACAGGTTGCAGGAAAGAAAATCGCTTGATTCCCCCATCAACAGAGTCACTTTTTTAATTTTTTTATGTTTTTTTGTGGGGTTTTTTTTTAGGAAAGGAGAAGGTGGCTCAAACCTGTATGCTTCTTTTTTTTTTTTTTTTTTTGCCATTTGTGTCCCTGTTGCATATTTCCCTCCACTTCCTGTCTGGGAACACAGTTGTCACTGGGGCATAAGGCCGGCCATAGATGGGAGTGATTTTCGTGATGGGGGAATCGAGTGATTGGAGTGAATTTGAGGGGAATCGAGTGATGATGGGGAAATAGCGATTCTCTTTCCTGCATAAGTCTGGCCACAGATGAAGCGATTTTCTTTCCTGCAACCATAGGTTGCAGGAAAGAAAATCACCCAATTCCAAAGTCCAACTTTCATGCGACTTAAGGGTCATAGACTTCAATTGTAACCCTCAAAGATTGCTTGAAAGTCGTACCTGAATGTTTTACAACAGTGGGGGGGACAACAAGTCACATCAAAGTCGCACCCATCCAAAGTTGCACTCCGAAGTCGCATACGTTTTTGGAGCCTTAATCTTCTTATCTTTTGCCCTCTTTGATCCACCCCCCATCAACATGTTAATGCATGCGACATTTAGTAACTTTTTTGAATAAAATATTCCTGTTTTCAGTACATACCGGATTTTAGACCCGGTGGGGGAGATTTACTAAAACTGGAGCACTCAGAATCTGGTGCGTCTGTCCATGGGAGCCAATCAGCTTCTAACTTCAGCTTGTTCAGTTAAGCTTTGACAATACAACCTGGAAGCTGATTGGTTTCTATGCAGAGCTGCACTAGATTTTGCACTCTCCAGTTTTAGTAGAAAACCCCCAGTGACATCATCACTGGGTCTCTGTACTCCTCTCTACAATGCAGAGGGGCGGTCAGGTGGCTGTACTGGAAACAGGAAGCTGTGGTAACGCCCACATGAGATGATGAGCCTTCATGATTGAAAGAACTGAAATCCAGTCAATCAAAGGGCCAGGGATAGTTGAGTTGGGTGGGAAAGGACTAGAGTAGTGGTCTCCAAATTGCAGCCCAGGGGCCAGATGTGACCGTTTGCTTATATCTGGCCCTTGGAACACCAACTTATCCACTGATACCAACAATGGGGCATAATTCTTCTCAATGACACCAACAATGCAGCACAATTTATCTCAATGACGCCACCGATGGGGCACAATTTCTCCCGCTGACACCAACGATGGGGCACAATTCCTCCCGCTGACACCAACGATGGGGCACAATTCCTCCCGCTGACACCAACGATGGGGCACAATTCCTCCCGCTGACACCAACGATGGGGCACAATTCCTCCCGCTGACACCAACGATGGGGCACAATTCCTCCCGCTGACACCAACGATGGGGCACAATTCCTCCTGCTGACACCAACGATGGGGCACAATTCCTCCCGCTGACACCAACGATGGGGCACAATTCCTCCCGCTGACACCAACGATGGGGCACAATTCCTCCCGCTGACACCAACGATGGGGCACAATTCCTCCCGCTGACACCAACGATGGGGCACAATTCCTCCCGCTGACACCAACGATGGGGCACAATTCCTCCCGCTGACACCAACGATGGGGCACAATTCCTCCCGCTGACACCAGTGAAAGGACAATTCCTTCCAATGACACAAACAATGAGGCCCGGTGACCCCAATGATGGGGCACAATTCCTCCCAATGACACCAACGATGGGGCACAATTCCTCCCAATGACACCAGTGAAAGGACAATTCCTTCCAATAACACCAACAATGGGGCCCGGTGACACCAATGATGGGGCACAATTCCTCCCAATGACACCAAGGATGGGGCACAATTCCTCCCAATGACACCAATGATGGGACACAATTTCCCCCAATAACACCAACAATGGGGACCAACGACACCAATGATGGGGCATAACTCCTCCCACTGACACCTATGATAGGACATAGTTTTTTTCCCACTGCCGTCGTAACCTTTTCTACTGCCAATAGCCACAATTCGGCCTCCCTAAAGGACAGTAAACTGGACCTTTGTTTAGAAAGTCTGGAGACCCCTGGACTAGAGGACGCTGGTTGTCCTCCAGCCAGGAAATGAGGGCGGGGCTCTATCTGACTCGCTGCAGCGTCTATTGCACATTGTGAGAAGCTCACAGTGTGCAGTGAAATCAGAGTAAGCCATTTCAGTCCAGGAGAGGAAGCCGGTAGACTGAAGGGAAGGCTGGAGGTCAGGGAACTATTGCAGAGCCCAGGAGAGCAGCAAAGACCCGATGGGGTTTCTAATTCTTCTCCACTCCTTCCAAAACCCAATTGGCTATTACAGGAGGGTCGTAGGGTGCCTGCAGATGTTAGATCATTATTTCCCCATCCAGACTTTTTGGTCAGTTGAGGGTTCATGTGTTGGTATAATAAGAATTGCTGAACCTGTACAGGAGAACGTTGATCACCTGGTATGGACCTTGTTTGGAGGATCACCATTCTTTGTCCTGAGACCACAACCATCCCTCTTCCATAAGGCCGGTGTACAAATATCTAGTGGTGCTCACAGTCAGCTGGACCTTTATTTGCTTCCTCAGGCCACTTCCTCAGTTCTGATCTGATTGATCAAACAACGCCAGTTGAATGTGACTACTACATACTGTGACCTGAAAGAACTTTGCAGCGGCGCTCCAAGCAGGATTGTGTCCTCTTTTCTCCCCTTCTGGTCCTCGGGTATAGGGGTGCCGGGGTTCAGATAGTCTCATCCAGCAACAACAATAATGGGCATCCAGAGCACCACTCTCTTGAGTTGTACAGCCTCAGCCAGTGCTTCCCCACTGACCACGCCCTTTGACACGTTTGACCCCGCGGGACCCTCAGTGTTTCCCCACTGACCACGCCCCTTGACACGTTTGACCCCGCAGGACCCTCAGTGCTTCCCCACTGACCACGCCCCTTGACACATTTGACCCCGCAGGACCCTCAGTGTTTCCCCACTGACCACGTCCCTTTGACACATTTGACCCCGCAGGACCCTCAGTGTTTCCCCACTGACCACGTCCCTTTGACACGTTTGACCCCGCAGGACCCTCAGTGCTTCCCCACTGACCACGCCCCTTGACACATTTGACCCCGCAGGACCCTCAGTGTTTCCCCACTGACCACGTCCCTTTGACACATTTGACCCCGCAGGACCCTCAGTGTTTCCCCACTGACCACGTCCCTTTGACACGTTTGACCCCGCGGGACCCTCAGTGTTTCCCCACTGACCACGCCCCTTGACACGTTTGACCCCGCAGGACCCTCAGTGCTTCCCCACTGACCACACCACTTGACACATTTGACCCCGCAGGACCCTCAGTGTTTCCCCACTGACCACGTCCCTTTGACACATTTGACCCCGCAGGACCCTCAGTGTTTCCCCACTGACCACGTCCCTTTGACACGTTTGACCCCGCAGGACCCTCAGTGTTTCCCCACTGACCACGCCCCTTGACACGTTTGACCCCGTGGGACCCTCAGTGCCTCCCCACTGACCACGCCCTTTCACATGTTTGACCCCGCGGGACCCTCAGTGCTTCCCTACTGACCACACCCGTGGCGCGTTTCGCCCCGCCCGGTGAGACGAAATGCGGCGTTGTCGTGGTCAGTGGAGAAGCACTGGCTGAGGCCGTACAACACACTCTACATGGGGCAGGAGGGAGAGCGGTGTTGATGCCCATTATTGTTGCTGGAAACTACTAGATACACATACCATGACCTGGAGAGATGAAAACCTTCACAGATGATTTATAAATCAGCCAGAGGTCATACATATACGGCAGGCCGTTGGATGTTGGGAAATTATGGGGAATGCAATAAGAGGATTGAAAGTCAATGGCAGTGGGTTTAGAGCAGTGATCTCCAAACTGTGGCTGGGGAGGCCAGGATGTGGCCCTTTGCTTGCTTTTATCCAGCCTTTTGGGCACTGTTATTCACTGACAACATCAATGATGGGGCACCATTCCTCCCACTGACACCAATGATGGGGCACTATTCCTCCCACTGATACCAATGATGGGGCACTATTCCTCCCAATGACTCCAATCAGGGGGCACTATTCCTCCCACTGATACCAATGATGGGGTAGTATTCCTACCACTGATACGAATAATGGGGCACTATTCCTCCCACTGACACCAATGATGGGGCACTGTTCCTCCCACTGATACCAATAATGGGGCACTCTTCCTCCCACTGACACACACGATGGGACACAATTCCTCCCATTGATACCAATGATGGGGCACTATTAATCCCACTGATACTAATGAAGGGGCACTCTTCCTTACACTGACACCAATGATGGGGTACTATTCCTCCCACTTACACCAATGATGGGGCACTACTACTACCACTGATACCAGTAGTAAGGCACTCTTCCTCCCACTGACACACATGATGGGACACTATTCCTCCCACTGATATGATACTAATGAAGGGACACTCTTCCTTACACTGACACCAATGATGGGGCACTATTCCTCGCACTGACACCAATGATGGGGCACTATTCCTCCCACTGACACCAATGATGGGGCACTATTCCTCCCACTGATATGATACTAATGAAGGGACACTATTCCTCCCACTGACACCAATGATGGGGCACTATTCCTCCCACTGACACCAATGATGGGGCACTATTCCTCCCACTGACACCAATGATGGGACACTATTCCTCCCACTTACACCAATGATGGGGCACTACTACTACCACTGATACCAGTAGTAAGGCACTCTTCCTCCCACTGACACACATGATGGGACACTATTCCTCCCACTGATATGATACTAATGAAGGGACACTCTTCCTTACACTGACACCAATGATGGGGCACTATTCCTCCCACTGACACCAATGATGGGACGCTATTCCTCCCACTGATACCAATGATGGGGCACTATTCCTCCCACTGATACCAATGATGGGACGCTATTCCTCCCACTGATACCAATGATGGGACACTATTCCTCCCACTGATACCAATGATGGGACACTATTCCTCCCACTGATACCAATGATGGGACACTATTCCTCCCACTGATACCAATGATAGGGCACTATTCCTCCCACTGACGCCAATGATGGGGCACTATTCCTTCCACTGACACCAATGATGGGACACTATTCCTCCCACTGACACCAATGATGGGGAACTATTCCTCTCACTGATACCAATGATGGGGCACTATTCCTCCCACTGATACCAATGATGGGGAACTATTCCTCTCACTGATACCAATGATAGGGCACTATTCCTCCCACTGACACCAATGATGGGGCACTATTCCTCCCACTGACACCAATGATGGGACACTATTCCTCCCACTGACACCAATGATGGGGAACTATTCCTCTCACTGATACCAATGATGGGGCACTATTCCTCCCACTGATACCAATGATGGGGCACTTTTCCTCCCACTAATACCAATGATGGGGCACTTTTCCTCCCACTGACACCAACAATTGGGGAACTCTTCCTCCCAAGTTCCTTCCAATGACAAAAACAATGGCACCCAATTCTCCCCAATGGCATAAACAATGGGACAATCCCTCTCAGTGACACAGAGGATGAGGCATTTTTTTACTCCCACTGATGCTGGGATATTTTCTACCCTGATGGCCACAGTACGGCTCCCTAAAGTCTGAAGGACAGTAAACTGGCCCTTTGTTTAGAAAGTTTGGAGACCCCTGCCATGGAGCAAAGACTTTCAGAAAGGTGATCTTGCTTTTGAAGTCAGTTAGTCAGCCTCCAACTGAGATATAAAATGGACATGCTCTGTAATTACAAGTCTGCGCTTCCTTTATTCGCTATTTAGTGAGCAGCGAGTTTCCCTGAATATATAAAGGGGATGTGAGGCATATTTGATACAGTCTGTCACATCATTAATTCTTGGGTGGGAAGGAAGGAGCGCCCAATGTCAGCAAAAATTGCTACTGTCGTACTTTGAATGACAATTGCGCGGTCATGCAACGCTGTGACATTTTTATCATTTTTTAAACACAAATGGAGATTTATTTTGGTGGTATTTTATTAATTACTGGGGTTCTATTTCATAGTTTGTTATAAAATTTAGGAAACGGGTCGTTTTTGTCATTCACTGATGTGCGCTGATGAGGCTGCACTGATGTGCGCTGATAAGGCTGCACTGATGGGCACTGATAGGTGGCACTGAAGAGGCTACACTGATAGGTGGCACTGATGAGGCTGCACTGATAGGTGGCACTGATGAGGCTGCACTGATAGGTGGCACTGATGAGGCTGCACTGATTGTTGGCACTGATGAGACTGCACTGATAGGCAGCACTGATGGGCACTGATAGGCAGCACTGATGGGCACTGATAGGCAGCACTGATAGGCAGCACTGATGGGCACTGATAGGCAGCACTGATGGGCAATGATAGGCAGCACTGAAAAGTGTCACTGATAGGCAGCACTGAAAAGTGTCACTGATGTGCGGCACTGGTAGGCACTGATAGGCGACACTGATGAGGAGGCTCTGACTGGCGGCACTGATAGGCGACACTGATGAGGAGGCTCTGATTGGCGGCACTGATTGGCACTGTTGGGACTGCACTGATAATCGGTGCCAATGTCCCTTTAACACAAGCTGGTTATCGGCTCTCTTGTTCTCTTCTGACACTGTCAGCACGAGGAAAGAAAAGCCGATAACCGGCTTGTGTTTACATCTTGTGATCAGCTGTCATTGGACACAGCTGATCACATGGTAAAGGACCGCTGTAGCCCTTCACCCCGATCTGTGATCAGCTGAGTCCGAAAGGTTCAGCGATCACGGGAGGACATCCATGGACACCCTCCCGCCAAGCTAAGCCTGCGTTGTAGCCATCTTTCGGCTATAGCGCAGGCAGGAAGTAGTTAAAAATGTAAACCTGTACATCAAGCCAGCGCGGTTTCCGCTGAAACGCGTCGGTTTGATGGATGTGCATGTTTACATTTTTGCCCTCTCGCTACTTCTGAGCTCCCATCAAAGTCCCATCACCTCTTGGATGCCTTTTCTCTTCGTTGTTCATTCTAGTGCCATACTGAATCATATGTTATTTTGATTTTGCCCGTAGTTACTCTTTAAAGAGGACCTTCCACCTCAGTGCCAAGGTTTACGTATTCAACTTCCCACTCCTTTCTAAAACACTGCAGAAAAGTACCTGGAGGAGAGAAAATAAAATACTTATTTTTCCCTGACTTTCTCCTGCAGTGCCTAGGCAAGGGTGTCTCCACCACCCTGAATGTTGAGCAGCCTGGACTTCCGTAGTTCAGGGGTTGATGTTGTCCTCCTGCCGACGAGATCCATGGGAACTCTGAGCAGCCTTATCTTTATCAGCTGTAGCACTGCGCAGGATCATCTTCTCCTGAGATTTGGACTACTCTTCATTCGCACAGATCTTGTTTGCAGGAGGATTATGTCACCCCCCTGTGCTAAGGTAGTCAAGGAAAGGTAAGTATATCCTCTACCCTTTACGCAGCAATTTGGGGAATTAACCACTTTGTGCCTACGCCTCTTGGCCCTTTAAGGGGTTTCAGATGTCAGAAGGCGGGGCAGCGTTTCTGGTCATGTGACCGCCGTGATTGGCTGTCTCAGTGGTCATATGATCGGAATGCTCCCAATTGCAAGTAGAGATTAGGAGCTTTCCGTTAGCCACTGGTAACAGCGCCATTAGGTACATATATATGTGGCCTCTTGACGTTAAGGCCCACCCACCGAGAGGCAACATCTATGCGTACAGCTGGTGGGAAGGAGTTAACGGTCCATGTTTTTGAGGTTGAATCAATGTGTAACTGCTGCATATTGGAGTGTTCTTATGCTGTAAATCATTACCTTGACATTTAAAGCTGAATTTCAGGAATATAGCTGCTTTGTAAAAAGTGAAGGCACACTACGAGTTAAGTCCAAGGAGCAGCAAGACATCCCCTGTACTTATCCTTATTATTTATATCTGGCAGGTTTATTGCTCTGCCAGAGAGACACTTAGGGATATGAGAGGAGAGAAACGCACAGAGCAGCTATGTCCGCCCCTCTCGTCTGCTGCCCATTCACAGAAGCCTTTGTATTTTGTAATAGTGTTCACATATTACAAAGGCGTCTGTGAATGTTTATATCTGACGGGTTTATTGCTCTGCCAGAGAGACACTCCGGGGATATGAGAGGAGATAAATGCACAGAGCAGCTATGCCCATCCCTCTCGTCTGCTGCTTATTCACAGAAGCCTTTGTATTTTGTAAATGTCTTCACATATTACAAAGGCTTCTGTGAATGGGCTGAAGAAGGTGACTTAGCTCCAGGGGGCGGAGTCAAATGTGTTTGTGGCGTGGTCAGAGTCCAGGCTGAAGTAGCCACTCCACTCATCTCAATAAAACACGTAGATGTGCGGCTTCCAGGGGCTATCCTTCTTTCACGAAGGAGATGAGGAGCGGCCATAGCGGCTCTGTGTGTTTCTCTCCTCTCATATCCCTGGAGTGTCTCTCTGACAGAGTAATAAACCTGTCGGATATCTGACAGGGACGGGATGTCATGCAGCTTCTTGGAGGGGCGTGTCCTTGGAGGGAGGGGATGTCATGCAGCTCTTTAGAGGGATGGGCATAGCTCGTGCAGCGACTGTCCTGTTCAAGATGCAGAGCTCAGAAGTATCAACGTCCCTTCACTGGAACTACAGTGATAGCTGTCTTCCAGGTGTACTATAAAGCTGTCATGCACCTCGCTGGACTTAACTCATAGTGTGCCTTCATTTTTTATTTATTTTTTAACAAGGGCGCTAAATACAGCTTTAAAATTTTTTATTAAATGTCTTTTAATCTATGTGTTAGTCCTAGAGATTGTATTTCTTCCATATGGGTATGTGTAAACTTCAGCGGACCTAAAACAGCTCCTTTGTAAAGTTTTCCTTTAGAAGAGTTTTTGTCTTTGTGTTCGACATAAGAGTAAATGGATGCAGTCACATTTTCCTGTGTATTTATCATTTCCTAAATGCAGAATGCTTCTATTCCACTGTGGAAGGTGATCCATTTCTAAAGCTGGCCATGCAAAAGGGGCCCATCCTGGCCAAATAGATAGACAACCAACAGAGGATAGGAGCGCACACCGAAGCTGCCCGATTCTCAAGACTTCAAAACAGGCTTCGGCTTTCCCTCCTCCCGGACTATGCCCCTACTAACACGTTTCACCCACTAATCTTCTACAAAAAAAAAGCCCAGGAGTGGGTGAAACGTGTTAGAGGGGCGGGGTCTGAGAGTTGGAAAGCTGATGCCTGTTTAGAAGTGTTAGAAACTGGCAACTTTGACGTAATGCGCCTGTTTTCTGCTTGTTGTCTATCATGAACGTTTTATTTTTCTAAGCTACCCGTGAATGGCTCAGCAGCTCTTAACCCGACTCTATTTTGTTCCAGAAACGCGACAGGAAGTCCCCATCCTACTGCCGCAACACGGTGCTGTAGACTGTACTGTATATAGCTGAGGCTACATACAGGTAATACAGCGCGCCTGTCATTGCAGTAAATTTTTTGCTTGGGACAGCTTGGACCAAACTATTTAAAGGGTCATTAAACATGGAGTCAGACTTTAACCATTTGCCTACCAGGCACTTTCACCCCCTTCCTGCCCAGGCCAATTTTCAGCTTTCGGCGCTGTCACACTTTGAATGACAATTGCGCCGTCATGCAACACTGTACCCCATATGACGTTTTTTGAGGCAGATAGAACTTTCTTTCTTTCTCGTACATCACGGGACACAGAGCGACATAGTCATTACTAATGGGTTATATAGTTACCGTCAGGTGCTGGCACTGGCAACTTCCAAAACCGGAAGTACCCTCCCCTATATAAGCCCCTCCCATCCGGGAGCACCTCAGTTTTTTGCCAGTGTCTAAGGTGTTGGCCAAGAAGAAACATGTGTTTTTCACTGAGCTTGCGTACAGGTTCTTTTGGGCCTCAGTAAGCTATTCCGGATCCGACCAAAAAAGCTTCATAGCTAAACGGTCGGTACCCGGGCCTTGCAGAGAAGAGCAAGGTTCTGCCTGTAATGCTTCTCTTAGGAGAGCTGGACCCTGGGATCCAGAGCTCTGGTCATACCCACGACCAAGATGTTTTCTGTGCAGGGTGCTATACAGGTCCAGGGGAGTGGAATCCTTGGGAACCCGGTCCCTGAAGGTTTGATTACAATGCCTGCCGTGATAGGTGAAGTTTGGGCTTTTGTGGACCAAACAAAGTCCTGCGGCGGGGAACAGGTAAGTGGGGGCCCCCAGGAACTTGGTTCTATTGGGGGACCCCCAAGCCTAATTTGTCTTTCTGTCTGTTACCTAACGGTATTCCCGCTAATATCTGTGCATGCCTGTAACTACTAAAAAAATGTAATAATTTTTAATGGTGGTCAAGAAAAAAAAAAAAAAAAAAAAAAAGAATGTTTTTTTATATATGTTTAGTATATTAAACTGCGGTACCTGTGTTTGTCCACTAGAGGCCGCTGTGGAATGTTTTTCTTGTCATATGGACTAGTTTCTTCTCAGAGAGCAAAGTCCAGGCAGCTGGTGAGTTCTCCTACAGGAAACTGTTTCCTCTGCCATGTTGCAGTGTTCGTCTATCCCCCGGCCTGCGGCAAAGGGGGCCCTGGCTCCTGTCCCTGGTTTCCATGTTTGAAAATTAGCGCCGAGGTGCACGTGGCCGCGCGCGTGCGCGTGCACGCGCCTCTATATATAGAGGTGGCCGGAAAAAGGGGCGTGGCCTGGGGGATGACGCTCTGTGCGCGCCGCAGCGCTTCTGCGCATGTGCGGGCGTCCCAGCAGGTTTTTAAAAAGCCACATTATTGCAGTAAGCTGGCTATGAAGTACAGAGACAGAGCTGGCAACATTTAAAGGCATACAGCAAGCGGTTGATACAGGCATCCCCTAGAAAGGCACATTAGTAGACACCAACTGTTTATTATAGCAGCATTTATGCTAGACTATTATCAGTAACTGGTGTATTTTCGGCTGGAATACCTCAGCTTTGTGGCTTAGGAATATGCCGTCTAAAAACTCCGGGACTAGAAATTCCTACATATCAGGACTTTCCGGATGGAGTCGATCCGATCGGTAGCCACTGCCCTACAAGGGGAGGAATGGTTAGCCTCGATCGACATCAAAGATGCGTATTTGCACATCCCCATCTTTCCAGCCCACCAAAAATTTCTACGCTTTGCGATAGAAGGGCGCCATTTTCAGTTCAGAGCCTTACCCTTCGGTCTGGCCACAGCACCAAGAGTGTTCACAAAAATTCTGGCCCCATTATTGGCCAATCTAAGAACACGAGGTGTAACGATAATGGCATATCTAGACGACTTGTTGCTGATAGACCACTCAGTGGAAAAACTAGAAGTGGTTGTTCACGAGACAATCAAGTATCTGGAATATCACGGTTGGATTATCAACCGAGACAAGTCAGCCCTAAAACCAGTCAAAAGTCTGGAATACTTGGGGCTAAGGCTGGATTCAGACCAGAGAAAAATTTTCTTGCCTCGAGAAAAGGGGTCGTCTTTGAGAGATTTGATCCACTTAGTGGGTTCAAAAAGACAGCCATCCATACGCCTGTGCATGAGGCTGCTGGGAAAAATGGTGGCATCATTCGAAGCAGTACCCTACGGTCAATTCCATTCAAGGAAGTTGCAAAGGGCCATACTGTCAGCCTGGAACAAAAAAGTTCAGGCTCTGGACGTACCAATGTCCTTGTCCCCTTCCGTTCGCAGAAGCCTCCGTTGGTGGTTGGTTCCCCGGAATCTGGAAAGAGGGAAATCCTTCAGTCCGATTTCTTGGAAGGTGGTCACTACAGATGCCAGCCTTTTAGGCTGGGGAGCAGTACTGGAGCAATGGTCTCTCCAGGGCAGATGGTCGGATGCAGAAAAGGCCCTGCCCATCAATCTCTTAGAGATACGAGCAGCCCGGTATGCCCTAGTAGCATGGACATCCAAACTCCAAGGGTCCCCTGTCAGAGTTCAGTCAGACAATGCCACAGCAGTGGCATATATCAATCGTCAGGGGGGCACCAGGAGTCGTGCAGCCCAAAGGGAAGTAAATTACATCCTGAGATGGGCAGAAAGATATGTCCCAGCCATATCTGCGGTATTCATTCCAGGGGTGGAGAATTGGAAGGCGGACTTTCTAAGTCGCCAACAATTATGCCCAGGGGAATGGTCCCTTCATCCCGAGGTTTTCCGGACAATATGTCAGCGGTGGGGAACACCGGATGTAGATCTGCTAGCATCCAAGTTCAACACGAAAGTGGACAGGTTTGTCTCTTGGACAAGGGATCCCCTAGCGTGCGGCTCGGATGCCCTAGTGTTCCCTTGGGATCAGTTCAAGCTGATATATGCATTCCCACCGCCACAATTGTTACCTCGATTACTCCGCAGAATCAGGGTAGAAAAGAAACCAGTGATTCTGGTGGCTCCAGCGTGGCCCCGAAGAGCATGGTACGCGGAGATTGTAAAAATGTCTGTGGGGAGTCCTTGGACCCTCCCACATCGTCCGGACCTGCTTTCGCAGGGACCGATATACCACCCTTCCTTACCAGCCCTAGGTTTGACGGCCTGGCTATTGAAGCCCACATTCTAAAAAGGAGAGGGCTCTCTAATGCTGTGGTGTCTACCATGATCAATGCCAGGAAACCGGTATCCAGGCAGATCTACTATAGAATCTGGAAGGCGTACATCGCCTGGTGTGAGGCCAGGAAATGGCATCCACGTAAATATGTAATAGGTAGAATTCTGGACTTCCTACAATGGGCTGTAGATAGGAAGCTTGCCTTGAGTACTATCAAAGGTCAGATTTCGGCCTTGTCAATATTTTTTCAAAGGCCCTTGGCTTCGCATTCACTAGTCAAAGCCTTTATACAAGGAGTGATGCGTATTAGTCCTCCGGTTAATATTCCCATATGTCCATGGGATCTAAACTTGGTTCTGTCGGTTCTACAGAAACAACCATTTGAACCATTACAGCATATTTCCTTAGTGCTTCTCACCAGGAAATTGATTTTTCTAGTAGCCATTTGTTCGGCTAAAAGAGTATCGGAATTAGCAGCTATGTCCTGTAAGGAGCCATATCTGGTTATCCATAAGGACAGAGTAGTGTTACGTCCTCATCCAGCCTTTCTTCCTAAGGTGGTATCGAGTTTTCATTTGAACCAAGATGTGGTTCTTCCTTCTTTTTTCCCCAAGCCTACTTCGGTAGAGGAAAAGTTATTGCATTCTTTGGATGTAGTAAGAGCAGTTAAAGCTTATCTAAAAGCCACTGCTCAGATTCGCAGAACGGATACTTTGTTTATTCTGCCGGAAGGCCCCAGAAAGGGTCAGGCAGCGTCAAAATCTACTTTAGCCAAGTGGATTCGACAGGTCATAATACAAGCCTATAGCTTGAGAAGTAGACCGCCTCCGTTCAAAGTTAGGGCGCACTCCACGAGAGCAGTTGGAACTTCATGGGCAGTGCATCACCAGGCCTCCCTGGCTCAAGTCTGTAAGGCCGCAACATGGTCTTCAGTTCACACGTTTACTAGGTTCTACCAGGTGGACGTTAGAAGTCAGGAGGATGTCGCCTTTGGGCGCAGTGTGTTGCAGGCCGCAAAAGATCCTCATGTCTGATAGCGCTCAGCTTATATATGGTGTATCCCCCCCCTCATTTGGCATTGCTTTAGGACATCCCATTAGTAATGACTATGTCGCTCTGTGTCCCGTGATGTACGAGAAAGAAAATAGGATTTTTATAACAGCTTACCTGTAAAATCCTTTTCTTGGAGTACATCACAGGACACAGAGCTCCCGCCCCTCTTTGGGGACACTTATTGCTTTGCTACAAAACTGAGGTGCTCCCGGATGGGAGGGGCTTATATAGGGGAGGGTACTTCCGGTTTTGGAAGTTGCCAGTGCCAGCACCTGACGGTAACTATATAACCCATTAGTAATGACTATGTCGCTCTGTGTCCCGTGATGTACTCCAAGAAAAGGATTTTACAGGTAAGCTGTTATAAAAATCCTATTTTTGGTGGTATTTAATCACCACTCGGTTTTTATATATTTGCTAGACAAACGAAAAAAGATCGAAAACTTAAAAACAAAAAAACATTGTCTTTGTTTCTGTTATAAAATTTTGCAAGTAAGTAATTTTTCTTCGCTGATGGGCACTGATGAGGCTGCACTGATGGGCTGCACTGATGGGCTGCACTGATGGGCTGCACTGATGGGCTGCACTGATGGGCTGCACTGATGGGCTTCACTGATGGGCACTGATAGGCTTCACTGATGGGCACTGATAGGCTTCACTGATGGGCACTGATAGGCTGCACTGATGGGCGGCACTGATGGGCTCTTATAGGCTGCATTGATGGGCACTGATAGGCTGCACTGATGGGCACTGATAGGCTGCACTGATGGGCACTGATGGGCACTGATAGGCTGCACTGATGGCCATTGATAGGCTGCATTGATGGGCATTGATAGGCTGCACTGATGGGCTCTTATAGGCTGCACTGATGGGCTCTTATAGGCTGCATTGATGGGCACTGATAGGCTGCACTGATGGGCACTCATAGGCTGCACTGATGGGCACTGATAGGCTGCACTGATGGGCACTGATAGGCTTCACTGATGGACTGCACTGATTGGCACTTATAGGCTGCACTGATGGGCACTTATAGGCTGCACTGATAGGCACTGATAGGCTGCACTGGTGAGCACTGATAGGCTGCACTGATGGGCTCTTATAGGCTGCATTGATGGGCACTGATGGGCTGCATTGATGGGCACTGATAGGCTGCACTGGTGGGCACTGATAGGCTGCACTGGTGGGCACTGATAGGCTGCACTGGTGGGCACTGATAGGCTGCACTGGTGGGCACTGATAGGCTGCACTGGTGGGCACTGATAGGCTGCACTGGTGGGCACTGATAGGCTGCACTGGTGGGCACTGATAGGCTGCACTGATGGGCACTGATAGGCTGCACTGATGGACTGCACTGATTGGCACTTATAGGCTGCACTGATGGGCACTGATAGGCTGCACTGATGGGCACTGATAGGCTGCACTGGTGAGCACTGATAGGCTGCATTGATGGGCACTGATGGGCTGCATTGATGGGCACTGATAGGCTGCACTGGTGGGCACTGATAGGCTGCACTGATGGGCACTGATAGGCTGCACTGATGGGCACTGATAGGCTGCACTGGTGGGCACTGATAGGCTGCACTGGTGGGCACTGATAGGCTGCACTGGTGGGCACTGATAGGCTGCACTGGTGGGCACTGATAGGCTCTAATAGGCTGCACTGATGGGCACTGATAGCCTGCACTGGTGGGCACTGATAGGCTGCACTGGTGGGCACTGATAGGCTGCACTGATGGGCATTGATAGGCTGCACTGATGGGCATTGATAGGCTGCACTGATGGGCATTGATAGGCTGCACTGATGGGCATTGATAGGCTGCGCTGATGGGCATTGATAGGCTGCGCTGATTGGCACTGATGGGCTGCGCTGATTGGCACTGATGGGCTGCGCTGATTGGCACTGATAGGCTGCACTGATTGGCACTGATAGGCTGCGCTGATTGGCACTGATGGGCTGCACGGATGGGCTGCACGGATGGGCCGCACGGATGGGCTGCACGGATGGGCCGCACAGATGGGCACGGATGGGCCGCACGGTTGGGCACGGATGGGCCGCACGGTTGGGCACTGATGGGCACTATTAGGTGGCACTGGTGGGCTTTGATGAGGTGACACTAATGGGCTTTGATGAGGCGGCACTGATATGCACTGATGGGGCTTCACTGATAATCAGTGTAAATGTCCCATGCCACAGGATAGCCGGTTATCAGCTTTCCTCACACAGTGACTGAGGAAAGGAATTGCCGATAATCGGCATCTGTTATTAGCTGTGTCCGAAAGGACACAACGATCACAGAACGTGCCCGATGCGCTCCCAGAGGGTGCGCGGGGAGTTTTGGGTGGACTACAGTAGACCCCTCCCAGAACTGGGCGACCATGCTGTTGCCGTCTTTCAGTTGTAGCGTGGTCGGCTAGTGGCTAAGCTAGCAATACACAGTGTTCATTTC